>OZ005651.1:222838096-223270596 GCA_963930645.1 Salticus scenicus | reverse complement strand
TTTGAGTAAAAATGTAGTAACGAGATAGGAGTGGGAGGAGTCCCGTTAAAACCTGCCAGGACCATGACTTTTATCAATATTTAGATTCTATTTTAGCGAATTTTTAGACATTACATCTCGATTTCATATATCTCAGAGCTGAAATAAGCAACTAATTAATGCGTCAAAGAACACGTTCGTCTATGCTCTTTCGATTTCTGCTTGTTTTGGATTTCATTCATTATAAGGCGTGGTGTTATAGATTCTGGCGTGGTTGCACGGATTATTAGAGAACTTTCAGAATTTATAACTCGAAAATGAGCTGACGAGGGCTATTGTTTTATGCGTCAAAAAACATACTTATATATGCTCTTTCGATTAATGCTTGTTTGGATTTTTTTTTTTTTTTTTTTTTTTTTTTTAATATGATTACAGTATGGGATGGTTTCCTGGTTAGGGCTACCAGAAAGTTCTCTCCGTTTGAATTAATAAACTGACACCGAGAATTTATCCTAAATAATAATAACGATATTCTTGGGTAACTATTAAGCTGATAATTGGTAATGTATAATATAAATATTGTTAAACAAAAATTTCATGTGCCAATTTATTAATTCAAATGGACAGAACTTTCCAGTAGACCTAAGATATTTATATACATACTTGCCAACATCCTAATTAATATTCCGTAGTGTTGAGTACCGCCCTTTTTTCCACACCAGTAAATTTTTAGAGTAAAATTCTCCAAATGCAATTACGATTAAATAAGAAGAGAAATGCTATAAAAAGATACTGGTGCGAAAAAGAAGGCGGAGCTAACAATACTACGGAATATTAACTAGTATGTTGGCAAATATGATAACTCTCTCTCTCTCTATATATATATATAGTTATCTTTTGGTATTTTGCGTAACATCGCTTGCCAAAAAAAGAAACCTTACATATATTCGCTCAATGTTGGGGGTGATAACTCCTGACAAATTAACTCCGCATTTCTGAGCCTCCCGGGGGGGGGGGGCGTTTTGTTATAGTAAGCTCGATTAGTAACCTTTTTACTACAATCAATTAAAAGCTCCTTTTTATGGTTTCAATATGCTTTGTATTCTTAACGGAATTATTTTAAAACAAGTATTCTTATTCTTTTTTCAAGTAAATTAAAATAATCAAAAAATTATTGAAGTTAACTAGTTAACTTTGTGGGTTGTTGTGGATTAGATTGCATTAGATACACTAGGCACAGGCACAATATAGGAGTGGCTTTATATTAAGAAGTGTGTATGCCAATTTTATATATGCAGTTGGTCAAACTCACGCCTTCGGTTACACGACCATCTTTTTTTCTGTTTTGAAAACGAGATTTTAAACAACTACTCTTTGGAAATGTGCTTATTGTAGGCATATTGGTTTCGGTTTACAGAGCTGCCAACCAAATCCGGCAAATTGTCAGTACAGCCCCTTTTTCTACACCACTTAATTTTTAGAGTAATTCTCTTGAAATAAATTTACGAAGAATGAAGAAAACAAATTCTCTAAAAATTAAGTGGTGTAGAAAAAGGGGCGGTACTAACAATTTGCCGGATTAGGTTGGCAGCTCTGGGTTTAGTTTTATGAGTTTATATATAATTTTTTGAGCTCATTGCGCTATTATTTTTTAGAGTTTAATAAATTATATTTTGAATTTTTTTTTTTTTTTTTTTTTCTTAAATAAGCTGCAATTTAGGTCTTTTTAAAGGCATCGTATCCATGGTATTGGATAAAAATTAGACTGAGCCATCCTTTTAACCCTTTCAGGGGTGGTAATGCCACTACAGCATCACCTAATTTTAACTGCAAAAGCTCATCCCAGAAATTTTTTAGCAAAATTTTACTTTTATCTCATAGTAGAAAAGGTCGTCAATTTCTTTTATTTTAATTTTATTCGTGAATTCCGGTGGCACTGTAATTTAAATGATCCCAATTACCTTGCGCCGCAAAGGGTTAAAGCCTGTAAAAATTAAATAAATAAATAAATAATAATAATCAGCTTTATTTGGAAGAAAAAAATGCTAATCAGATTATAGCTCTTAAATGATTTATTTAATCCTTCAACTTGAGAAGCATTTTATAAGGAGGATCAAGAACAAAATCCATAAATGTAATGAAGTATTTAGAACGAGTAAAATACCGCTTAAAAAACATGCACTAGCTCTTTTTAACACTTTCCAACAAGGTTGAAAAGTGTTTATGACTTCGGTTTGTCTGTCCGTCCGTCCGTCTGTCTGTCTGTCTGTCCGCGCTCTAACTCCCGTAAATATTTATGGAATTTCTTGAAACTGATATATATTATTCAAGTTCACTATCGGACGGTCCCTATTAAAAATGGAGTTTATACCTCTAATCGTTTGTTTACAGGGACACCCGAAAGTATTTCAAAGCATTGTGTTCTATGAGAGGTATTTCTATAAACCATAATTTCATACCTTTACTGTAGACATACCTTAATGAAATTAAAATATGTTATTGAAGTTCACTATCGGACGCTCCCTATTGAAAATGGAGATTATACCTCAACTGGTTTGTGTACAGGGGCACCCGAAAGTATTTCAAAGCATTGTGTTCTATGAGAGGTATTTCTATAAACCATATTTTTATACCTTTACTCTAGACATATCTTAATGAAATTGAAATATGTTATTCAAGTTCACTATCCGACACGTTCCCTATTGAAAATGGAGTTTATACCTCTACTGCAGTTTGTGTACAGGGACACCAAAAAGTATTTCAAAGCATTGCGTTCTATGAGAAGTATTTTTATGAACTATATTTTAATTCCTTTATATTACACAAATTTCAATGAAATTGAAATATGTTGTTCAAGTTCACTATCGGTATTTCCTATGTAAAATGGAGTAAATACCACCACTGGTTTGTGTACAGAGACACCCGAAAGTATTTCAAAGCATTGTGAGAGGTATTTCTATAAGCCATATTTTCATACCTTTACTGTAGACATATCTTAATGAAATTAAAATATGTTATTCAAGTTCACTTCACTATTGGATGTTTTCTGTATCAAATGGAGGAAATACCACCATCGGTTTATGTACAGGAACACTCAAAGGTATTCCAAAGCATTGCGTTCTAGGAGAGATAGTTCTATAAATCAAATTTTAATAACTTTACTATCCACGAAGTTTTAGGAAATTGAAATATGTTATTTACATGCACAAAAGAATGCTTTGCATAGAATGTAGCATGATTAGCATTAAATTTATAGGGTGGCACAAAAATATCCAGTTATATTAAGAGGTATTAATAAAAAATTGCTAGAATTGTACTTTCGTTTACGTTAAGCGTTTTTAACACTTTCTAGCATTTTTTAAGTATGAATATGATTTCAGTTTTGTGTATCTGCCTGTCCGTCCGTCTGTCTGCCTGTCTGTCTGTCCGATCTCTAACTCCCGTAAATATTTATGGAATTTCTTAAAACTGATATATGTTATTCAAGTTCACTATCGGATGTTCCCTATTGAAAATGGAGTTTATACTTCTGCTGGTTTGTGTACAGGGACACCCGAAAGTATTTCAAAGCATTGTGTTCTATGAGAGCTATTTCTATAAACCATATTTTCATACCTTTACTGTAGACATATCTTAATGAAATTGAAATATGTTATTCAAATTCCCTACTGGATATTTCCAGTATAAAATGGAGGAAATACCACCACCGATTTATATACACGGGCACTCAAAAGTATTCCAAAGCATTGCGATCTATGAGATATATTTCTACAAATCAAATTTTAATAACTTTACTTTCCACGAAGTTTTAGGAAATTGAAATATGTTTATATGCATGCACACACACACACACACAAAAAAAAAAAGAAAATGCTTTGCATAGAATATAGCATAATTAGCATTAGATTTACAGGGTGACAGAAAAATATCCATTTATATTAAGAGCTATTAATAAAAAATTGCTAAAATTGTACTTTCGTTTACATTAAGTGTTTTTAACACTTTCTAACATTTTTAAGTGTGAATATGATTTCAGTTTTTGTATCTGTCCACTGTCTGTCTGTCTGTAAGCCCACTCTCTAACTACTGTAATTATTTATGGAATTTTTCGAAACTGATATATTTTATTGAAGTTCACTATCGGATGTTCCATATTGAAAATGGAGTGAATATCTCCTCTGGTTTGTGTACATGGACACCCAAAAGCATTCGAAAGCATTGTGTTCTATGAGTGTTTTTTTTATAAACATTATCCCTATAGAATGTTCCCCATTTAAGATGATATTAATAGGTCCTGTACAACTAGTTTGTTTACAGATACAGCAACAACAACAACAACAAAAAAAAAAAAAAAAAAAAAAAAAAAGGCAATGCGTTACGTTCTAGGACAGAATTCTTTGAAAGTTATATTTAAAAGTCTTTCTACTGTAAAAATCATAAAAATATTGAAATTTATTGTTAATACTCTAAAATAATGTTTTGTTTAGAATATGATATGATTAACTTTCTGATTTACAGGCTACACTAAAATATTCAGAGAGATCAAAAGCTGTAATTATAATCTAATGGCTGCATTTTATTTTGCGTTAAGCCTTTTTAACACTTTCCAAAATGCCTAAGAGTAATTTTAAAATCAATTAGTCTATCTGTATATTTTTCAGTCCTTCTGTCTATTGTGTGATAACGTAGGCAAAGAATATTAAAAGTTATTCGATACAACAATTACGTACAGTTGGAAAGCGTGACTAATCAATGCGTACTGCATGATTTTTCTTTCTTGTTTTTTTTTTTTTTTTTCGTGAAATATAAGACATTTGTTCATGTTATATCAGTACCCCGGAGGCAAAGGACACAATGTCACAAAAATAGATTTCTTAGGAATGATCTTAATGATGTAATGAAATACATTTGTCATAAATAAAGAAAACGGGCGTGGTTTTATTTTTCACTGTAATATATCTCCTTTATAGTAAATCGACATATTTCTTAATACTTCTATATAAAACAAAATGTGCACAAACAAAAACATGATGCTAACTCGTTTCACAAAATGGACATCGTGTCCTTTACCTCCGGGGTGCAGATATATCAGGGGCGAGGCGTGGTTCAGAAACAACGGAAGCGCCGAAGCGAATCGCTTCCAAAAGCAGAGGAAGAATCAATTCAGTCTTTCGACGAGGCGACGTTACTTGATTACTTTTTTAAAATCTTAAAGCACTGCTTTCATCGCTACCATGGACGCTTCGACACTGATATATATATATATATAGATATATATATATATATATATATATATATATATATATTACAATGATATTCTGTGATTGATTTTAATAGTTTGTTTCAAAAATAGCATAATTGAAACTCAATGAATAAATGGGAAAAAATTTGACAGAAAGAAAACGTTTGATTTAACTCAAATATGGGTTTCTTGTTTGTAAGTATACAGTTGTTAATTATTCGGATATTCAGATGTTTCAGAAGTTTTGCTCCATCTTTTACTTACAAAGGTTCTTATGATTTTCGATGTTTCTTTTAAATGCTTCTTCATATCAGAAGTTACTATAGCTACAGTATTAGAAAAAATTATAAAATTGCACTTGTTAAAATATCTGAAAATTTATTTTTATCTGAGAAATGTGTTTTTCTCAGTTACTTTATATATTTTTTCCATTGTACCAAGAAAAACATGCAAGTTGTTTGTATTTTATATTTATAACAAGTAAGGGCTGTAAAGAAAAAACTCTATTCGCTCTTTCTTTACAAAAATCAAGCGTTCTAAATCAATAAATTGTCATTATCTTTTATCGTTTAGATTTATTTTCGTTTGCGTATCCACACTCACGCAACCTCTGATTTAAAAGTGTCGTGATATATTTCATGAAACGCGTAGCCCACTTTGTAAATAAGGAAAATCGTTAATAAATTACTTTTAAATATATAATTTTTTTAAATGCATTTGAAAAGAATTTTCTGAATTTTCCTTTTGAAACTCATTATTAATGAGAAAATAATGGTTTCAAATTAGAGTACCTAAGGCCTAGTTTTCCTCAACGAAATCTTTTGATTAATACTTCAGGTCTGTAATTTCCGTACGTTTTAATTTCGGAGACGCCCTCAATTTTGCACTGTCTTATTGAAGTATATTCAAGGTTATGAATTAGCGTTATCTGATAGTGAATTATATGTTGGTATTTATTTAGCAATTATGATAAAATTTAATAAATATAGAGAAATGTTTAAATTTTTCTCTCTCCTGCTTATTTCTATGCATTTTTTTTTTTTTAGTGAGTTTGCTTTTATAATCAATACTTTTTTTTTGGCGATGCATGAATTTAATTCTTTAAATCAGTATATTACTTAGAAGCTGATATTTCTTTTACACATTCTTGTGCCGTTGACTGGCGGCGTTTGTAAATGCCTTTGTCAATATCTCCGTTCTCCTGTTTGGTAAGCGCATTTACTGTTATGGTTGCAGGTGCACTTTCTCACAAAAAGAAAGTGGGGTCGCCTTTTAGATAAGCAATGGATAGGAGGTCTTGGAATGCGATAACCGACTTTACTTTCACTATCATCAATCAGATATCTTCAAGTTTAGGCAATTTTATGTGTCTGTCAGTTACCTAGTACCTCTTGTGGTTCCACAAATCTTACACAATTATACCTTTCTAAAAATCAACTCTCCTTGGTCCTTTTTTAGTTGATTGTAGCTTTTAAATATGCTATAGTTAGTATAAAAAATATTAGTAACATAAACCTATAGTAGGACATCCACTTTTCATTCGATAAAAAGCGAATGTTTGAATATATTTCCAAATTCGAATTTTTGTCGGGAAGTGTATGATTTTTCTCGTTTATTCCGCACGAAAAATATAATGATGAAGGTATTACTAATAAACACAATTTATAATGCTTATAAACATGTAAAAGAGCTTTTTTCTTTCTTATTATTATGCATAATATTACAGTGAAATGGGAAACATCTCATAGTTGGACACCTACGGTTCCTTAAAAAAATAAATAAATAAAAAATAAAAAACTGTCCAACTTATAGAGATACTTCAAATTTTAAGTTTAATTAACCGTATCTATGCTTGCTCTTAATCTTTACTTCAATCATCACATCTAAATATAAAACAATTAAGTATTGACGATTTATGTACAAAAGTAAATAATTTGCAAATTGAAAATCTAAATATTGTGGCCACTGCTGTACTTTCTTCTATATATTTTTATATGACAGCGCCACCTGACAGGAGATGCCGAGAAGTAGTCATACGGAAAATCACAGAAGTGAATAAAAGCAGCGCCACCTATCGCCTGATATACACCCAAATTCAGCAAATTTATTTTCCCAATGGAAATCTCCGATACCAAGTTTAGTGAATTTATTCAGTATTGAAATTGAGCTATAACTTTCCTGGGAATGGGGAAAACAGCAGCATAGCAGCGCCACCTCTCGGTTGATCTTGATAGGTACCCAAATTGATTCAGCATCATATTTCATACCCCCCCCCCCCCAAAAAAAAAAAGCCCCCCTTCCCTGAGTTATTTCTGCGCAAATCATTGTATGAATATGCGACTGGTGCAGATCGATTCGCAATAACGTCTAGTTTATAACAGTATAGTTAGGTTTTGCTTAGGAGGTCGTGTACATATTAAAACTGACATCAACTTCGTTTTTTTTTTGTTTTTTTTTTATGGCAACCCTCATTTTTGACAACTTTTTTTGAGTTATTTGGGTCAGATCTTTCCGAAAAATGGTATAGTTTATATATTTCTCTCAATTTTTCATACACTTATAAGCTGTCAAAATCTGAGGAATATGACAGACTTTAATTCATAATCTTCCGAAAAACTTACAAGATTCATATTTTTCGTTTTTTTTTTTTTTTTTTTTTTTTTTTTAAGCATTAGAAGGAAATGACCTAAACATATTCTATGCATATTTTTGATTTAAATGAATATTTTTAATTATGAAAATTATTAATGAATTCATATTCCAAAAAATTATGAGTTATGACCTATATTAATTTTTGCACATACAGAATAAGCATCATCAGAAACATGTTATTTCAAGTTTACAGCTCATTTGTATCGTTATTTTTCGAGTTATAATGATGTTTCTTTTAATGCTGACTTTGGAGGAAGCATGTATTAGGGGAAGGGTTATTATTTGCATAGATGCCAACATTTTAATTTATAGTCCGGAGTGTTTTTAGCCCCGCCTTTATTTTGCACCATTTTACGTATAGAAAAATTCTCTCCAATATATAACTTCCATGAAATAACAAAAAATTACTTTAAAAAAAATAAGTGGTATTGAATAAAGGCGGGGCTAAAAATACTCCGGAATAAATTAAAATATTGGCATCTATGTTATTTGTATCATCTATAAGTTAATCTTTGTATATAATTTGACGGAAAAGTTTTTCAGTTTACTTTTATGCGATTCTTAGAGTTTTCTAAGCAACGTTTTGATGTGTATTATACAAATTTACTTATTTTAGTAAAATTAACGCACTGCAGGTGGGAGATTGTGAAAGAATTGCAAAAGAAAACAAGTTCCGCCATCTTTATCTTTGAAACAATATTTTAAAAATTAAAAAATCGTATTTCACGCTATATATGACGCTGATATGCATAAATGCCAATGGAATTTAATGCATCGATTGCTGAAGACAAAATTTAAATGATTTAATCACGAATATGTAAAATCATTTTATTTTTTTAAATAATGTAAAGTTTTAGAAAAATGCGTAAAGGCGGGGCTTATTTTCCAAAATAAGAATATATCTGACGTCGATATGTTGAGTCTTTTTTTCTTAAATATTAAGTAACTTTTCCTGGTTTTTCACAGCTAAATTTTCGTTTTAACTTTGTTGTCCATATTTTTGTGTTTGAATAATGTAGGGATTTTGCATCTCAAGTTAAATGTTACGTTTTAGAGTAAGTAGTAAGGCGGGGCTCTGTTTCAAGCAGCAATGTATGTTCGATAATAAAGTTTTTTTTTTTTACTTATTATTAAATTAAATTAATTTTTTGGGGCATTTGTTGTTTTAAAGTTCTTTACGATACAAAAAATATTATCGAAAGAAAAGGCTCAATATCATTTATATCCGATTAATTCCAACCACGGCGTTAAAATTCACATGAAAAACTGCTTAAAAACAAAGTAATATGACTTATCTGTTTCAAAGATTCAGATAATGATATTACATTTTGTATACTTAGGAATTCAAATAGTTTAGATGCAAACACAATAATTTTAGTAATTTAACTTTATTTTACATTTAAAATTTTCATACTTTTTTTCCGTCTAGAATCTCAATGAATAATTTACTTTCTATGCGAGATCATAATTCATTTTTTCTAGATTTATGGGCAAACCCCTATTATATTTTCGCTCATATCTCTATCAAGGATTAATTAAAATTATGTAGAAAGTACCTTTTTCCGAATTGCCTTAATCCCAGAAATTTGAATTGGAGTCAAAAGTGTATGTTACCATTCGAAAAAAATGAAGTTGGCTCAAGTTTTAAGATGAAGATGACCCCTCAGCAAAATTCAGTTATAGAATTAATAAGACGTTACTATGAATCGATCGACACCAGCCGCATATGCACACGGAGATTCTCGGCGAAAATAGTCGGGGGTTGCTTTTTTTCCCATTGATTGTAATAATAAATAAATAATACTTGGAGAAACATATTTGCATAGTTTTTAACGTTCCATTCTTTTTCGATTTTTCAGAGGGTCTTCTTAACCCCTTAAATTGGTTCTTTTTCTTTCAGTTTATATTTCAGCTGACACACTGCATGATAATATTCATGTTACTTAACCTTTAAATAGACATGTAGTTTTGTCTAAAAATCAATCCAAAGAAATACTCTGAAAAAATACCGATGCCATTTTGTACAAACTGCTACTGAAGTAATGCCCGTACGCTGTACGGGCAAACCAGATAAGGGGTTAATGCTTTTCATCATGGCCTGGATGTCAGATATGTCATCTTTTTTCAACTTTCGACTAATTCTATTCATTTATTGCCGCTCCCATTTCGCTTCCCATCCATTGTCGTACAAAAACCAGAGCTGCCAACCTAATCCGGCAAATTGTTAGTACCGCCCATTTTTCTACACCACTTAGTTTTTAGAGTATTTGTTTTTTTCATTCATCGTAAATTTATTTGAAGAGAATTATTCTAAAAATTAAGTGGTGTAGAAAAAGGGGCGGTACTAACAATTTGCCGGATTTGGTTGGCAGCTCTGAAAAACCATGTAAGAACACCCCAAAATCCCAAAACCTACGCTCCAATTTTTTTTTTCTTTTCTTTTTTCCATTTCATTATTTGTTACGAAAGGTACTTTTTACAGTGAGCCATTGCAACGGATTTTTCGAATAATGACTACTGGCGAGGTTTGGCCAGAACATTATTTCATCGTTTTCGTGGTAGGTATTAACGGATTCCTTCAGTTTCGGCTGACATTTATTGATGTATATGTCAGAATTGATAGCTTATCTCAAGACTTTTGTGACACTTCTTACTTCAATTATGCATTTTTGTTAAAAATAAGCAGAGAAAGTAATAACACCAAATTACAAATGAAAAAGAACCGTTACAACTAAAATGTACTGTCCAGTGGCCATAGTAAAACAGTCAAAGTCAAAACATCTTATGCCTGTGGGCTATCTGTTGGATATTTCCTGAAGCTTTGATAAAAGAAAACGATAGCGGGTGCAAATCAATAAAAAGAAAGGCTCTTGCATTATGCAATAGATTGCAGTAATTCAATGTGTGAATGTATCAACTAGTGGAAAAAAAAAATGTTTTTACAAGATAAGTCAGGTAAATATATTACCAAAAGAAGCATTGTTTAAGGTAGGGGAGACCAATTTTGGACAGAATTGTTTTGGGGTTTATTTTTCGCAGTGTACATACGTATAGGGGAGACCAGGGCTAGTAGTGGCGTTTTCGTCATTTTTTGATATTAACTGTAAAATTTGAACTGAAGTGCTGAAACATTTAGTATATCATACCACAGAGTAAACCTTGTATAATATATTTATAAAACTACTGTTAATATTATTAACGTCTTTCATACCATAAAATGAATTCTGTGTAACCTCAAAATTTGTCACAACTTGCCCAGTAGTGGGGCTAGTAGTGATATGCTTGGGACACATTGTGACTTACAAATGACACATACAAACATATTGAAACATATGCAAATTATGTGAGAAAGTTAATTAAATGCAATATTTTAAATCAATAATGAAAAATTTATTCATTTGTATTGGTCTTAACACAATAAAACTTTCATTTTTTTAATAACACTGTAAACCAAATGGAAAAAAAAAGTTAAATTACTAACACTTGTAAACTTTTAGTCTTTTATAAAGCTACATTTAGAGACACTTAACAATAGAAATAAAGGGGAAAAACTGTGTTAATCAGGAAAGAAATAAAAAGTAGGCCAACACAAATCTTTGGCCATATTCATCTTTGACTCGGTAGCATACTACAATGTATAGGTCTATATCCTATAGGCCTACGTATATTTTTAATCATTCATTGTTATTGCTTGTTTCAGCATCTGATTTGCAGTTAGTATAAATATCACAAGGTTCATTTTTGGTACATTTGACATGAGCCCATCTTTTACATGTCATGCATTGCACTCAGTTTCCTCCGGGTCTAGAAATTTTGTATTGCTCCAAACAAACTAGACATAAGGAATTTTCGTCATCTTCAGATCGATACGATTTTGCTATTTCATATCTTTCAATAACGAATGTTTCTTTCTTTCTTTTCTTTTTTTATTTTTTTTTTATTTGTAATGTTTGGCCTTTTTCTATAGTGTGAATATCACACGTGGTTTTTTATATCCCATTTCAATATTTTCTTCCGTATTAGTACTTTTCTTTTTATTCATATATCTAAGAAGTGACATTGGGTTTACACTAAACAGTTCTTGGGCTTTCCTTAAACTGCACCTTCCGGAATTTACTTCTGTTCCAGCCCTCTCATAATCTTCTAGAGTAGCTTTATCTCTTTCAGTATGTCTTTTGTAATTTCGCACCATTTTTTTCTGAAACATAAAAACCTGCATTAAAAATCATGCCAAGGCAAGTAGTGACACTGTCACAACATGCCTCCTACACTTCGTCACAAATAGCCCCGCGTTAAGCCATTTTGAACTTTATTCATTAGTTTCCGAAAGGTTGTCATGATTAACAAATGAAATACATAGAATAACAGCTCAAAATATAAATATTCAAATAATGTTAGGAAAGTTTACATACCTCATGATCCCTCGTGGCAATGACGATTCTAACGTAGGTTACAAAATTTACTTTTACAATAGAAAACACGTAAATAATTTTATCTCGAAAACAACGCAACACTACTTCCAAACATGCACAGCACAATACAATAATCAACCTGTTCACTCACATGACGCGACAGGTTCTGCAACCTATCGGCTTATTCGGGAAGCTCTTTGGCACTACTTGCCCCCTGGCACAACTTACCTCGGTCTCCCCTACAGTGATGGAAAAACTTTAAAGACCACATGCGAAATTTAAAAAAAAAATAATTTTACTAAAAAAAGGAAATATCAAATAGTATAAACAGAATAAAAAATAATAAATCTTCACATAGTTTTATAAAAGAAGTTTTAGACCTCTCGATTTTGCTAGCGATTTGCCTTTCACTCATTCCACTTTCTCGAAATGCCAAGATCTTCCCTTTTTCAATTTCATTCAGTAATTTTCCTCTACTCATACTTCGAGAATTACATTTTCCTCTACTAATACTACATTTTCCTCTACTCAGTTGCTTCAACACTTAGCTAAATGATTAAAAAAACATTTCTTTTTATTCTAACAACTGTCCCACACAAAACTGTGCAAATGTGACGTCATCTCATTATGCAAGCAATCACTTTTAAAACTGGTCTTAAAGATTTTCCATTTGATTACATTACACATTTTTACTTTATATCGAAAATAGATATATTTTAAATTCTATATTCATATTTTTTTTATTTGTTACACTTTATATATTAAATGTAAAGGTAGTAAGTTACAAAGAGATTTTCATTTTTGAATGCAAACAAAAAAATTCGATGGTGGTCTGAAAGTTTCTTCCACCTCTGTATTTACAGCTATTTCCAAGAGAGAGAAGTAAAATTAAAAAAATATATGTGTGAGGAAACGGAAGTTTTCTCTTTTTCTTTCATATTGGGCAAAAGCAAAAGTGTCCAATTTAGATTAGCATTTGAGTGTTCAACTTCCAAGTTAAAGGGGTGCCCAACTTCTAAAAGTTGGCCATAATGTTAATCCTATGGATACATTCCATTTCGTGTAAAAGTGCCCAACTTGAGTGATTTCACTGTATCAAATAATATACTCATAAATAATATATGTATTAAGATTATTTTTATCTTCTAATCTTCCTTGAAAATCCATGCACATTTTTTACAAATTTATTATTTAGGAAAGTTGAGATAAAATAAATTATTATTATTACTAATTTTTTTTTATTATTATTATTATTACGGTATATAAATAAATATTTTCTTTCAATTTTTGAAAAAGGTAGAGATAGATAGATAAACAAGATTATACCAAATTAAACTTAATTTACTGTACCATCAAAATAAATTTACTGTAGAAATTTTAATTTAATGGGCTAACAAAAATATTTTAATACTGTGACAAATATTCAAAGTTATTAGAGTTATTTAATTTTAATTCCTCATAAATGTTATTCCATTACTAAGTTAAGTTCCTATGTATATCTTAAGAATGTTCCCAGAATTCTTTTTATATTGCTATTTCCTTTATATTGCTACTGAAATGCTTAGTAAAAAATGTGAGTGTATATTAATTAAGTATGGTGTAAGGATAAGTAAATTGTCTCTCCGTCCGAAGTAATGACAGTTAACATAATAATAATGATAATAAAAAACATTAATTATAATAAAGATAACAATAAAAACAACAATAATAATAAAAAGAAAGGTGTTTTATTTCGATCTCGTAAATAAGATGGCTATTCATTGTTGTCGTTGTTTGAAAGTGCATTTAAATTAATATTATCGAATGCATGAACTGGCAAATGTAGTTATTATTTTAATTAGAATTTTATGCTTTGAATGTTTTTCACGTTTAATATTACTCGTAGTTTATTATTATTTTGTGTTATATAGCATTTCCTTTTTTTTTTTTTTTCTTTTTGTCTATCTTGGAAAAAAATAATAACAAAAATATTTAACCCCCGACACAAAAATAACGACACAAACCCCATTTTTGTGCTTTTTTTTTTTTTTTTTTTTTTAAGAAGGGATTTTTATGTACTTACTCTCGAAGTACAGTCGGTAACAAAAGTGTCCGAACACTAGCAAAAATTCCTATGTAAAAAAAGTACACTTCATATGGTTTTATTAAATAAATCCTTGTCGAATCCTGTTTTTAGTTAGTGTAATAACATGATTCGATAAGGATTTATTTACATCGTATGAAGTGTACTTTTTTTACACAGGCATTTTTGCTAGTGTTCGGACACTTTTGTTACCGACTGTATGTTATGATGATTTTCATGGTTATATATTCCCCTCTCTTTCAATGTGTGTGTGTATGCACATGTGTTAATTTGTTTTTTATTTAACGATTCTATTAGGCATGTTTCAGAGGTTATTATAATAACAGATAAAGACTCATAGAGTGTAGCTGTCGCGAATTTTAAATGCCATTCAAATTTTCCGAATCGTTTTACTTAACGTAAATTTCATGTAATATTATAAAAAAATATCAATATGTACTGAAACTCTACGCTGTTCTATTGAACATATGTACTTCTTAACTGTTAGTTAAGAACATATGTATTTCTTAACTGTAGAAATGCTGAATTGTTCGTTGTCGTTCCACAAAATAAATGTTCAATTTCTCTTTTGATAGAGCATTATTATTATTATTATTATTATTATTATTATATTATAAATATAATCCAAACTAAAGTTTTATGATAGATTTGAGTTAGTTATTCTAAATGTTTCTTCTAAATATAACGTCTTAGATTTCCTTATTATAATGCGAAAATTATGAAAAAATAATCCTTGGAAAAAAAAAGAAGTATACAGTTAATGGATAAAGTCAATTGTCTTTTAATTAAATCACAATTAAAAAAAGTGTTTTCTATGTTGCATTTTAAAATAATTAAGTTTTGGGTAGAAATTTACATACAGCCGCAACATAGAGAATGTAACTTTCTAATACAATCACTCCGGTAATGTAATTAAAGAGTTTTCAAAATACTCATATGCTTTAAATAGCAGATAAAAATGCAATTTTAATCTTGACCTATATAGAATTCTAAAAATATTAGTTTTCCTTCATGCAGTAAGGTTTCTTTTATTTACCACGCCTAATATTATTCTTAAGTTGGAAAAAAAAAAAAAAAAAAAATTCTTTCTTTACACTTCTTTATCGTTAAGCAAAAAGAAATGTAGCTTATCTGTACCTCGTACTCTAGTTATCTCGAGGGCTCCAGTTTGTGAATGAACATTAGCCCTGTTGACTCTTACTTGTACAGAAATAGTTCCAGGTGAATGGTATAACTTAGTGAAATATTCTCTCTACCTAATGTATGTTGAAGGACCATCAAAGCTTACGGTTATCTTACGTAATTTCTAAACGCATATGTAGTTTCTTTTTTTTTTCCCCTATACCTCCTCTGGCAATGAACTTGATATGATACTTTTCCTGATTTTATCCTTCCTCTTTACAGAAAGTTTGTGTGTGTTATTTTGTTTTCAGCTTTTTTTTTCTTTCTTTTTGCCATTTATGAGTCGGTTTTATTTACCCTTCCATAATTCTATCCATTATTATTATTATTTTTTTTCTATGTTTACAGACTACGCTGTTAAAGACTTGTTTTTTTACCATTCAGAATTTTTCTTGAAAGAAAGTTTATGTTTGTTGTAATGTGTGAAAGAGAAAGGTCAATTTTTAAGTTTACTTCGTTTGTGCATCAGAATTAATATACATAAAAATTATTACATATTAATATGGTTTGAAATTGCTTTTGCGACACAATTCAATTTTTACGTTGGCAGGCAAATAGACATTCCGTTAAATATGAAAATAAATTATCGTGCACAATTCAGTGAGATTAATAAATAAATAAATAAATAAATAAAATAAAATAAAATAAAGTCGTTTTTCATTGAAATGTTCTTAATTATTTTTGTGAGGTTTGCGCTGTTAAGCTTGGCACAGACTAAAGCGCAATGCGCCACGCAATGACGGTTCTATTCAAATTCCTTTTGATGCGAAATTTTAGTTTTGCGCGAACCTTGAATGAAGATTTCCTCCTCTGACAAACCATCTGCTGCTAAAATTGGCATTAAAAACTTGGGTTTCTTTTGTAAGGTTCTTCAAAGCGCAATAAAAATGCAGAAAAAAAAAAAAAAAAAAAAATACAAATCTAGCATGTTTCTTCTGAATTTTTATTATTATTTAACTTGCATTTGAAACCTTTGAAGAATTCGAATATTGTGATAAATTAAAAAAAAATTCATGGCTAAATGCAGATCAGAAATTCAAAGCCATGAGTATGCCTGATGCTAAAAATTCAAATTTCTGTGATAAAAAAATATTCCATCCATTTAGTCCTTCATTGTAAACATGTTCAAAAATTCAATGGGCACTTTCCGATAATGTATAATTTACGACCATTTTGCGCGGCAAATTGAGCTCATATGTGTGCCAAGCTCACAGACTAGCGCGCAATGACGGTTCTATTCAAATTCCTTTTGATGCGGGATTTGAGTTTGCACGAACATTGAATGACAATTCCCTCCTCTGACAAAAAATCTCTGCTGCGAAAGTTGGCATGAAACACTTGGGTTTCTTTTGTAATGTTCTTCAAAGTGAAATAAAAATACTGTCCTTCATTGTAAACATGTTCCAAACTTCAATGGGTTTTTTTCCGATAATGTAGAATTTACGACCATTTTGCTCGGCAAATTGCGCTCATATGTGTACTAAGCTCACTGACTAGCGTGCAGTGCTGCGCGTAATGCCAGTTCTATTTAGATTTCTTTTAATGTGGGATTTAAATTTGCGCAAGTCTCGAAGGGCGATTTCCTCCTCTTAAAAAATCTTCTACTGCGATAATTGGCATGGAAAACTTGGGTTCCTTTTGTAATATTCTTCAAGGAGCAATAAAATAACGTTCTTCATTATAAACATGCCCAAAACTTCAAGGGGCCACTTTCCAATAATGGATAATTTACGACCATTTTGCGCGTCGCATTGTGCTCAAGTGTGTGGTAAACTTTAGATCCACTTTACCATTCCGTGTATCCTTTTTACAATGTTTGGAGGAGCGCTATCCCCTCCACAGAGGATCAAAATCCTGGCATGTCTCCGACTTGCACTGGGGGTGAATACCAGATGGTCGCCCATTGCCTTGTGCGACATTAAACACACTCAACCTTTACCCCAACCCTTTGAAATGTTAAAATAATTCATGAATTTTAAATTTCAAAGTTCAATGTTTAATCTATTTGACTAACAAATACACCCGTCTCTCCATTTACCCGGAGATTCATTCCTTGTGGATTCGTTATACGCGAATGTAAATCGTGGAAATAGAGTTTGTCAGTAGGAGAGTTTAGTGGTCATAAAAATACACGTAACTAAATTTATTAAATTTTTTACCGCGTAAAAAAGAGACTCGTGTATAAAACATGCCGCGTAAATGGGGGATTAGGCGTATACTAGCAAACTAACAGAAAGCCATACTTTTGAAATATTTGTTAGTATTTTCAGCTATAAATGTATCCCTATTTCAGCTGCATTATAAATGGAAGTATAACTACTTCAAGTTATTCTTATTTCATTTGTATTCGAAGAAAAGTATAATTGGAATGGATTGCTTCTTATCATGTGTTCATACATCTTTAAATAAGTGGCTAGTGTTGTTTTTCTATGGCTTCCTTGTTTCATTTCATTTATTTCTACTTTTATTCCTTGATCAATCTGTTTTTAATTATTATTCAGAGCAAATAACGATCAATAAAAATTCGTTGAAAATTTTGACTCTGATGATAACATTAATAAATTATGATTTAATGGCTAAGACAGGATATTCACTAAAGGTCAGTAGTTGATGCCATTGTAATTAAAATCCACTTCTTCTTGAACTTTGTCATGTGGTTTTTCTATAGCATTCTCGTTACATAATATTAAGTGTTCCTTTTTACATTTTTGCCTTCAAAAGCGTATATCCATACTAGACGTCTTTAATTATACATTAATAACATACTGAAATGTCCACTACCTTTTAATTATATCAACAAATATTAGTTTAAAAAAAAAAAAAAATAAATAAATAAAGATTCGTAAATTTGAAAATTTAATTTTTATAAATTTATAGCAAACAATATTAAAGTTATTTATTCGAGCGTGAAACTAATTAAGATATATTAAATTGTTATCGACGTGCTACTTTTCTAATATTAAGACCTTTTTTACATATCTCCAAATCTTCATAATTTTTTTGAAAAGTTGAAGCATACAAGTAATCGCTAAAATATTTATCATACGGTTAAATTGAGGAAAAATCTAAGGGGAGGGAGGGGGGGGGGAGAAGTTATTCGAAAAATAGAAATTTTTATTGAAAATTAAACAACTTGAAAAGAAAAAAAGAGAGAGAGAGAGAAAACTTGTTAATAACACAATAAATAAATTAATATTAACAATACTATTTTATTTGTTATCTGTTGTTATAAGCAAATTAATGCGTTTTTAATAAGCTTAACAAGACACTGGCGAGTTTAGAAAATCATTTGGCGACAAATCTAGTCCCGATAACGGAAAATACTAACGACTTAGAAATGTATTAATTCAGATTTCGAACTTATAGAAATCACCTACCAATTAACAAACTGTGACCTGTGCTAACTCGATGGTTTGCTGAAACCTTTGCGGCCATCTTTTGTCCGGTTACATCCTCGTACAATGAGTGCCTTGTAAAAAAAGATCAGTATAATGTTAATAGAACAATAGAAGGACTGAAAGTTTCTTACATCTTTAACTGGTTATTATTCATTTAGTAGAACGGAGAATGTTCTTATTTTATGAATTCACACGTGAAAGAATATAGTTCTATTATGCATGAAGTAGAATTCTCTGAGCGGATCGACTAACAACATCATAATATTTCTTTTGGAATACAATGGAATTGCATCTTCATGTGATCTGCTAAACAATTTTGTAAATAATATATTAGGAGAAAAAAAGGCTTGATTTTATTTTTTGCTTAATTAGTTTGATTTAATGAATTACCCTTGTAAATAGGAAACATGAAGAGAAAAAAAAAAAAAATCATTTCACATCTTTTATCCCTTCATCTCTTCTTTGTGTTTTAGAAATAAAAATTGATACAATGAAAATTGTTTTGTTTTTATAATTTTCTATCGCTGTATATCTAAAATTATTTGTTTAATTAAATTTGCATTATCTCTGTATAAAACAGTAACTTTGTCCTTAAATTGGTGTACTATAAAGGTAAAATTTATTTAAATGAGAATACAAACTTTTATTTGCATATATGGATTTTTAAATTATTGCTTAATAAAAATATTTGGCCAAAAATATAAATAAAGATCAAATGGCGAAAATTCAAAAATATTCTTAGCGTTTAATGATCTAAAATATACTCAGTGTGTTTTCATTATCTATATAAATATTTTTCTAAAGTGAACCAGTTACGATTATTTTTTTTCGAAACGATTTGATAATGATGTCATGGGAGAACAAATTTCTTAGTTTCATAGTGTAAACTAAATTGAGAAAAAAGAGAGAAAAATACTGTGCATAAAAAAAAAAAAAAAAAAAGAACAATAATGATATATATATATATATATATATATATATATATATATATATATATTACAGTAACGTATGCGGCACCAAAATCGAATATATTTCAGCACGGCGAAGGCAACAACTAAATGTAAATAAATGAAAAATAAATTTTATAAATAGAACAAAATATTTATTCGTGTAAAATTAGTCGGATCAGGACTGTTTGCAGCATAGTGAATAATTGTGCCAAATGTAAGCTATCACCGGAAAAAAAAAAAAAAAAAAAAAAAAAAATCTGAAATCCGAACATTTTTCTTTTTTTTTTCTTTTTGTATTTTGTGTTAAATTTTGGCTAAATTATAGCTGTTTGTTATTTGGCATTGCCATTTCCACAAAAAGTAAAGTACGCTAGCATAAAAAATAATATTTGCACATAGGCAATATTTAAGCACGCGGACTCAGATCATTCGTCATTTGTCTGATTAGATCATTTTTATACAAAAATGTATTTTTAAAAGTTGCATCTTAACAATTTTCGCAAGAGTCATTTTAAACCTTGCAATACTATAAAAAATAAACAAATTGTGAATTGTTGTCATAAATTGACTAAAAACGCAATAATAAAAAATATAATCAAAACAGGTACTAAGTATTTTTAACAAAAAATTATGCCAAAATAAAAATAAATAAATAAATAAAAATACATCGCCAACAGAGAAATAAATTTTAAAAGTCGCCACGAGGGTCCTATACTAAAGCTGTACAGTCTGGATAAGTATCAAAACTGAGTTGTCAAACACCAATTTTATTTTGCAACCTTTCTTTGAATAATGATTTTGTTTTCAATATCATTAGCGTTTCATCCCACAATATTAATTTGGTTCTAATAATAATTTGGCTCTTGATGAATTAAAATTTTTAAATTGGGGGGGGGGGGGGAATTGGTTTAAGATTTGTGTGTTTCAAATTTTAAGGGTTTAATAATAAAAAGAAAAAAGTGTGAAAATTTCGCACAAGTTTGCTAGTTGAAAATATTACTTTTGTCAAGTTGAATTATTTTGTGGTTATGAATTGATGTTTTCTCCACCAACATATTGTTTATAACATTTGCTCTGTAAGCTTTATTTTTACTGCTTTCATGTTTCTAAAATATACCGTGTGATCCAAAAGTCACAGAAAGAATAAAAATTATATTATTCAAAAACTACTGACAATTAGGTCTATGCAGTTTTCACTAAAATGTACAGAAAAGTATGGGATTCTTTATTCTATTTTTCCATCATGTATTCTTTTTTATTTCAACAGTTTTTTTTTGGTTAATTTCTTTCAATTTATATTATGTTTGCCTGTATTTACTGGTTTAATGGTTTCTGCAAATTATCTCATCGTTAGGTTTAAGTGTTATATGCGTCATTTCTCTTTTGCGTAAGTACTTTAACATGTTTTTACTACTCAGTGTATTTTCATTAAATGATAATCGTGACTATAACTTTATACGTAATACATCTCATTTTAAATTTCATTGTTGGTATTTTCATCCTTCTTTCATTTGCTGAGTATTGTAAAGGAATTAAATTATTCATTATATATATATATATATATATATATATATATATATATATATATATATATATATATATATATATATATTAGTTGCATTTTTCATCAACATATCGCGCTGTTTTCACAGTATCCTCTCACATTTTAAACAGAACCGTCTCATCGAATAACGGCATATTGTGAATGCTAAACCTTTTTTTAAAAGAGAATTTTGAATGCGCAACGCCTGACGGTAATTCTAATGAATGACGGCCGTCACATTGAGCATATGTATTTTGCTAATTTGCTAATAAATGTTTTGATACCTAAGAAAGTGTCTTTCTATGCATTTCACTGAAAACCGCATAGTGCTGCGGTCAGTACTTTTTGAATAGTACTTTTTAAATTTTTTTTTGTGACTTTTAGATCACTCTGTATATAAGTAGATATTCACACTTTCTTAAAAATATAATTCCTTATTCCCCTCCCCCTACTTTCTTTGACTTGTCTGCCATCACTTTTATTTCTAATATGCATTTGATCTTTTCTATTCCAATAAAAGAACAAGCCTTAATACTGTACATCATACAGTCGGCAGCAAAAGTATCCGAGCACTAGCAAAAATTCCTATATGAAAAAAATACACTTAATACACTTTTGTTAAATAAATTCTTGTCGAATCCTGTTCTTAATCAGTCTAAGAACAGGATTCGACAAGGATTTACTATTTAACAAAACAGTATTAAGCGTAATTTTTCTATGTTGCAAATTTTGTATTGTAAATATTTTGGTTTCCGAAAATCCTTATGTGTAAAATTGAATCTATGCATCAAATAAGTAATTGTTAAACGTAGAAATATATAAAATTTTGAATTATTTCTAATACATTTCTTTTGCGTTTTGCTTTTTTTACATCTTCAGTCTACCAAACCAATAATTAATTGGTTTCGTATTCCATTGTTTCTAATTAATAAACGTTATCATTCTTACGTTCTCATTAATTGTTAGCGTCGTTTCGTACATGTCTCATATAAAGTTAACTGATTAATACAGTCGTCCAAATCAGATTCTATATATATATAATCGAAAACATTTGAAACATAAACACTAGGACAAATTGGAACTATACATCTTGTTATTATTATTATTATTGTAAGATTTTACTGTGAAATAAATAGTAATTATTAATAGATACCAAATTGCACTCACATTCACACGTCATTTGTTCAATAGATCATTTATTCAAAACACATGTAGTAAATACAATGACAAAATTTATAAAATGCACACATATGCTTATTATTATATAAATGCTAAGCATGTAATTCTCTGAAAAAAGTGATCTAAGGAAAATTCTCTGTTTATTTTTTGTGTACCTTCTACCAATATCATTATGTTTATCACATAAATTTTCAGAGTCCTGCCCTCAGTCACCTGGAGGTGACAGATTTTTAAAATTTTTTTTTCTAAATATGAACAATTACATTCTTGCATATTATGTATTTTCATGTGAAGTCAACACGGTAAAGATTGATATATTTTTGTTGGCAACACTGTGGCATCATTGGGCGTTTGCCAATTGTTTCGTGCGCTATTGAAATGATATCGTGTTTTAACGTCTGTAAATAATGTAAGCTGAAAAAATTATGTGCAAAGAGTAAATATGAACTTTTTTGTTATTGTTTGTAATATAAAATAAATTGCTTTTTGCAAAGTAAAGTCAAGGCTTGAATGTGACATAAAAAATGATATAATTAAATAATAATATAATAAAATGTTGTTAAAAAAATGTATTTCTTTATCCTAAATGTTACAAAAAAAAAAAGAGTTTTTTTTTTTTTTTTTTTTTTTTTTTGTAACAGGTTAACAATTAAAAAATATACTTTTTTTCCTTTATAATTTTTTCAATTATATCTAAAAAAAAAAAAAAAAAAAAAAAAAAAGGTATGTCTCAAATAATACTTAGTAATTTTTATTAATTTCTCTAGCAGCCATCTTTTAGGACTGCGGCTCTTATTTATTTATTTTATTTTATACACACACACATACGTATGTATGTCTGTATATATATATATATATATATATATATATATATATATATAATGTGTGTGTGAATCCGGTGTTTGTAACCATGTGGAAGAAAATTCAATACTTTTGGCCTTCTTTAATGGCATATCTATGAATTGTTCATTTTATCTCTTTATTTCTTTTTAATGCTGGGTATTGTTAAAAAATAGGGACATACACTTTTTTTTTTTTTTTTTTTTTTTTTTTAACAGCTATACCTATTTTTGAAATATTGCGATCTTCTGCTGTACGAAGGAATGCATATCCCCTGATGATAAATATTTCAAGTTTTGAGTATTTTCCAATTCCACTTCTTGTTAATTTTGTTATGCAGCACTTCTTTTTAAATTTGTTACGTTTCTTTTAAATATTAAAAGTATCTGAATGATAAAATCCTTTATTTAATTTGGTTTCATCAATGGCATGAATAGATTTAACCTTCCATTATAACGTGAGTATTTTATTCATCTTTAATTTACAAAGTATGGCTTTACTTTTTTAATTTTTTGGATGAAATTGGCATTAATCATGTGTCTCTTGTATGCTAAATTTTATTATAATTTACAATTACATACGCCATATATATATATATATATATATATATATATATATATATATTGGGTTGTTCGGAAAGTAATTTCGTTTTTCTCAGCAGAGGACTTAGTTGTATTTTTTTTAACACTATCTTCACAATTAAGTTGCATTGCCATTATATATTGTAATAGTCTATATATAAAGGCTTGCTTGTGAAAAAGTTCGTTTTATTCTGCTCAATAGGTTTTGATTGGTGCCCTATCAAATAAAGAAAATCGGAAGTGACATTTTCCGCATATTTTGTTTTTGCGATCGAAAAGGGAAAATACAGTTCAAACAAAGAAAAAAAGTATACGATGTGTATACAGAAAATGTATTTAAAGAACGCCAGTGTCAAAACTGGTTTACCAAATTTTGTTCCGGCAATTTTGACGTTGAAGATGCATTACGTTCTGGGAAACCAGTTTATGCTAATAAAGACAAAATAAAGTATTGATTTGTGAAAACTGTCAAATAAAAACTCGGAAGATCGCTCAGAAACCGATCAAAGTGGAGAATATATAATTCAATAAAATACTTATACAATATAAGAAAATCGTCTTTCATTTTTAAAGAAAAAAACGAAATTATTTTCCGAACCACCCAATATATATATGTATGTTACATACATCGTTCTCAGATGTCAACTAGTATTCTCAGCCTTCATGAATACATTTTAAGTATTTTTCCATGCCGGTCCATTATTATTTTTTTCCTGCTACTATGATCTTCGTATATGCAAAATACTCCTTTTTATATTGTTTTTCAAGTTTCAATTATGAGACAGTTGTTTTTCATCCTTTCTGAAGTTCAGATATTATAGCATCATCATTCATCATAGGAGATATACAGAGTGATATAACTCGTCGCTCATTTCTACTAGGTCATAAATCTTTCGCCTCCAAAGCGTGCACTCTGTTCCCCCAGCGCATTTTCCAATGTGGCATTCTTTGTGGCCTGAACTACCCATTATTTTTATTTGTCTACCAAATTTATGCTGGCAAAATGATCTCAAAGCGAGAATTAGACTGGATAATTCTTCGTTAACTAAATTTATCTATAGTCTCTTCTGTGAAATGCTGCGATTCCATGAATATATGGCTTCTTGTTGGGCTTAGATTTTTTTTTTTTTTTTACCACTATTTATGTGTGTGCGTCTTGTCAGAGACAGTCTTTTTTCTTAAAGTACCGCGTAATTAGAAATTAACGATTTTCGAAGGTTCATGCAAAGGCATCGAATAAAAATATGAGCCCAGATCGCCGAGCGCTTGACAGTTTAAAGTTGTTTTAATGTGGAAAGTTTAAAGGTGAACACTGCCCCCTGCACGACTGTGAGTAAAAACATCCGGTAATGCCAGAAAAATAAGATAATTTATGTAGGTATATTGAAACTTAAACAGTCATTGTTGTTTGTACTTTGAAAATGAATAAAATTGCTATTTTATTTTTTAGATTTTTTTTTTTTTTTTTAGATATAAATGATACTTTCATTGTTAGAAGTAATATTTTTTGGTATATTATTATTTGTTCACAACTTTTTTTTTTTAAATCTCTTTTTGTGTATGTTGATAAATAAATTAAACTTTTACTTTTGTTCTATAAATAAAATTAGTAACGAAGGTAATCTATATTAAATTCTTCTAGCATGTCAATTTGAGAAAGGTTTTGTTACTTATTAGGAATCTTTATTTTCATAATATATATTCCTTATTTTTTTATTGCATGTGTGTATTTGTGTTATTTGCATTTTATTTAAACTTTCGTTATATCTTCTTGACTTACTTATAATTAAATACTGGCGTTTTAACCATGGATTCCTATGCAATAAATTAACATACACAAATTGCGGAAATTGTTTTTTTTTTTTTTTTTTTTTTTTTTTTTTTTCGTAATCTTAATATTCATTTTGAACGAATTTGACTCGTCTTTGTATTTAACCTCTTGTTATCTTTTACTTTTTCAAAAATTTAGTTTATTATGTTTGTAATACTGAGAAATACTTTCGTTTTGCATGTTTCTAGGAGCGAAATACGAATATCTAGCATTCTTCAGTCGCTTGAGTTGTATTTCAAATTCCTATATATATATATTTTAAATCATGATTTGATTCTTGATTTCTTGCATTGTTGTGATGAAATGTACATTTATACACTGAATAAAGAAAATATTTTCCAGTATAAAAAAATTATAAATCCCTTTAATTTTAAATGGATTAAACATTTTCGAATCTATTTGAAAATTTCGTTAAGTTGAATGCACTATTTATGCAAATAAAAGTGAATGCTAATAGGAAATATTTTCGTTTTAAATGTAAAAACGGTAATCTGATAGATAACAAAAGAAGAAAAAAAAAGTTTTTTTTTTCCTAACTAATTTACTGTTACCGTAAACAAAATGAAAATTTTGACAGTTTCAATATAGACTTGCATAATAGCTTGCAGAGAAGTCGAGAGAGAGGAGTAGTTAGCAATATATATATGCGTGGATGTTAATAATGGCAATAAGTTGTTTCCCCTAGATATAGATTGGTGATTGATAATAGATTAAGGACAATAAGTTGTTTCAATTCCAAAAAGAATTCTTGGAGGGGGAGGAGTTTTAACAGTACAAAATGCTAATTCGTTTAAATAAATAACAATATGCAGAGCTGCCAACCTAATCCGGCAAGTTGTTAACACCTATTGAAAAACGCCCCTTTTCCTACACCACTTAATTTTTAGAGCAATTCTCTTCAAATGTATCTATGATGAATTAAGTAGAAAAATACTCTAAAAATTAAGTGGTGTAGAAAAAGGGGCGGTACTAACAATTTGCCGGATTAGGTTGGCAGCTCTGAATATGTGAATTCCAAATTTTATAAAATCGATATGTTGCATTAAAAATAATAAAAGCTGGTTAAAGTTTGAAGAAATTTTTTATCTTTAGTTAAGTTACGTTATTCTAGATTTTCCTATTATCTCGCTTGGGTTTCATTCAAAATTTTATATATATATATATATATATATATTTGGTAAACATATGTATAACTAGTGACCAGAGCAAAGGTTAAGTGCATTGCAAAGGCATCTTAAGCTCTATTTATATTCCAGTTGTTGCGAATATTGACCCTTGATTGTCGGCCTGGTGGTTCGGTCGGTAGAGCGCTGCCTTCTGGACCTTCAGGTCCCAGGTTCGAATCCTGGTGCAAGCATGGATGTTTGTGATGTCTTATGTCTACAGAATATTGTGCACTTATTTCTGTAATATGGATCAATCGAGACGAAAATCATTGTAACTATAGCTCTCAAAGCTGTCAAATAAATGTCTCAAATGTCAGATAAAAAATGCCCCTTGATTGTTTTTAAAAATCATCCGTATTAGCTCTCTCTCTCTTTGACTGATAGTCTATTATCATGTAAACTAAACTACCGTACTTTTTCTCTGTATTATAAAGAACTACCGAAAAGTTTAAAGAATATAGACTTCAGTTTTTATTAGTAATATACCTAGCTCTATGCAGTGAAATTGAATTCTTTTTTAAATATAGGGGAAAAAGTACTTTGGAAGAATAATAAATTCTTCCAATTACTTTTTTTTTTTCTTTCGTTTGTCCAACCTCCCCCAGGAAAGAAAATAAACAGTCCTTTACGTAACATACACCCCTCCCTCCCTGTATATTGTTAATATGAATACTCAGTCTAATAGAAATTGAAATTGTGTATTCTTATTAATTTAAAAAAAAGTAGCGTAAAACTAACATAAAGTTTTAATCTTTTCTCTGAAATTAAACAATGGAGTGTCATTAAAATATGTTTCTTTTAAATGTGAAGAAATTTACATTTTCTATTATTTTAAATAAAATCACATTATTCAGCATCGTAGTTATTATCGCGTTTCTTGATATTCTCTCAAAAATAAAAATTGCCATTCCCTATTTTTCTCCTAATTAATTCTCTTCATTGTTCTAACGCTACACCAAATTAATTAGAAGTTGTTAAATGGATTAAACACTTACGAATCTATTTAAAAATTCTGTCTAAATTTCTTATCTAATTTCAATGTATTGTTTATGCAATTAAAAGTGTATTTTTAATAGTGACGATTTTGGCTTTTATATTCGTTGCAATTTTTAAAAGCGAAAGTAACGATCTCATAGACAAAAAAAAAAAAAAAAAAAAAAAAAGATACGCCAAATTCTTTTTTTTTTTTTTTTTTTTTTTTTTTTTTTATTATCTAAACTACTGTTACTGTAAACAAAATGGAAATTTTGTAAGTTCATAACAGTTTCGCATAATAGCTTGAAGATTCTTTTATCTTATAGTGGACTGATTGTTTCTTTCTCACGCCCTCTTTTCTTCCTATCTTATTCATCAATAATTTTAGCACTAAACTTAGTGTGCGTATGTATAAGGGGGGAATTTGATATCCAGACCAATGTAATAATTCTTAGACTGTCTCAATTCCCCCCCCCTCTCCTACAGCCATTACGCGGGACCTGTTGGTTGCTGCAAATGCTTCCTTTACGTGCTCAGACCTCTTAATTATACTAAAGAGGAATTGAGGATTATTCGAAAAGGTCAATAGAACTTGTTTACGAGCTATTCGTGTAATCCTTATAAGGCAGACTACGATCCCAAAGTATATTTTACGGTTCATTCTGTTAAAAACGTGGCCAGTTAGTCTTATATCGAAACAGCTGTTAGGAACATCGATGTTTTTTCGTTTTGAAATATGTCTGTAATCACATCACAGTTTTTTTTCTCTAGTTCAGAGTTTTCATTCATCGCTAATGCTGCAGGTATTAAATAATTGTGTTAGAGTAAATGTGAAGCAAAGTATAAATATTTTGTTCTTTTGGTGTGGCTTCAAGCTATTCTGATGATATATCTTTGTTTTATTGCATAATATCATCATTATTTTTCTTTACATGTTATGCATGGGGAATGCATGCTTAAAATGGCAAGACCTATCGTAAATAAAAGTAATCACGAAGTAGAAGTTGACACATTCAACTTCCGTGTAAATTGGTAGAGAATACAATAAAATATGGTATAAAGGTTGTAAAATGCGATTTTTAGAAAACAGGAGCAATGTTTTGTGAACCAACTTATAGATATGTTTTCTCATATTTTGTTACTAAAAATCCTAAATGTTGTGTTGTTTGGGTTAGAATATTCTCTTCACTAATGTATTGGTTTTTTGCAATAATAATAAGAAGAAAAATGCACCATTTTTTAATATAATTGAACAGTAAGCAAAATTGTATTAATGATTTTAGAAGCGATAGAAATACTAGCAGATTTTTTTTAGGGGGGGGGGGGGTAAAAATTAAAACCTCCCTTTAACATTCATTGGTTTTACTGAAATCAAACATTTAACATTTTTTATACACCAAATTTTCAATATTTTCCCCTTATTTTAAACGATTTTTAATCATTTGTTCCTTCTCTGTTTGGGATATAGCAGCAGTACTCCGAAATTTAACAAATGATGTTTCAGAGAAAGCCATATGTAGGAATCACTTTAAATTGTTTATTAGGCCCAAGAACACTTTGCTCCTTTGACGATGCACTCGCGCCTATTTTTCCCCTTGATGAAGGGTCAGGATATTATTTTGATCTGAAACAACCGTTGTGAGTTTATTGCAATTCATTGTGTTTTCTTGCAAAATCATGTATTTATGAAATTAATTATTATTCGAATTTAATCAGGCTAATATATAGATATTTAAAACTAGAAATTTTTTGAAAATTAAAAAAGCTATTTTTTTTCTCTTTATGTATTTATGATCAGCCATGTACCTATAACCATATTTGAAATTAGTTTAGCAATTTTAAAAAGGCAATATATAATTAAAGTCAATGGGTTAAATATAAAATTTAGATAAAAATGAAATACACAGCCGGCCATTCAAAATAACTACATCCCACACCATGGAGGAATCATCTAAAGGACGTGAAAATTGTACCTTGCGTATACCAACATATAGTCGGCGGCAAAATTATTGAGGCACACATCCCCATTATATATATATATATATATATATATATATATATATTTATTTATTTAGTTTGATCGCTAATTTTTATTATCAACTTACTTTTTTATAAACAGCATAAAGACTAAAATCATGACTCGACAAATATTACTAGCAATAATCCCTGTCTTAAAAAAGTACACTTAATACTGCTTTGTTAAATAACTCCTTGTCGAGTCATGTCCTTAGTCAGTTTACGAGCATGCATGATTCGACAAGGATTTATTTAACAAAACAATTTTAAGTGTACTTTTTTTATATCGGAATTATTGGCTAGTGCTCGGATACTTTTGCTGCCGACTGTAACAAAACAGTATTAGGTGCACATATTTTAAATACGAATTATTGCTAGCACTTCAATAATTTTACTGCCGACTGTAGAATTTGCAAATATTTCAACACAGAGGCACATCATGGACGCCTGTAGCGCCACATTCAAGTGTTGCATAACGTTTTCACGGAAGGCTGTTTTTATATCCTGGAACTACTTTTTGGTGCAGTATTTTGCATGGGAAGTTTCAGTATGTCTCGTCAAAATATACAGACACCAGTCAAGCACTTTTTAAAATTTGATAGGGGAAGAATTGCAACTTATAGAGATCGTGGTTATCCTTCCTTTAAATTAATGCTCTTATCGGACATAATCAAACTACAGTGAATGTAATCGATCGTAGGAAATCCATCGATGTGGCTATGCAACCGATGATAGCAAAAGGGGGCATGTCGGATGACTGGAAAGATTGCAGCAGCCGGTACTGACCGGCATATTTAGCACATGGTAATGGTGAATGGCACTGTAACATCGAGGATCATGGATAAAAAAAAAATAAGGTCTTGTTGCAAAACAATCGGCGTCAATACTGTTGTTAGACGTCATTTTTAGCACAGGGGAATTTTTAGCACGTCATTGCTGTTTAGTCTAGACCACAGACGTTTGTATCTGTAGTGATGCAATGAACACAAGACTGGACAAACTAACGGTACGACATTATTATTTCAAACGAATCACGTTTCTGTTCACCAATATGGTCGTATCCGAAATTGACAGCACCACAATCAGAGGCTGCATAATTCTTGCATTATGCTTCACCATGACTTTACTTCACCAAGTATTATGGTTTGAGGTGATATTGGATTTTACTCTAGCAACCCCCAATACGCATTAACAGTATATTGAACAGCCTGCGCTGCATCTCGGAGATTTTGGAGCCTATTGTCTTACCTTATGTTCAAGGTTTATTTGCAACTATATTTCAACAGAACAATAGAAGACCACATCCGCATGTGGTGGAATGTGCAACAGTCTTGTTTTACACACCATTTTCCATTGCTGCTTCATAGCTTGATTATGTCAGACACGAGTAATTTCTGTCTGCAATTTCTATTTCCAATCTTTATTAACTACAATTCTTCCTCTGTGAAATTCTGATATGTGCTTGATTGACGCCAGTACAGGGCATACAGAAACTTCCCATGCAAAAGTAGTTCATGATAAAGCAGTTCCAATACATAAAAACAGTCTTCCATGCTATCGTTGTATAACATTTGAAACTGGTGTTAAAGGTTTCAATGATGTGCACGTGCGATGAAATGTTAATCATTTGCATATCCTTCCGCTGTATACACATGGTACAACGTTCGTGGTTTTTGAATAAATCTTTCATCGTTTTGCATTTTGGATGGCAGTGAAATTGAATATTTGCTAGGAAATCTAATTTTAAGCAAGGGAATTAATAGATGATATTTTATACAGCAAGAAAAAATTACATTTTTATTGTTTTAACTACATAAAAAAAGATCTCATTAACTTTAAATCATTATCTTATACTATTAAGTGACCAATATTTGTATATTTCACTGTTCTCGAAAACGGTAGCTCGGACAGTCACGAGATTTAACACAAAGGTGCCCTCCGATGGGTCATTGTGCACATCGAAGTCAGATTTTCGAATTTTTGATTAGTTTTTTCTTAATTAATTAAAATGTGAAAATAATAACATTCTAATTTCTGATAAATAAGCCATTTAAATTTTAACATTTTATCCATAATTTAATTGTTGCCAATTTTTTTTTTCGACAAAATAATAGTAATTAAAAAAAAAAAAAAAAAAAAAAAAAAAGTACATTTATTTAAAATGAGGAAAATAAATCAGAAAGATTAGAAAATAAATTAGAAATATCAGTCGCATCGTTACAAATAAGATAGCAAATGAAAGGGAAAATTTTTGTAAATTCGATACATTAAACAGCTTATCAATCGGACAATTAGATTTTTTAAAATTAACTAAAGTATGAATTTTAGGTGGCAACAGCAGAAGATTGTATGGAAACCGTTAGGAGAAAAAAAATGAAAAATCTGCTTCACATTAAGTCACATGATTTTTAAGTGGGATTAAAAATTGCAGTTTTCAAATTCTTTTAAATTTTCTCTCACGAACACAAAAATATAATATACAGCCTGTATCCCACAAAACCAACTTGCATTTCAAATTTCATCAATTATTTTGGTTAATAAACAAAAGTTATTATTATTATTATTATTATTATTATTTCAAATTAAGTTTTATTCTATCTTCGAAAAGATTTATGTGATCATAGATATAATAATATATATAGATCTATCATTCCCATATCATCGTGCAAAGATTTTTGATGCCGAAAAAAAGCTTTGGAATCAGCCATTAAGTGGTATTGAAGGAAAAAAGGAAGAATGAATTTTAAACTATATCTGGAGCTTTTCATTCACCTTTAGTAAATAAATTATTCATGAATTTTATTTGCTAAAACATTCGTGTGTATTCCCGTGTGTATTCACTCGGGGAAAGACTGCCATATTTTGGTAAAATCGCCGTCTTTTCCCGAGTGAAAAGGAATCACTTTTTTCTCCCCAATGATCAATCTATATATTATTACTATATCTATGTATGTGATACGATACATTAATAATTTGGGTTTTAAAAGTTTTTTTTAAATAGATTATTTAAACTCTATGAACCATATTTTTATTTTAACAGTTTCATTAACAGATCCTGCTGGGCGATTTTTTAAATTTTGGTGTTGAAGTACACCGAACGTTTTTCGACAAGAAGTTTAATATAGCAACAGCCATTTTAATCTAAGTAGCGCATCAAATATATAAAAACATAAATGATTTATTTTTACACAAAATTTACAGAACAAATGCAGTTTTAAAGATAGGAAATTTATTTCAACAAGCACTATTTTAAACCTAAAAAGCATTAAAAATATAAGCAGAATATAAAGGATTCTTATGTATAAACAAAAAAGAGTCTGATAAAATTATTAGCAAAATAGTCTTCCCCTTTTCATACAAAAAAAAAAAAAAATCCATCGCTAATATTTCGACAAAAATTCAAAATCCGCCAATGGAGCGACATAATAAAGTTGTGTAACACGATAATGTTTACCTATTTATTTATTTTTTTATATAATAATCACTATGCTAATTTATCATACAAACAAATGAGCCTCTGTGTGTTGTACTGCACTTGCACGCTGACGAACAGAAATATTTGAAAAATTCAAATTAATATTTAAATAAATAAATAAAAATATGTTTAATGGGAAATATATATAACCATAAAAAAATTAGTTGTCTAAAATATGGCAGAAATAGCGCTCATAGCATATTGTTACAAGAGATTAAGTCTTATTGTTACAATGGATTAAGTCTAAAATGGTGACAAAAAATATTAAGGCTGTACTATCAGGTTTACAACCCATGAATTACATATAAACACAAAAAATTAATTGTCTCATGCGACAGACGTAGCCGGTCACAGCATATTGTAATATTTGGCGTGAAATTGCTGTCATTTAATGGTTGATTGAATAAACAAAATAAACATATGAAATAACGTTAAAGCAAATATTATATTGTCTAAACCCAGTTACATTTGAGTCCAGTCCGCGTTACATGTGAACAACACGTATAGTGTTGTTCACATGTAACTGGGATTCAAATATAAAAGGGAAATTCCAATTTTTTCGATACTATCTATTTCGAAACTGTTATATAATAAGCACCTAAATGGAAGCTCATTGGTAAACTATTGTCGCAGGTAATAGGGACAAGCGCCCGAGTTGCAGTGGATGACCAAATCGCTGCCGAATGTAGCAGGGACCTGGAGCGAGCTTTTGAACAATTTCAGTAATTTATTTTATTTTATTTTTATAAAGCTATATAGAAAAGAGTTTCCTTTATATTTAGTGGCCAGCGAAGCGGGCAAAGCCTGCTAGTGAGTTATTGAAATGAACTAATTAAATTAAGTTTGGCAAATATTTCATGAGTATATATATTTAAGCATGGAAAAAAAAAAAATAATAAATAAGTAAACTCATTTTTTTAAAAATATAAATTACTTAAGAATATTAGTGTACATCAAGTATAAAAATTTCTTATTTGTCATATTTCAGGATTCGTGTTATTTTCTATAGAGTGGTATTTGCATTATTATATTATTAGTAAAAGTAACTTTATACAGAAAAAAAAGTATAGTTGAACTATGCAAAAATTCAGTATATGGGTATCCAATACATTAGGTTTATGCTTTTTGCTTCCAGCACACGTTTTCCCTACGTGGCGCTATTCCAAAGATAGAGTAATTTGAAAAATATTTTTACTTACACTAGATAGCGTTATTATGCCATCAAACGTAACTTTACAATGATTATCAGTCTTATTTCTGTATATTGATCTACAATATCTTCTGCTACTGTTATCGGGTTAATAATTCCGTCATAAACAAATGCAATAATGTGTAATGAAAAGGGCAATTGAAATAGAAATTATATTTGTTATAGTCATTTTGTTTTACCGAAATAGGCTCACTTTAAATGAGATAGCTGCCGCGTAAAGAACGAAATATTTAATTTAAAATGAGATTAAGGAATAGTTTTGATAGTGACGATAGCAAACGTAGTGATTAATTTTTTTTAGTGATGTAACAACTTTATTTATATCGGACATTTGGTATCAAAATATGTTACTAAGTTGATAATATTAATAAATGGCCAGAGGCTCTCTCTACTAAATGATTGGAGCAATCATTAACGCACTTTATGTGCACTTATTTTTCGAGGAAAACTGGGATTTAAGATAGATAACAGCATACATTTTGAAAACGATTTGTACCCCGGAGGTAAAGGACATCATGTCAGTTTTATGGAAGAAGTTAGCACCATGTCCTTTATGTGCATTTTTGATTTATATATAGACATTAAGCACTAATGTCCAGTTACTATAAAAAAGATTAGACAGTGGAAAGTAAAACCATGTCTATTTTCTTTATTCATGACAAATGTATTTCATTGTAGCATATCAAAGACACGGTGGTAACTCTTTTCACTAAATGTACGTGGTATGCCTTTACCTCCGGGATACAGATATTCCGAAATCTTGCGATATTGCAGCTCTTTTCTAGAGGATTATATGCCCCCTGAAAATGGAGTCCTTCTAGTTTTGAGCATTTTCCAATCCCACTTTCAAACTATTTTTGCCCCATTATTATTGTTTTTTTAATTGATTATTTCTGATGGCTAACTTTCTTAAATTTCAAACAAAAAAAATCATTTTTTGATGGCTTGCGTGTGTGGGTCTAATAAGAAATCATTAGCGTAAGTATTAATTTCAAATTTAATCACCAATGAAGACTTTAATCAATTACTTTATTGAAAGTACACTGTTAAAAATTTGGTGTTAGTTTGAACCAAAACTTGGTACTGAAGCAGATGCAACCACCCTTTCACCATGATTTGGTAATTTTATGTTAAACCAACTATTGGCATTATGTTTAAAAAAAAAAAAAAAAAATTCGACCGAGACGAGGATTGAACGGAAGACCTTCTTGTCTCATGTCAAACATTCTGACACTGTGCCACGCTTTCTTGCCCGCTAATTCTGTGTTTCATTGATTTTGATAAAAGGGGCTAAATTTTCTAGTGCCCATGAGTGAGTTGCTGCACAAAATTTGCTCTTTACCCTATGTTTTCGGCCACACTCTTTAATTTAAGCTTGGTATGGTTTCAGTTGGAATTTTACTGATTCATACTTCCCTTGTGAGTGGATGTATGGCAGCTCCAAGTTTTGGTGCAACTTAAGTTCAATCGCAAGAAGTAGAAAACTTAGAAGTGTGGTTGAACCATATAAAAATTGCTTATAACTTTACTCCATATAGTGTTTCAAGTTTGAGATGCAATTTTTAACAGTGTAACTGACATTAATATTGTATCTCAAGTGCTAAAATTTACCCTGATTTAAAATTCTATTTTGAATGTTGTTGGCATTAACAGTATATCTCTTGAATGCTAAATTTTATAATAATTTACAATTCTCAACTTTAAATACATATACATATATATATATATGTGTGTGTGTGTGGGTGTGGGTGTGGGTGTGTGTGTACAGTCGGTAACAAAAGTATCCGAACACTTGCAAAAATTCCTATATAAAAAAAGTAGAGTTAATACTGTTTTGTTAAATAAATCCTTGTCGAATCACATTCTTAGACTGACTAAGAACATGATTCGACAAGGATTTATTTAACAAAACAGTATTAACTCTACTTTTTTTACATAGGAATTTTTGCTAGTGTTCGGATACTTTTGTTACCGGCTGTATGCGTGTATTTTTTATTATTATTATTTGCTTCTTATCGACTAAGTAATTAGCATAATAGTGAAAACACAAATGAAGCATATATATATTTACGGATAAAAATCCCTTTTGATGTACATATTTAAGTTTTCTTTTATATTGTGACTTGAACTTTTACATTATCATGAAGTCTAATTAAATAATTTACTATCATATGTTAAAAACAAAGTATATATTTTTTTAATCTATCCCCCCCCCCCCCCCCCGCTTTAGGCTTAATGTTTTAAAACGCTTCCAAGAGCTCTTTTAGGATAATTTAGTTTTGCCAGATGATAGTGAAAGGGATTTAAAATAGTTGCATATGTGATTAGCTCTCATTTTATTTACATATCAGTTAAGTGTTTATTTGAAATCAATTACAGACTTAAGTAACATGAAAATTTATAAGAAGCGGTTTAGTTGCGCTTCAATAATTAAATAACATAAAGAACACTCAGCGTTTAGATTTTGAATTACAATGTTCGTCTATTGAAAAAAAATTATAGGTGAAAGCAAAAAATATAATAACTTTTTTTCCCCTCTCTAATGGTCTAATGTTATTCAAATTACACATGTTCAATGATAATTGTATTTCGTTTTCTACTTTCATATGGCATATTGTAGAACTAATAATTTTTTTTGTGCGGTAAGCAATCAATGTTGTACATACCGTTCTTTTACCTTAAGGTATACAAATTTGGAAATCAACTATTCATAGTTGCATGTTGTACAAGTTGTTAGATTCAGAATAATGATAAAATAATACTACAAGCTTCTTTATAACTTTTTTTCCTCTCTCTCCTATCGCTATCTGATCTAGAGTTATTCTGACCTAGAGGGTAGGAAAATTTCTCGTCAGATATTAAACTTGTTCTTTGTTTTACTGCCTAAAATATTTAATAGGATACAGTGTTTTATTTATTAAAGTCAGAAAGAAGAAAATATATATTTGTCTTTCAGAACATTAAATATCATTTCCCATGTCTTAGCTTAGGTCACTGGTGTCCTTGAAAAGGTTTAACTTTTGTGCTTTAAAAAAAGATAATTTATTCTGTTTCCTGCATTGTATATTCGGAATTTGTGCTCGAAGTTCCTGTTTCGAATACCAGATTAAAGTTACGAGACGACACTGGTAATAGGTCTTAAAAATAAATAAATAAATAAAAAGTCTGCATTAATGTTTTTTTTTTTTTTTTGGTAATTTTCATGTTTTCTAAAGCATGCTAGATTAAAACACGATCTCAATTTTCCCCCATCACGCATGAAAAATCAAAACAGTGATGACAAAACCATTAATTCAAATTACATTGAATTAAGCATATTATTTCTCATACAATTCCTTCGTGATATATTTACCATTCTGTGTTTACTCTTTTTGCTTGTGAAACCTTTTCTTTTTCTCTTTGATGCTCCTCGAAACACGAATTCCCCATTTCCCACCCGATTCCTCCCATTTTTTATATATCTAGATTCCTTTATCCCATTTCAAAATATCCAGATTTTACGACAAGCGTTTTTATTGTTACTGCAATTTAATTTTAATAATTACATTAAAAATATTTTTTTCATTTTATAACAATCTCTATATATTGAAAGAAGAAAGAAAAATCATGCGGTACACATTGATTATTACACTTTTCAACTGTACTTACTCGTTGCATCGTGTAACATTCAGTTTTCTATGACAAAACACAATAGGCAGACAGAAGGACAGAAAGACAGACACTTAGACTAATTAAATTCAAAATGACTCTTAAACATTGTTGGAAAGTGTTACAAATGCTTAACAAAAACGAAAATGAAATTCCAATTGTAGACCTTAATGCATTTGAATATTTTAGTGTAGCCCTGTAAATAAGAACGCTAAGCTTATCATGTGGTATAGAAAACATTATTTTAGCATATTAACTATAAATGCCAATTTTATTAGGATTTTTGTAGTAGAAAGTTATTCAAATATGATTTATAAAAAAAGTCTTCCCTAAAATGCAATACACTGGCATTTGTTTGGGTGTCCCTGTACACAAATTAATTGTACAGAGCCTATTAATGCTATTTTAAATAGGGAATATTCCACAGTGAATATGAATAACATATCATTTTTAAGAAATTCTAAAAATATTTACGAATGCTGAGGCGGACAGACGGACAGTCAGACAGACAATTAAACTAATTCAAATCATATTCGCTCTTAAAAATTGTTAAAAAGTGTTAAAAACGCTTAATGTAAACGAAAATTCAATTCCAACAAATTTCCAATTATAGTTTTTAATGTAACTGAATATTTTTGTGTGACCCTGTAAATCTTAATGCTAATTATACTATATTCTATAGAAAACATTCTTTTGTGCATATGAATAACGTATTTCAATTTCATTAAAACTTGTGCAAAGTAAATGTATTAAAATATAGTTTATAGAAATACCTCTCATAGAACGCAATGCTCTGGAATAATTTCGGGTGTTCCTGTACATAAACCAGTGTGGTATTTACTCCATTTTCAGTGGGGAACCTCCGATAGTGAACTTGACTAACATACATCAGTTTTAAGAAATTTCATCTATGTTTATGGGAGTTAGATGTTCGACAGACAGATAGACTGACAAATCAAGAACATTTTTCAACTTTGTTGGGAAGACTTAAAAAGGTTACTGCCGCGCGCCGCTGTCCGATTTTTTTGTCTGCAACCGCATCTCCTCGCGAATAAGAGGATCCTCAGTGCCGCAAAAGGTTTGCCGAATAATGTTTGCCGAATAATTCAAGGAACACAATTTATCTTGGTTAGAAATTTCTATCACTTTAATTAATGAAGTTATTAATTAAAAACTTCGTGTTAATAAAGGTATTCTAATTGCCAACTTGCAAATAGTTTCTCCAAAAATTGTTGTTTCTTTGTCAGAAAGCTTTCCGCGGAAAGAAGAAAAGAAGGTAAAAATTTTTGTGCGTTTTTCAAAAGCGGTTCCTCTGTAACGAATCGAGATATGCAAAATACGTCTGTACCATTCGAATGAGTGTTCATTCTAATTGTGTAACTGTTTTTTTTTTTTTTTTTAAGATATCCAAAATTTCGCTTGTTTCGATCACCTGTTTTTGAATAGCGCTGTACAACAAACTAATCGTTCAATATTTTAACGAAGGATACCTTTAGAAGGGCCACTTAATTGTTTTTCCAACCATATAAAACTTTTAGCAAAATACGGATTACTGATGCGTATTTTTAAATTTTGCGAAACATCAAAATTTTCACTAAACGTTTTATAACTCAAAAAATTTTCAAGATAAAATATTATTATTATTATTTTATATATAGATCTCAATCAGCGGAACAAACCCTAAAAATATTAAAATCCGATTACTAAAATTTCGCGAGTTGTTAATTTTTTTTTTTTTTTTTTTTCCATGAAACGTGGGAATGGATTTTCGGAAACTCTCATTTTGAGCTCTTTTTTAAAAACTTTGTTTTTTAAATTCCAATTCTGTGTAAATGAATAAAAATGCAGGACATGCGTCTGCACCATTAAAAAGCACGTTTCTTTAAAACTTCAACGATGTAATTTTTTTTTTTTTTTTTTTTTTTTTTGAAAAGTAAGGATATTTAATATTTTTCTAACATTAAAAAAAAAAATTTAAAAAAAAACTCAAATTTCTGATTTTTTTGGTTTACATTCGCGTATTTCTTTTTAATGGCCTTGTACGAAAAACTATTTCTTAACGATATAGGTATCATCAGAGAGGCCGTTTAATTTTTTCCCCAACCGTATAAAACTTTTAACAATGTATATATATATATATATATTTATTTATTTATTTAATTAATTTACGAAACATCGAATTTTACACTAAACATTTTGTAACTCAAAACGTTTTTGCAGTAAATTGTTTTTTCTGTACGTATTAAAAAAAATTATAGTCGCCGCTGTTCGTTTTTTTTTTTTTTTTTTTTTTTTTTTGTCGAGCTGCAAATATGCGAGGCTGTGCTAATGAGCGAAACGATTCGGGAGAGGCGGCGAAGCTTCCCTCGGGGATTGATGAGCGGAGCGAGCAGAGAGCAGAACTCCCCCAGTTATGTAACAAAAAGATTACATAAACAACAAATTACTTATTTGTATTCAGTTATTGGTAATAAAAATTAATTTATTTAAATGCATCCTCTGTTCCTATAATTTTGCATTTTCTTCTTATAATACAATTTAGAAGGTCTAAATTTCAATTTTTAAAATTGGTTGTTTTCATTCTAGTGCAAATTTTATGGGGATTAAACATGTTTTTCAATATTATTTTTATTACTCGTAAAAATTTGGATTAAAAAAAAAAAAAAACCAAGAATGAGGAAATTTTAAATTTGTATGCGAAAATTAGTTTAATCAGTCTCTTTCTTTCAGTATATACATCCAATGTCTCAACCGACATTTAAAGAAATTTTTTAGAACATTTCCAGTATCTGTCTGACTTATAATCATGAAAATAAACATTCGATATTGATATCGGAAATCGCCATGCATTTCAAATTATTATACTTTAGCTCTTTAAGTTTGAAAGGTTTCTTTCTTCTTTTTTATAAGATATATTTCTACGTGACCCTCTGGAGCATTCAACGATTTAAATTCAGAATTCCTTCATGCTCCCTCTGTATACATACATACATTCGTATTGACGACTCCATTCCTAATACATGAATGGCTTTTAAAATCACCATGAACTTAATATTCGTTTCAGCGTTTCGCGGTATTTTACAACGATCATTTATCATTCCTTATATTGGTCTTTCACTATACACATTCTCATTAAAATTAAAATCAATATCTACTAAAGCATTTAAGCTGAACTTATAACGTGCGTAGGCTAGATTATGTTTTATCAAAGTGATATCAATCTTTGTTCTATGTGAAACCCATTAGCGTTGGTTGCTAATGACGCTAATCATTATCTTGCGTAGGTACAGGTCCACGTGGGCACGTTAGTTGCCCAACTGTCTAAATATAACTACTGTAAGAAAATTGCGTAGGTATGTAATCCGTTCTCTCGTCTTTACTATGACTATCTCATAACATGCTACATGGAAATATTTCAGGACTCGTTGATCAACAGTGTCATTTGCAAAACTGATTAAGAAGAATTAAGATATAAATTATACAGAAGCATTATACATGAAATACACGTTTTGTGAAGTGGTTTAATGATGTGAGAATGTGCTTACTGTGTCTTTTGGAGTGCTTAATTCGAAATATTTGTGCGATAAATTTTATTAGGTGATTATTCTTGGCAGCCTTTTTATTTTTTCTTACCGGTGTGGTAGAGAATGGTTATTGTTTTTAGGTCAAATTTTCCAAATTGAGTTTTTGTTATATTTACACATTTTGAAGTGCCCCGAATCCTAAAAACATGTTTTTCAGTTGGTCTGTGTGTCTTTTATCAACATATGTCAAAAACAAACAGTAGCAGGAAATCCAAACTTGGCATTTTAAATCTGTATAATATAGGGGTGCTACACTAAACTTTTCATTGAGATCAAGCAAATAGTTCGTGTACAGGGATAGCCAAGAGAATTTAAATACATTACGTCTATGGGCGAAATTTGTGATAGGTACAGTTTAACATCTATAGGCTGGACTAAACAAAATGAAATAAGAGTATGCATACATTTTTATGTACATAAATGCATGTTTTGTAATAGAATGCATGTAATGCATGTTTTGTATGCAAACCATTCATTATTTTTTTTACACGGCTACACAAAAGAATTTGGATGTATTGGGGGCTATACTTATAAATTACTGGAAATGCATTTTAGGTTTTCTTATTTATTTTCATATGCAACTAAATTAATGTACACAATTTGATGCGTTTGTAATTTATAGACAATATACAATGCTAAACAAAATTCAGCGAAAACATTCGTTTCTGTAGAATGTAATTGATGGAAGAGCTTTATTACATTTTACTATGTCGATGAAAACTGCTTAGGAATTGAAAAATTAATTACTTATAGACATACGTAAACAAAGTATTTTTTAAAGTGTAATTGTAATATCTGTTTTTTTCCCCTATAATATCACCTTTTGAGGTCCCCTAAATACGAAAATCATGTTTGTCTATATGTATGTCTGTTATCAGCATAACTTCAAATAATTGCAAAAAATTCAAATTTGATATTTTGAATTTCATTATCAGGTTGCCATTTGAATAGTATGATCAGGTTTGAATAGTACGTTTCAGGTGAAAGTTGTCTGAATAATTTTGAATGAGCCAGGAATACTTTTTTAATATAAATGTATCAGTAATATATTCAAATGTGAGTTGAGGGTTGCGGTAGCCCCTTTACACATAATTACGCGACAAATAAAACTGTTCTTAAACCTATTTTAATTTATTAAAGTACTTTCATATTCAATACTTTTATTTTATCCTTTGATCTACAATTTGTCTTTATAGCATTGAAATGCAGGGTAAGCGAAAGTCGTGTGAGCGACATACTAAATTATTCCTCTTAAAATAGAATTCGAAAATTTAGAGTATTCTTTGTTATTCTTATTTATATTTAAATGTTCATTACTTATTTTTGCTTTAATTGTCTTTAACCTTAATTTGAACTGTTCTGTTGTAACAATTCAACTGTAAAAAGGAATATACGAGTGTATATATATATAATCCTTTTGATAGTAGAAGCAAAGAATGAGAACGAAGAATAGTTAGTCAAACAATTCACCAAAGAGACATACACACGCCAAACAAAGCAACAAGATTTCCCAAAATGATTCAATTATCAAGTTCAATAATAGCACTGACGCCAATCAAACTGTACAACAATACCTGTTACAAATTGAAATAGGACCGTGTTTAATAACCAATTTTCAACCAATTAATTTTTATCTAACCTTAGTTTTAATTATTTATTTATTTATTTATTTGGTTGTTATGTTTTGAGAATCCTAATTTCCCAATTCATACAGGCATTTTGCAAGTAATCCATGAAAGATTTAGATTTTAGTTTTAATTGTTCAATAATTTTATTTTTTCTAATTCAAGCAATAAATTTTGGAATAATATTAAATGCAGCAATCCTTCCTTCCTTCTTCTTCTTTTTTTTTTTTTTTTTTTAGTTTAATTCAACATTCCACCCAACCATCCAACCAACAACGCCATATATATATACTATAAGGGGAGAATTTGGACGTCGAAAAGAAAGAATTTAATTTACCGGGGAAATACATTTCAAACGGGTCACACAAAATGTTTAATTTTTATACACTAGTTCTTTTTTGTAAAGCGAATATATATATGTGTCTTTAGAGAGAGAGAGAGAGAGAGAGAGATTTTTTTTCTATAAAATTTGCTTGACATTAGCTTGTAAAACTTTCATTACCTTCAAATTAAGAATTTGTTGAGTATATTTTTTTTAGATTAAAATAAGCTTATGCTTTTACATATAGCTTTTAAAATATAATAATATTTAATAGTGGATTAACTTTTTAACTATTATGCAATACTAGCATTATAGGTTATTGCATCGTTTTCGAAAAGTTTTATATAAGGCTAAATGTATTTGATAATCATTTTGAAGATTGACTTAATATTTTGGAAATAAATGAAAGTTTTTTGTTTTTCCTCGTGAGAAAAATAAAATAAATAAATAAATAAACATAAAAAAGTGTAGAGAAAAAAGAGAGAAAAAAAAAGTTGGAAGTTATCTGTCAAATTTGGATTTGTTAAATTTCATTTTTAAAAAATTTAAGTAGAAGGGTAGTTTTTTTTTTTCATTATTTCTTTTTTTATTAGCGAAATCTTGGTTTTGGAGATCATTATAGATTTTTAATTGCTTCACAAAAGTTATATTTTAAAAGCTTATTAAACTTGCACACTTATTTTATTTTTCTTCTATTAAGAGTACCATGGTGAATTTTTTTTCTTTTCTTTTACTTGTTTATTTATTAAGAATTTGAAATGCTTTTCATTGTTGTATTGATTAATTTCTCCGGAGATCAGGTGGAATAAATTAAAAATTACTATAATAATTTACTAGTATTTTACAAGCTGCTAATTTTGCCTCTGAAACTTTAATTAATATAATTATTGTTAAAAACTTTGCTAAATATCAGAAAAAAATAATAAATACCTAATACGTATATTATTGATGGAAAAAATGTATTCCAGTTCACTGTGTATCAAGCCCAGTATATCAAGCAAAAATAAGTTTTGTTTTTGAGTTTCGGTGTCTTTTGCTAATTTTTTATTAATTTTCTAATTTTCGATTATATATAGTGTTTAAAAGTTTTAAAATATTGCCAGATTGTTATCACATGCAAACATAATTTTATCTGTATTTTCTTGAAAAATTCTGTACTATCTAAATTGTATTTATTCAGTCTCTCACTACGAGATTGTTTAAAGTGTAATATAGGAAATTGAAGTGAAATTGATTTGAATCTATTTTTCTTTGATGTACCAGAATAAATTTATTTTTCTCTTTGTTTGATTAGAAATCCATCTCAATGAAGCATTGAATTAAAACTGCTGTGCCTTTTCCGCTGTCATAAGGGTTTTAATTTGTTTGAAGCGTAACAGAACTATTTTAAATAGCATTACAGAATTCAATCAAATTGCTCACTTTACTTCCGAACAAATTCAAAACAATAAGCTTGTTTCCGACTGGAATTGATTGGAAATTTACGTAGCTAACCTTTTAAAAATTAAGTTGCTTCATAATATTTCTCCAACGTTCTTCCTAATAATGATAATAATAATAAATACCTATTGTGTATATTTGTATTAATGTAAAATTTTGAAATGTTTATACATGTAAAATAAACTGCTGGATCATCGCATTTATCCCCTTTATCAATGCTAATTTTTGTAATGAAAAACATATTTATTCTACATATTTGTATTACTCTAAGAAAGTGAAATTTTTGTATAAAATGTTTGTATACTTTAATAAAATTAAACATAATTTATACGTCTCATTAATATATTACTAAAACTAAAGTAACATTTAAAATGAGATAATGAATACAAAAATTTTTAAAACTTTAAAAATACATTTTAATTAAAAAACATTAAAAAACACGACAGACGTTTCGGCTAGAACACTAGCCCTCCTCAGTGTCAAACATAGAAGCACAACATTTACAAAAAAATCCATAACACATCATAACAAGATTATACATTCAGGAGGAATAGCTTTAGCCTCGTTCAAGGCAGAATGTTGCAATATAGTAAAAGCGCCCTCTAGAAAAATACGGGATTCATATAAATTTACATTAGAGGCTAGAATTTTAAAGTTGTCAAAATCAGGAATATGATCACTATTGAGGGAATGGATTACGAGTTTCGACCTTAAATCACCTGTTTTATATGAGCGTTTATGTTCCTTTAATCTAATTTCACCTGTTCTGCCAGTTTCACCGATATATGTAGAATCAAAATTTTTACAGGGGATACAATAGATTACACCTAGACGTTTAAGGGGGGAGGGGGGCAGCGGGTTTAAAGTTTGAGAGAAAGTTACTAATACGCAGTTGAGGTTTAAAGCTAGTAGAGATATTAACTGTTTTAAGCAATTTAGAGAAATTTTCGGAAATACCTTTATAATAAGGGAGAGTAGTACGGTGAGTAGAATTTTTAACTTTAGGATAAACTGATTTAGATGAAAAATAGAACTCTTCTTTATAAATTCTTTTTATAAAACGAGGGGTGTAACCATTATTTTTTAAATCTGAAAAAATTTTAGATAGTTCAATATTTAATAATTCAGGATTACTACAATAATGCTTTGCACGATGTAAAAGAGTACGAATGACTGCAAGTTTATGAGATAAAGGATTAGCAGAATTAAAATTAAGATTTTGACCAGAGAAGGTAGGTTTTCTATAAACTGACATCAAAAAATCATTGACTGTTTTGTGCATTACAAGGATGTCTAGAAAGGGTAGCTCATTATTAATTTCAATTTCAAGGGTAAACTGGATATCAGGACATAAAGAGTTAGCAAAATCTAAAATATCAGTAACAAAATGTTGCTTAGTAATTATAAAAATGTCATCCATATACCTTTCACAGAAATTTTTTTTATCATGTAACTGGGAATTAATTTTGTTTTCTAAGTGTTGCATTACAATTTCGGCTATAACGACAAATATAGGGGCACCCATAGCAGTTCCGTTAATTTGACGATAGTAAGAATCATTAAAAAGAAAACAATTAGATGATAAACAAAAAGTGGTAAGATCAAGTACAGTATTTAAATTTAAATTAGTGTCAACATTGAAATTAGGATAAATATCTTTAACAATATCACATGCAAATGATATAGGAATAGAAGTAAAAAGAATTACAACATCTAATGACATCGTTGACACTCTTTTACATCGTGCAAAGCGTTATTGTAGTAATTCTGAATTGTTAAATATTGAACTATCTAAAATTTTTTCTGATTTAAAAAATAATGGTTACCCCCCTCGTTTTGTTAAAATAATTTATAAAGAAGAGTTCTATTTTTCATCTAAATCAGTTTATTTTAAAGTTAAAAATTCTACTCACCGTACTACTATCCCTTATTATAAAGGTATTTCCGAAAATTTCGCTAAATTGCTTAAAACAGTTGATATCTCTACTAGCTTTAAACCTCAACTCCGTAGTAGTAACTTTCTCTCAAACTTTAAACCCGCTGCCCCCCCCCTTAAACGTCTAGGTGTAATCTATTGTATCCCCTGTTAAAATTGTGATTCTACATAAATCGGTGAAACTTGTAGAACAAGTGGAATTAAATTAAAGGAACATAAACCCTCATATAAAACAGGTGATTTAAGATCGAAACTCGTAATCCATTCCCTCAATAGTGATCATATTCCTGATTTTGACAACTTTAAAATTCTAGCCTCTAATGTAAATTTATATGAATCCCGTATTTTTCTAGAAGGCGCTTTTACTAAATTGCAACTTTCTGCTTTGAACGAGGCTAAAGCTATTCCTCCTGAATGTATAATCTTGTTATGATGTATTATGGATTTTTTGTAAATGTTGTGCTTCTATGTTTGACACTGAGGAGGGCTAGTGTTCTAGCCGAAACGTCTGTCGTGTTTTTTAATGTTTTTAATTAAAATGTATTTTTAAAGTTTAAAAATTTTTGTATTCATTATCTCATTTTAAATGTTACTTTAGTTTTTGTATACTATTTAAAATAATTTTCTTCTTTGATTCGCCAGAGAACTGCTAGCTTCAATGTCCTCAGTGTAAGTCGCCAACGTACGTGGACTATTGATTGATTGATGAAAAACGTAGCTCTTACTTATTTGATGTATGCATTAAACAGTTTTCTTTCTCAAGCACATATATATATTTTTTCTTTAATTAAAATTATCAATTGCCTGAATTAATTCTATTTCTTTTAAAATAGATTTGCCGTATGATCTTGTTTGGAAATCATTTCACTAGTGTTTAACATGTGACGCATAAATTCAATTAATTTAGAATATGATATTCTAACTATTAGTTTGAGTTATTTTTAATCCAAAATTTATCTTTACTTCATTTTATTTATTGATTTTTACTTTTACCAACCTTTTGCTTGCTAAGATAGCCGAAAAAATAATTTTTATCATCAGTTTTTATTTTCTAATTTTCATTTGTGAAAAAAATATAAGATAATTTATCATTGATATTTTTTTTTAACAACTCTTTATGCTCACAGGCGTCCGATTTCGATGCAATCGGCTTCCTAAAAATTAATATAATAATGGTGAATCTTTCCCTAACAGGTAAGTCTTGCATATAGGTAGCGTCTTAACACAGTTGCCATAGATACGAATCCCATTAATGTATATATCTGTAAATAATATACGGTAGGATAATATCCACTTCCCTTACAACCCATGGGACATTACTACTGTAAGTCTTTTCAATTGAAAGGATTTCAAGACGGGTGGGGTTCCTATCCTATTAGTTCTGTACTCTTATTTTCACTGCGAAACTGAAATATATACAACTTTTCTCTACTTTCGTCTTTTACTTCATGTTTATTAATTTTTTTTCTCTAATCTCTGCAACGACTTCATTTTCACATATCATGAAACTTAACTGAATATATTTCTCATTTGTGTTTTTATGCCTTCCCTCCCTCACAAGGGAAGTATGAATCAATAAAATTCGTATTGAAACCAAACCAAGCTTAAATTAAAGAGCATGGTCCAAAACATAGGGTAGAGTGCAAATTTCCTGCAACAATCCTCCCCCCCCCCCAGCCTCCCCATGGGGCGAGATACGACCCTAAAAGTTTTCTATCGAAATCAATAAAATATAGTCTATTAGCAAGTCTGTGTAGTGTAGTGGTTAGAGTGTTCAGCTTGAGTGAGGAAGGCCGTGAGATAGAACCCAGATGCGAATTCACAGGGATTTTTTTTTTTTTTTTTTTTTTTTTTTTTTGGGGGGGGGGGATATAAATGAAATAAAATATTAAAATAAATGAATAATTTAGGGGATTTGCATTAAAATTAATTAAAAAATATATAATGATATATTTTTAATTATTAAAATATTTTATCTCAACTAGAAAAAGAAAAATTAAAAAAACTCTTTATAATTAAAATAAATGAATATATTTTTCTTTATTACACGTTTTTCTCTTTCCTAAAGTATAATTTAAATTTTTAATTAATATTTTACGCGAAAGCCACTAGTAGCAAATGCTGATCGTCTGCTTTTAATTTTCTTATTTTTTATAAATAAAAATAAATATATTAAATCATTTTATTTGAAGTGAAAAAATTTTTTTCAAATGAATAATGCAACGGAAAATAATATTTTTAGTGCATTTTTTTTTCGTCTGCTTTTAATTGCACTATTATTAATATGTAAAAGGAAAAAAACTTTTACTCTTTGTTATTGAATGGTGACTCTTGCATATGTGTACATCTCCAAAATTTAAAAATCTAGTTATTGTATGCATTTTACAAAGCTGGTTATCTCGAAAGAAAACCCAATAATTTCCTAAATGTTCGCGATGTGTGTTTCAACGTTGAACAAGATTGTAATGAAATTAATTGTAATAAATTTTCTTTTATACATTGTGCCCACCGGAAAAAGCGCTTATGCTTTGATCATTTTCTTACTTCCAATCACAGTCATTATTAATTTATAAATTTATAAATTTATAAATTTAAACATGATTTTTTCTTCATAAAGAGATAATTTTAACCCATATATTTCTTAATAGTATCTTTCTATAGAGTATATTTATTTATTTATTTTTAACTTCTTAATTACATTTAATACATAACCCCCTTAAATTATTAATTTATTTTAATATTTTGTTTTATTTCATTAATCTAAAATAAAGAAGAAAAAAAAAATCTGGAGTGACTCCACTCGACTTTCCGAACATTGAGTAATTAACAGTTTTGTAGATAAAGTAAAGAAAGAGGAGTTGTTAAACAAACAAAAGAGAGAAAACCATAATAGAGTGTTTGAGTATTTTTCTCCATATATTACACGATGTTTTATTTAACGCTACTGAACTTTGAGCCCATAGATCATAATGATAAAGAATTTTTCGTTGTGTCCCTGTAAAAACCTATAAATGCTAGATTCACGAAAATGCTTATAGTTAGTGCAACAGTGATTTATAATATTCATATAAATTTTCAGCTCAATTGAATAAGGCGTTTAGATGCTATCATACTTTTAAAAATTTGGTCCCATAGGCCATAATGATAAAGAATTTTTCTTTGTGACCCTGTAAAAAATCTGTAAATGCTAGATTCACCAAAATCTATACAGTTGGTGCAACTGTGACCTATAATATGTGTACAAATTTTTTGCTCAGTTTAATAAGGCGTTTAGACGCTATCATACTTTTAAAAATTTGGCCCCATAGGCTTACGATAAAGAATTTTTCTTTGTATCCCTGTAAAACAACTATAAGTGCTAGATTCTCCAAAATCTATACAGATTGAATATTTGTGACCTATAATATGTGTATAAATTTTTTGCTCAATTGAATAAGGCGTTTAGATGCTATCGCACTTTTAAGATTTTGCTCCCATAGGCCATAATGATAAAGAATTTTTCTTTGTGTCCCTGTAAAAAAAATATAAGTGCTAGATTTACCAAAATCTATAGGGTTCGTACTATGGTGACTTACACTATACGTACCAAATTTCAGGTTATTCGAACAAAGCGTTTAGACGCTAGCGTGTTCACTCACAGACATACACACATACATACACACACACATACACACACATACATACATACATCATCGCAAAAATAGTGAAAACGGACTCATTGGACCTCGAAACGTATAGAAACATCAAAATCTCAAATTCGGATTTTTGACATGATTACAATACTTTCCTCACTATAGTGTTCGGAAAGTAATGAATGAAAAAGAAGCTGTGAGCACACATCAGGGTTCGATATCACGACTATCCTCACTCAAACTCAACACTCTAACCACTGCGCTACGCGGTCATGCTAACAGGTTTTTTGTTGGTTTTGATAGAATTAGCTGAGACTTTTAGGCTCGTTTCTCGCCGCATGGGAAGGGGGGGGGGTAGCAAATTTGCACTCTACCCTATGTTTTATGTACTCTACCCTATACATTATGCCCTCTACCCCATGCTCTTTAACTTAAGATTGGTTTGGTTTCAATAGGAATTTTACTGATTCATATTTCCCCTGTCAGTATATTTAGATTTTCAATTTTTAAATACAGTGAAACTTATATTATTGATTACTATCAGGCTTTAACCACTTCGCTGGTCATTATTTTTAAATGAATTTACTGAAAAATGAATCGCTATTTTTTTTTTTTTTTAATACAAATTTATAAATACAAATTAAAAATATTCTGTTAAAATCGCTCAGAACCTCACTTCCGGTAGCACTACATCAGGTTCGGGTTCCCACTGACTGTGACAAATCCTTACCTAAGGCACTACACTACAATCTAGGCATTTATTTGCGAAGACAGATATGGCACTGCTGTTATTAAAGCACTACGATTTTACAAATTGCTATATCTCAACATGTGTTAAACATTTTAGTTTTAGCACTATGTATTAGCGTGACTTAGTCACACGGTTATTCTAGCCCTCGCTCTGTAATAATAAAATTATAACTACAATAAATTTATAATTCTATTTCTATTAGTTATATTCATTAAAAATACATTTATAAACTTCATTGTTATAAATTTCAATTAAATATGAAATTTGCTTAATCATCTCCATCTTATTACAGTTTGATTCCGATAAATACAATAAATTATAATATATATATATTTCCCTTTCCAAGGAATTATTTATAAAAATAAAAAATAAATCGTATAATAGCCATTGGCAAACTATGCAGACAATTGAAATAAATGAATAAATTTAAGAAAACGAAACAGAAAAATCAATGAAAAAATCGAAAATAAATAAATGTAGTAAATTTCAAATTTGAAAATAAAAAAAATATCAATAAAGTGCGTCCCTGCAGGGTCCAAGCTGCTATTCTGCTTAGTTTTGTAGCTCTGCGATCAGTAGGCTGTGCGCTCTTGAAGTTCACAAGGGTACAAAATTATTATTACCGTAATTTTCTGCATATAATCCGCAATAATATGTCATTAAAATATGTCATTCCTCCACCAGAAATTTTATTTACCACAAAAATCTATATTATTTTGAAGAAACAGCTCGTACAAATCTAACCTCGTTTGCTAATTGAAATTTCTGGTGCAGAACTGACTTACCTGACCTGCGGATTATACACAGAAAATTACGGTAATACATTTTTCAGATTTTTTAATTTTTAACTTAACACAATTAGTAATTACATTTTAAATTCTTTTTAAAATAACTTACCAACTGTATGGCAATGAAAATTTACCTTTGTTTAGGTGAATTAGTAATGTTCATTTAGTTTTCGGGTCGGGTTCGGGTGTAAAGAAAGCAGACTCGAATCAGCTGCCGGTCGCAAAAATTCTCTATTGCGGGTTTAGTTAGGTTTACGGGTTGATGAAATTTTTTTTGTCCGGTTCGGGTCGGGTTAGTTCAATCCCAGGTTGCTCTTCCCGGCTTAGTCGTTCAGAATTTTCCGTCGTTTTCTCCGAAATTCGCGTGAATATGGTTTTGGATTCCTCAGAAAGACTTTCATGAAGGACATTCCACCTAAGCCTGTGTCACTTTATAATAAACAATCGGTTTTAAATCTCAGTCAATCAATTCTTTGTTTAATCACTATTTATTTTTTCTTGCGATTAGAAAAACATATTTAAAGTATACTTTTTACTGTAATTTGATCATTTCCAATAAATAAAAATTCCACTATTGGTTATCAGGGATAAGTGGTGATAATGATAATGTTGCATTTATATCTCATTCATTGCAATCGGTGATTGTAAAGTAATCACTATAATTAAAGGTAGTTTTAATTTTATAAAATCATATGTAAAAATAGTACGTCCACCTCTGTTCACAAATAGCTTACAGTAAAATGACATACGGAAATATATATATATATATAATTCACAATAAGTTTTCATCTAACATATGAACAATTAAGTGTGTTTACAAATTCTAATCATTCTCAGTTTTTTAATAATGTTATGTTTTACAATTCCTTTGTTCTAGATACTTATTTTTATGATAGTCTAAAGTAGGAAAAATGTATACAAGAGGTATATTTCAAAAAAGTAACTTAACCTCAAAGTAGGTTAAATTTGTCGCTTTAGATTGGGAGCGCGTCACAGTTTTAAAAGGTAGAAATAAGTTGAGAATAAATTAATTTCGTATAATAGAAATATTCAGAATATAAATTCCTTCGAAATCTCTGAAAAGCAGGCATACTCGGATTAAACTGTGATAAATAAAGAATGTTTACAAAGTCGATAAGTAGTAAGGAGGCTGAAATAATCTGTGTTAATGTATTTAACTGAATTGAAAATCGGATATTCACAGAATAAGAAATGCGAGATTTTAAAATTACATTCTAGGAAAGAGTTAAAATTATTTTAGAGAGCAAAGTATATTATTTTTAATTTATACTTTGAAGACTTAACTTCTAAAGAAGTTGCGGAAGGATTTCAAGGAAGTAATAATATTTTCGTGAATGAACAACTTTAACTTATGCAAAAGAAAAATAAATTAAAACAATTATATAAGTTAATAATGCATTATACATATTAAAAGACTTCCACTAATTTGGGAAAGAAGCATTATTTTAATATATATCGCATGTATAAATAAATAAACCTTTGTTTTGAGAGGTAATGGAAAAGAAAAGAAAAACTACTGATTATTGATGCAGATTATTTATTTATTTATTTGAAAGAAGTTTTGTTTCAAACATTGGATTCCATAATTTTTTTCCTTTTGATTTTCAAAAGAAATAACTAAGATTATACTTATTAATTTAGTTATATTATTCTTATTAATATTTAATCTGAAATATCTTGACTAGAATCACGGTCCGTTTCACTAGTAATAACTATTTATTTCTTGTCCTTTCAGGCAAAAAAGCTTATTGGAAAAACAAAACATAATGACCCACTTATAAATCAAGCAATGGAATTAACAAGCCGGGCATTGTCTCTAGCAGCATCAGAAAGTCCGAAAGCAAATTCTAGAATGTCTCCTATAAACAGCTCTCGTCCTACGCCTCCTAATCTGGAATTGGACTTGTGGTCACCACTTGGAAGTTGTAGTAGCAGTGAAGAAAACAATTCACCTACTGATCTGAACTCGTGTAAACAAATTATAGACAAACCACCATTATCGAAGAATCTTGAGGTTGTGCAAGAAAATGCTCTCGATAATTCATTTAATCGAGATTTAATTCAATTGTCATCTGATGGTTACATAAATGAAGCAAATTCATGGGAAGGTGCTCCTACGTTACGCGTCTCAAAGTTTACTAATAGCAAAGTCGAAGAAGTGACATCTCTTAAGGTAAGAAAGATTTCATATTTTTATGTATTACGAAGGTGGGAATAAAAAAAAAGGCGAGTGTAATAAAAAAGTATCTTCAAAATAGATAAATCTTTTTAGGCATATATCTGAATGCAGGTCCAACTTGTTTAAACCTGGCTTAACAGAAATCGCTTCCTTGCCAACTGAGCTAGTTCTCCCTAACTATGTTCATATCACTGTCTGAAGAGAGTCTTTTGAGAGATAAATCTCTTTAATTACGGAAAAAGAAAATAGTCCTTTGGTGTCAAATCGGGACAATTTGGAAGTATTACCAGACTTTTCACTCGAATTTTTCTACATTTCTGAAAATTGGAGAGCATTATAACGCGTGGCATTCTCATACAGGAGTTTGATATCACCAATCCACATATGGACATTTATTTTATTTTTAATTTTTATTGGCCATTAAAAACGAATCAGGCTCGAACCTCCAAGAGAGACCACATTTCTAAACTTCTTGCCATTTTACTCGCTCTGATGCGTCTGTGAGCTTACATTACACCTAAACGCACAACTGCTGCAAGACAACTAACGCTATCTATATGCACTCCGAGGGGGAAATATAACCTCCGCAATTATTCCTTTTCAAATAGTGCTGCTCGTAGACTTTTTTTATTATTATTTTTCAACCCTCGTATATATGTGTTTTATACTATATGTAATTTTTCAGTAATTATGTGCATAAAAATTAATTAATAGTGCTAACTCACCCAAAAGGAAATAACTGTAGTAAAATAAGCCTCTAAAATTTCCTGGAAAATATATAAATATTCAAAAAGTTTTTTTTTTTTTTTTTTTTTTTAATTTGAGGGCTGACCTTCAGTTGGAAGGTGCTTGGTCCTAATATCGGTTCAAACATATAGATGTTCGTAGTGGTTCGAATCTAATTTAAGCCGTAGATTCCGGTCAAATTAGCCATAAAGTGAAAAAAAAAAAAAAAAAAAAAAAAAAAAAACTTTAGATTAACAAACGAAAACTTTTAGTTTAGTAATTTTCATAAATAACATTAATATTTTAAAGTTATGTATACATATTGCCTTGAATATTTTGAATTTTAAAAGTTAACCCAACTCACAGTCTTTCTCCTGTCTCCTCCTCTTTTTTCCCCCTTTTCAAAATGAGCGTAGACGTATAATCTGGCAAAAATGCATAAAAATATCAACAGTAAAGAATAATTTTAAATTATATCATAGGGATATATCTCCAGATAGATTCAGAAATCAATCCCAAATTACTAGACGTTTCTCTAAGAATGTTAAAATTCAAGGGCTGAATACTTTTAGGAATTTCCAATTTTTGAAAAATAGTTGACAAAATGTTCTTTAACTTCGGCTGTGTAAAGTACGTGTATTTGATATCGTACTTTCTAGAAAGATATAGAAGGAAAAAAATAGACATTTTTGGTCACCTCTTGTACCATACTCCCTCATAATCTGTGAACGAATTTGCTTACTCAAAATCGGACGCAATAATTTTATTATAGTTAAATACAGTTATTGAACTTTTTCAGAAAGTTCTGTTTAACTGGTTTACAAGAACAACTAAAATTCTAACATATTTTATTATATTATTATTATTATATTATTATTATTATTATATTATTATTATTATTATTATTATATTATTATTATTATTATATTATATTTATTTATTTATTGATAAAAAGTTTCTTAAAAACTTATACCGAATGAAATTTTCATAAAAGTTCTGTAAATATAAGTTTTTACCAAAACACCTTATAAAACTTCTGACAGTAGAAGTTCCTAGTAGAGTTTTTTAAATGTAAGTAAGTATAAAGTTCACATAAGTTCACAAACGTATAGCTTAGAATTTGATGTGCTATCATTGGGGAGAATCTTCGGGTGACAGCGGTTTCACTGGCGTATTCTTTAACTGTTCAAATTGTTTAATGGAGCACTTAAAGCAACAAGCTATTTTCATTCTTTTAATTTCTCTCTCTCTCTCTCTCTCTCTATATATATATATATATATCTTTTTTTTTTTTTTTTTTTTTTTTTTTTTTTTTCAATTTAAGGGGCCTAAAGAATTTTTAAATCAAAAAATCGATTTCTTTTTTAAATTTATTTATATTCTTTAAACATTTTTGAACGATATGCAAAAAACAGCATTGGAAAATAAGCATTATTTCCTGAGATATGACTATTTAAGTAAGCTACAATACTTAAAATATGACTGTTTAAGCATTCATTTCTTAACATTTTAATTTTTAACTGCTGTTTCTCAGTTTCTTAAATATTTTACTCTCACACTCATTATATCTCAAAAACATTATAAGTTATTTTCATGAAACTCGGTAACACTATTGAATTTATTGTGTGCGACAGCTTGTACCTCAAATTAACATGATAATTCTGATAATTACATATTATATTAGCACTTAAAATTAAAAAATGGCATCTTTTATCAATATAAATTTAATTATTTTTTTTATATAATTATTTTTTTTTAAATGTTTTAATTTGAGTTATAAGTCCAAAAACAAGTTATATTTTTGTTTCTAGTACAATATTTTTGCCACAATCTTGCGTGCGGTGACCACATGTCAACTTTTGCTTTTGAAATTTTAATTAAACAAATTTAATTTTTTTTTAATAATAAAATTTCTTTGGTAAAACAAACAAACAAAAAAAAAAAAAATGTATTTTATATATATGAAATCTTACTCTCTGAGTGGTAAAAGTTTCAAAGTAATATGAATTATAGTTAAGGAGAATTAAAGAAATTTATATCATGTTGAAATTGTGTCTTACAAAGAATCAGAGAAGACGCTTTAGACCCCTTAAATGTTATAATACTTCTCTAAATGTAACAAATTTTGTTGTAGGACAGAAAATATATTTCGTTGGTTAAAATGAGTCAGCTTAATTTTACAATTTAAAAGGGAAAAAATAATAATTATTATAAAATAAAACTATTAACAATAAATTATTGATTTCATAAACTGGCTTTATTAGTGAAATTTTAACCTCAAATATTCACTTATTAAAGTTTCATTGTAATGTGTGCGTGTGTGTGTGTGTGGGGGGGGGGGAATTGAATCCAGGACGAATTACACATCCACATATTTCAATTTATTTTCACATAATGTCTTATACTTCATTTAGCAAGTATTAACTCTTCCCCCCCACCCCCTTTTGGAAGAGTAAAATAAATCGAAGTATTTTCTATCTTAATTTTCTTTATCCCTAATTTCTTTCTAATGTAATTTAAATTGTGATGCAATTTACCGAATTTATTGATGTGTTTGTGTCTAAATTTCATAAACTTTAATGTAATTATTTTGTTTTATATGCATTATATATATATATATATATATATATATATGTATGTATGTATATATATATATGTGTAACTTTTATCATTTTTATAAATTTCATCAATTCAAAATTACATTAACTGCTCACGAACTATATCTATTTTGGTTTATATTCGTAATCTCTTTTTTGTATTTTTTGTATTTTATGTATTTTTTCTGTTTCATCTTATTCAATGTTTCTTGTATTCATCTATTCAATGTTTGAAAAGGTTTTCAATATATTTCCATTCTGAATTATGACGCTACTATTGCGCGAATCTTTTGGAATGATTTTATTTAACTCTTTGCATGGAAAATTTTGCATTTTCTGTTATTTTGGTATGCCCATGTTTGGCAAATTCTAATTAATAAATTTAATTCACTAATACATGATTTGTTATGCTGCATTTGCGCAACCTTCGTTGTATTATTGTTAATTCTAAAACTACCTTCTTCATGTTGAATTGATTTTCCTTTTCTTGCGTTGTATTTAACTTCAGAGAACTTTTGTCATTTTTATAAATTTCATCAATTCAAAATTACATTAACTGCCTCACGAACTATATCTATTTTGGTTTATATTCGTATTTTTTTTTTTTTTTTATGTATTTTTTCTGTTTCATCTTATTCAATGTTTCTTGTTTTCATCTATTCAATGTTTGAAAAGGTTTTCTCTCTCTCTCTCTCTATATATATATATATATATATAAATGTAGTAACAAAGTAGTAGATAGAATAACCGATGGTAAAATGCCACCGAATCCTCAATAACCAATATGAATAATTAAATCAATAATCTGTGTCATCTTTAAAAACAAGAACGAAAAATCATGCAGTACGTATTGATTATTAACACTTTCCAAATGTACGTAATTGTTGTATCGTATAACTTTCAATGCTCTTTGCTTACGTAATCACACAACGGACAGACAGAAGTTCTGAAAGGTATACAGATAGACTAACTGAATTCTTAATCATTCTTAAACATTGTTAAAAAGTGTTAAAAATGCTTAATACAAAAGAAAACGTAGCCATTATATTCTAATTGCAGCCCTTAATGCATCTGAATATTTTAGTGTAGCCCTGTAAATCTGAAGATTTACAAAATCATATTCTATAGAAAATATTATTTTAGCATATTAACAATAAACGCCAATATATTTATGATTTTTACAACAGAAAGTTTTTTAAATGTAATTTATAAAATTGTCTGTCCTAAAATGCAGTGCATTGGTATTTTTTTTTGAGTGTCCCTGTGTACAAACCAGTTACACAGGACCTATTAATGCCACTTAAAATAGGGAACATTTCATAGTGAATTTGAATAACATATATATATTTTTAAAAATTCTGAAAATATTTACGGACGCTATGGGCGGCTAATCATACTACTTTCTGTAGAAAGCAGTCATTTGTGTATGTGAATAACATATTTCAATTTTATTAAGATTTGTTCGAAGTAAAGTTATTAAAATTTGGCTTATAGAAATACCTCTCATAGAACGATTGCTTTGAAATACTTTCGGGTGTCTCTGTACACAAACCAGTGGTGGTATTTACTCCATTTTACATAGGAAATACCAATAGTGAACTTGAACAACATATTTCAATTTCACTGAAATTTGCGTAATATAAAGGAATTAAAATATAGTTCATAAAAATACTTCTCATAGAACGCAATGCTTTGGAATACTTGTGAGTGTCCCTGAACAGAAGCCAGTAGAGGTATTCACTCCATTTTCAATAGAGAACATCCGATAGTAAACTTGAATATCATATATTAGTTTCAAGAAATTCCATGAATATTTACTGGAGTTCGAACTCAAAAAGACAGAAACCGAAGTTATTAACAAAGCTCAAAAACCGAAGTTATTAACACTTTTCAACCTTATTGGAAAGTGTTAAAAATATTTAGAAAGTGATAAAAACGATTAATATAAACGAAAATGCAGTTCCAGCAAATTTCCAATAATTAATGTAACTGAATATTTTTGTGTGGCCCTGTAAATCTAATGCTAATTATACTGTTTTCTATGGAAAGCATTCTTTTGCGCATATGATTAATATATTTTATTAATTTTATTAAGATTTGTGGAATGTAAAGTTCTTGAAATTTGGTTTATAGAAATACCTCTTATAGAACGTATGCTTTGGAATACTTTCGGGTGTCCCTGTATACAAAACAGGGATGGTATTTACTCCATTGTCAATGGGGGACATCTGATAGTGGACTTGAATAACATATTTCAATTTCATTAAGATTTGTGTAAAGTAACGGTATCAAATATGGTTTATAGAAATACCTCTCATGGAATACTTTCGGGTGTTCTTGTACACAAACCAGTAAAGGTATCCACAACATTTTCAATCTTAAATAGTATATCTCAGTTTCAAGAAATTCCATGAATATTTACGGGAGTTAGAGGCGGACAGACAGACAAATCGAAGTCATTAACACTTTTCAACCTTGTTGGAAAGTATTAAAAAGAAATGAAAATAATTAACAAGTAATATTTTTAATTTAATATTAAAAATATCCAAATTTATCAAAACGGTGTACATAGAATATTATCTAAGTATATATCTATATATATATATACATAAATTCACTTATGATGCAGCATTTTTTAAGAAACAGCTGACATTGTTTGACAACAGAGAGTAAAAAGTAAAACAACCGAAAAATTGTTACTTAAAAATAATAATAATAATAATAACAACAATTATAATCCCTTTTGGAATTTTAACGATATGAAGCCTTTTTTTTTTTTTTTTCATATAAGTAGCTTTATATTAATGGCTACCAGATTATAAAAACAAAAATTATAAATTTCGGCAAGTCAAATTTAAAAATGGTTTATATAAATTATTTTAAAAAATTTAAATTAAAATGCATAACTTTAGTATAAATGTAAGTTCTCTCTCTCTCTCTTATGAAATTGTGATCTTTATAAGAAAATAAAATATAACTACTGGCAATTTAACACACTAAACTTCGAATTGTATGAGAAATAACTGTCCTATCTTGTTGCTGATTTAATTATAATTGTATATATATTTTTTTAATTTATTTGTTTGCTTGCATATTCGATGCTAAACTTCTAACAATAAAAAATAATCGCAAATACTAATACTACTGTTGTAGGATTTAAAGCCAATTATGTACTCATGGGAGCAAAGCCTAACAAAATGTCCTCTGTGCGGTTCTTTCTAAGGGGTTCTTGCCCGTATTTACAAAAATTGCAAAAAGTAATGAAATTACAACTTAGAAAAATTATACACGAATTAGATTTTAAATTTTTATTGAAGTGATTTTATTTAAATTCAAGGGAAATACTGCCTATTATGACAAAACTCGTCTAATTCCGCACGTCCGATATATATAATTTTAAAAATATCATTAATAAAATAATATTAAAACTGAAAACTTTAAAACTTTAAATCTGATTAATTTTAAATACAAACTGTATTAGTATTTTTCATATACTAATGTACATTAAATATCTCTTTTTTAATTTTTTTTTAGTTATTTAAACTATTATGTATAATGAATTAATCAATATAAAGGTTTAGTTAATCATGAACAAGAGTGTAATTACTATTAATTGATTTGGGTCATTAATTAATTATATCATCAAAACTTAAGTTTAAATAATTTCGATAAATTCAAGTATAAATCTAAGTAACATATAAATTATTGGTAATAAAATTTTCAGTACTAATTGGTAGAATATAATTGAATTTTAATAATATTATTATTTATTGGTTTAAATATATAACTATAAATATTATACATTATACTTCTGAATCATTAAAAATATATATATATATATATATTTTTTTTTTTTCTCCTTCTTTCCTTTTTAATTATTTTTTCTCTATAAAGTTATTTTCTAATAATCTATGTTTTACTTCATAAATTCATAAACTCTTACACTTATTGGTATTATACAAGTTTCAGTTTTTTCTAATAATATAATTAAATTAATACTTAGTTGTTAAACTTTGTTATATATTAAATTTGATATCTATTCTGCATTCTGCAACTAATATGAAAAAGTTTAATTACCTTGTTATTTAAAATGCCTTCTTTTTGTATCCGTATGATGGCGATACTATACTGTGGATGTTTCATAGCTTTAAGAAATCAAAATACTGTTACTGTTTTGTAGCATGAATAAATTAAAACATTCGATTTTTGTTATAATATCATTAAATTTATATTAATAATTTTTATTTTATTTATTACCGTAATTTCCGGTTTATAATCCGCAGGGATCAGATAAGTCAGATTTGCACCAGGAATTTTATTTAATAGATAAATTTGTATTTGTTCTACCTGTTTTTTCGAGAATTTTCTGTTACATAAAATTTCTGGTGGAGAAATAACGTTTCTTACCTGCGGATTATACACCGAAAATTACGGAAATTATCCTTGTATTTTAAATTGGTCTATATATTCCTATACTGCAAGTATTTTCTTTAGATTCATTATGCATTTTTAATTATTCAATATTATGAAATGTTATTGATCTGTTATACACAAATGTCTTTTATAAATTATTTATAAATTTATATTAATTTGAATTTTTCGTTAAAGTATTGTTTCTGAAAGAAAAAAAAAAAAAAAGAATACATTTCTTAATTATTTTAATTAAAATATTTCTATTATTAAAGTCATCTAATTTAATCATATACTACATCTCAACTTTGCTCTTAGTATATATTTTAGTGCTTGCGTGTTACTACCGCATGTATTTACATCATAATGTATTTTTATTTTGTTATTTTCATCTATAAACATTTTTTAATTTAGTAATTCATTTTTTCTCGTAACCTACTCCTTTTTACTTATTTAATAACCTTGTTGGGTACTGTTGGTGAAAAGCCTTCACCATCATACAAATAATGTTATTTTTATCACCATAGTATCTCTGATAATGTTATGGCTGTTTTTTTTTTTTTTTTTTTTTTTTTTTTTTTTAATAGTTTTTTTTCTTTATGGTTTTTCATTTTTCAACATCTTTTAATTAAATTATGCTTTTTTTTTTTTTTTTAATACGTAATTTCTTGCATGATTTGTTTCCTGATTTCTACGCCTTGTCCTGATAAAATATATATACCAAACTCTGCCGCACGTGTTCTTTTTAATTTTTATCAGTATTGTGTTAATATCAGAACATTCCGCATCGTTCCAGCGGAAGGAGAAATTTTCACAGTTTTTTTGGCTGAATGAAGTATTTGTACGATTGTAGTTTGACTGGATATTTTGAAACGAGCCGTCAGTGCTGCATTTGTCAAAAACCAACGAAAGACAGCTTATGTTCTCCATTTTTGTAAAAATCTAGAAATTAATTCCCCGTTTTTAATTTGTTCGTCAATTTTCATTTAAGGCTTTCAAAGATAAAAGGAAGATCAATCTGTAACCTCAAAAGAAAAAAAAAAAAAGTAATTCAAATTTTACTATTTTACACCTGCTGCAAAAAAATAGAAAATATTTGGACTAAATGGACTGATTCATTTTTATGTAGTTCTTCAACCATTTAACAGTTGAGTAAATGACAAATATCGTACATTGGTGCTCAACGGTGAAAAAAATTCCTCTTGAAAAGTTTTTTTTTTCACCGATTTGAGCTTTCCTTAATTAAAAAAAAAAAAAAAATGTCTAAAAAAGTGTTTTAATTGTCATCATGAGTTTATTCTCTCTTTGCTTGTTTTCTTCTTTTGTTTTGGTTTCATGTCGATTTATCGTAAAGACAACAATATTTAAATTGAAACTAACTATCTAGGAATAAAATTGAGGTAAGTTTGATGTTAAATTAAATAAAAAAAAAAAAAAAATCAATAAGTAAAATTAATTGTTTCAATTATCAATAAGTAAAATTAATTGTTTCAATAATTGATAAAAAGTCTTCACAGGTAAATATAATTTGATGAAAATTTATTCTTATTTGTGTACAGGGTTTTCGGGGTCTTAAATCTTCTGTTACTTGGCTTTTACTACGTTTTAAAAAACTATTAATATATATATTAATGTAAAGTTGTATTTTTGATTTTACGTAAAGTGTAAAGTTCACAATATTCTATTCCCGCTTTTGCGCTCGATTTGCGGTATTAAGTGCACATTATGTCAACTGCAAAAAATGACAGAAGTGTTTTTTATTTATTTACTCATTTATTTTTACCAAAAAATAATTTGGACTTAGCCGAGCAAAATTCTGGGAATTAATAAAGCAGTGTTAAATGAACTAAACTTACCGGTAGTTTGCTTTCTAAAAATTACAGGTACGTAGGCACACGAAAAGTAAAGATGCGCGGTATTAGACACTCTTCTGCTATTTATGTAAACTGAGATGCGAGGATATTTTTTTTTTTTTTTTTTTTTTTTTTTTTTTTCAACATCAAACTTTTATAGAAATATCGTTATTTAAAAATATTTTAAAACTTTCGATATTATTATTATTAATTCAGGAACAAATATATATTATTAATTTCACTACTTCTTTCTTTCTTTCTTTCTTTTTTTTTTTTTTTTTTTTTTGACTTTTGCAAAAAACATAATTTTAAATTTATATTATTTTTTATATTATTTACATATTTATCATTAGTGAAAGAAAAATTCTCTAAATTTATCTGAACAATTCTACAGCCTGCTCATTTCTAAACCTTATGCTTCTGCTTTCTTTTTCAATGTACTATCTAACAGATGCTTTGTTTAATGTTTAGTTTTATTCTTATCTCTTAATTAGACATTTTTAGTTTTTTTTTTTTTTTTTTTTTTTTTGTTAATGCTCTATACAAGTTTGTATAGATATTCATATCCCAAGGAGAAAATAATTCCTATTGTCTACACATTATACGCATATGATTTCGTCTTTCTTGGGTAAAATAAAACACATTTGCTAATTTAGAAAGTAAAAGAATTATTTATTGAAAATATGCTCCGTGTGCAGATGCAACTTTCCCCATCTTTCAGGCAATTGACGGATTCCTTCTCTGAAGAAATCCTGGTCCTTTGAGTCGATATAATCCTTAAGCCAATTTTAGATCGCTATGCGAGAACTGAATCGCTGTTCAGAAACAGACGACTGCATCGATCGGAATAAATAATAATCTGAAGGTGCTGAGTCTAATGAATACGGCGGGTGGAGTAGAATTTCTCAATTCTGCCCTTTTAAGTAACTTTTCCCAACGTTTGCAACATGTGTTTTTTGCATTGTCATGCTGAAAAATAATTTTATTGTGTCCATTCCCTCACTCTAGATATTTTTCGCCTATAACTCGCGTCAAGCGCATTAGTTGTTATCGGTAGACATCGCTATTCAATAGCGAATTGCTGGAATCAGGTAAAACTATCAATAGTATTGATAGCTTTACTTGATTTTACAGTTCGTAATATTCCACACTTTTCTGATCGCACCAGATACGGGACGTAATTTTATTGCAATGGAGATCTCTCTTTGGTTGCAATGTCCTAGCTTCACGAGGCTTCACCTAAGATTTTTTACGTTTAGGATTCTCATATTAAATCCATTTTTCATCTGCAGTAACTGTTCGATGCAAAAAAATCTTTTCTTTGTTGCCTCTGAAGCAGCATTTCACAAATGGTTTTTCAACGTTCCCTATCTCTTCTTTTAATTCACGTGGAACTCAGTTACTAGCTTTTTGAACCATTTCCATTTTTTGTAAACGTTTTGAAACTGTTGATCGATCAACATTTAATGCTACAGCCAATTGTGATTGTGTTGGACAAGAATCTTCAACCAGTAATGGTTCCAATTCAGCATCTTCAAAATTTTTTGGTGGTTTTTCATGCTCTTTATTCTCAATGCCTAAATCCAGGTTTTTGAATCGTCAAAACCATTCATTGCAAGTTGTATTCAATGGAGCAAGCTCACCTTACCACAAGTAAATGATAAGTTTCTGGTGGACTTTTCTTTACATTAAAATAATGTAATCAAACTTTCTTCAAATGATGTTTATTTGGAATAAATTTCGACATTTTCAAGCTGACATTTGACAGCTGACATCAAGTACTATCGAATATAAACATCGCCATTTTTTAGTGCACGTCAGCAGTACTACTAATGACACTTACTGGGACTGGGAAATGACGGATTCATATTCACACACCCAATATAAATAATATTCAAATATTATATAAGAATGCAAATGATAAAATTTCATCAATCTCCTTAGCCGTAAAAAATGATGAGGGATGAATAGTGATGAAATGAATTAGATATTTCAGAAAACCTCTTTTCATTCTGATTTCGTATTTAAAAGTTACAAAGTTTCTGTTTTTTTTTCTCCATATCATGCTCAAAAAATGTTTAAAAGCTTTTATATATTTTATTTCTCGTATTATTAACTTAAAAGTACCAAATCACTGATATTTTGCAGTAGTAAAAAATTTAAATATTTTAGTTTATGCTCCACATTTAACTAAAATGTCTGACGAGTCAAAACATTAATGTTATATAGAAAAACTAGTCAAACTAAATGGATTTCACATATTTTCAGGATGAATCATACTGTAATCCCTATAATCTTTGAAAATTTTAGATAGTCTAGTCAAATGTAGCTTTACATTTTCTCTACCAAAGCTTAAATTTAAGCCTATACAGTGCACTAAGAAATGATAAAACCACTTTGATTTTGGGAATTATGAAGTAAATAAAGGTTTTAATTATCCTTGGTAGCACATAACGTTATTATAGCGTTGCAAATAAGTCTGAACAGTGAAAAATTGGTTACGTTATTATATGTCCGTTAAAAAATAGTTTTTATTATTATTAGAAGCTTTTTATATGATTTTGCCTTTGTCATCGTGTCCACTTTAAAGTAAATTTAAGCTGCTCAGATCGTCGCTCCATGGCTTAGATGGTTAAAGCGTCACGTTAATAACGCGATGGTCAAAAGTTCGATCCCCAAAGGTCCGTCGTGTTGATTTTTGCAGATAATTAGTAGAAAAGGTATCTGTTGATAAAAGAAAACTTTTCGATGATTACACAGTATCCTAAGAATTTTTTTTTTTTTTTTTAGATATTAGAAAACACTAAATATTTTAGATATTAAAAAAGCACAAATTAAAAAGTTTTAAGTAAAAAATACATAATTAAATATTTTTAGAAGCTATATAGATAGATAGATAGATAGATATAGATGTATATTATATGAAATTGGATTTGTCATCGCGTTTTCTGTCACGCTAAAAAACAAGACGCTTCCACATAAGAAAAAAAAAATGGTTAGAGCGTCATGTTGACAACGCAAGAGTCGTGTGATTGATCCTCGCCAGGCCGAGGTGTTAATTTTTGCAAATAATTAATAGAAAAGTTGTCAACTGATAAAAGAAAATATTTCGTTGTGTACACAGTATCCTAATAATTTGTGAAGAGTTTTTTTTTTAAATAGCTTCTTATCTAGTTACTAAAAAGCCTAAAATAAAAATTTAAGTAAAAATAAATAAATAAATAAATAAATTTTTTAGAAGGTTTTTATATGAAATTGGATTTTCTCATCGCGTCTTCATGTCATGCTAATGAATAACGCGCCTGCATTTTAAAGTAAATATAAACCTCTCTGTTTGTCGCTCGTTCGCCTAGTTGATTACAGCGTCACGTTAGTAACGCGATGGTCGAGAGTTCGATCTCCGAAGGTGCGGCGTGTTAATTTTTGCAGACAATTAGTAGAAAAGGTGTCAATTAATAAAAGAAAATTTTTTGTTGACTGCACAGTATCCTAAGAATTTTTAAAGAATTTTTTAAACAGCTTTTTATCTAGTTACTAAAAAGCATAAAATAAAAATTTAAGTAAAAATAAATAAATAGATTTTTTAGGAGTTTCTTATTAGAAGCTTTTCGTTGAAATTGAATATTGCCATCGCGTCTTCGTGTCACTGTAAAAAACGAGGCGCTTCAACTTTAAAATAAATGTAAGCATAACTTTGCGTCGCTCGCTGGCCCAGTTGATCAGAACGTCATATTAATATTGCGATGGTGGTTAAGGCTCCTATATATACGAGCTGGCGCATCAGGCATTTTGTTGCCTTAGGGTTGCCACATGTACCCAGCGAGTTTCTCTGATAAACAAACGACAATTTTTTTTTTTTTTTTTTATCGTCTTACGTTACTTTAGAATAACTTGTTTTATTATATTTCATAATTTTAGCTAAGTAAACTATGATACGGAAGTTTGTTTAGCGATAAACTGCTATAATCATTCAAGAAGTGAATATTTAAGTGTTCGCAGACCTTCTATTACTGTGTGTTTGAGTTTTGGCGACATTTTGTAAAAGAAACAGAAACCGCTCTAACAACACATCTTACCACAGTACATCCATAGGATATCCTCAGAATAAAATGACACCCTGAGAATGTACTGTGAAAAAAGTGTGTTTTTAGGAATATTGTTGTTGCTTATTGCTCTTATCTTGACCAGATTAGCTTCAGATCAAGATTTCTCAAAATCATTAAGGAAGCGATAAGGACCCAGGTAAAAAAATCAGCAAAAAACCTTTAAAAAAAACCTTCAGGAAAACTGCAGGTATTTCGGACTATAGCCTACATCTTTTTTACAGGTAAAAAACCTGCACTTTTCCTGAAGGTAAAAAACCTGCAGTTTTTCTGAAGGTAAAAAACCTTCAGGAAAACTGCAGGTATTTCGGACTATAGCCTACATCTTTTTTACAGGTAAAAAACCTGCACTTTTCCTGAAGGTAAAAAACCTGCAGTTTTTTTGAAGGTAAAAAACCTTCACTTTCCCTTTTATTTGTCCGAAATACCTGCAGTTTTCCTGAAAGTAAAAAAACCTTCATTTTCCCTTTTATTTGTCCGAAATAACTGCAGTTTTCCTGCAGGTAAAAAACCTGCAGTGTTTCTGGAAGTAAAAAAACCTCCATTTTCCCCCTTTAGCCTGTCATATATATCTGCAGTTCCAGAAATAAATTTTCTTACACATAAAAAAGATCTAAGCAGTTTTCTTTTAGGTATAAAGTTGTTGTACCTAATCTGGGTTTGACTTTTAGTATCCATTGTAATATATGAAAAACAAAATATTTGCAAAATTTTATTTACTTTTATGTAAAAAAAAAAAAAAAAGTTACAGAACCTTTAACCAACAATTTTATATTTAATAATATCAATTATATTTCTTTAAATAAAGTATAGGCAGTCATTTGAAATAGTCATAGTATTAAAATAAGTGGAATTTTTGTGTGAAAAGATTACATAATTTTGTGTACGGTAGCTAAAGCTTAATAAAAAGGTAACACCTGCATGAAATATGTACGAAACTTTGAATAAACATCATAAAGCAGAAGAATACTCACAGCAATTGCTTTGTAAAACAAGACTTTTCATCGGGGAACAAAAAAGGCACAGTGGTGAGGTTCATTCTGCTTTGTTTGCAGCACTCATATCTACTTTATTCCCTTGAGAAATGACATTTTTTTTTTTTTTTTTGGCTTAAAACATTTGTTGCAAGCTCTTGCATGTTATGGTGTCAGGGATCGCGTTGGTGAGCTATAGCGCACCATTGATCCCAATTTTAATGAAAGAGATGCAGAATTTTTTAAATTGCGGGTCACGAGGACCCGTATTTTTCCCCCAAAAAATATCCTTTATTCTAAAACAATAAATTTTCTTTTATTTAATTCTGTGTCATCATTTCAAAGCAATTTATTTTCCTGAGCTATTTAGCTCTGAATTTAGAAGAATGGGAGAAAGATTCTTTTTACCTCCTTCAAAACCAAATGAATCTCTGGCTGTATCCTTCTCTGTGGGCTGTATCTGCTCCAGTCGAAAACAATGCCGTCACTTTTCTCCCTTTCCTTGTGCATTCTGTCTGATGGAGCACATGCGAAATAACCCAAAACCAGCATCAACATAAAGTGATAATAGATTGGAAATGAATTTTTTTTTTTGGGGGGGGTGGGGGGAGGGGATTTGTTTGCTTATTTAGTTAGCAGAATCAATCTCATCAAAATTTGCTACATTATTAGCAAATGTTATTTCATGGGAAAAAAAGTGCTCTTTTGAATAAATTGCAAAATACAATATAGTACCAATTATCTGAAATTCCAAAATCCAGAATAATTTCAATTTTTTTTTTTTTCTTTCATGATTTTAAAAGCATTTAGTATTGAAAAACAAAACTTACTTCACTAAAAAAAAAGAAAGAAAGAATGTCAAAATGAACCAAGTCTTTTATAATGTTTTTCAATAATCAGAAAAAAAAAGTAAATTTATTAAAAATGTTTATGGTCTGGAAAATCTTCTGCAACCAACTACATAAAAAATTCTCCGATTTTATTTGGTGGTCTATTTCAGGGTTTTTTAATTTCTTGTTCAGACAGTCTTACTTTCTAAAAGTAAAGAAAAATAAAAACTTTTCTTTTAGCGATTTGCTCTTATGATCCAGTCACCATTACATTTAGTGGCACCAACAACGCAGCAACTATGAACCATGGCGCTGACGGGAAGGCAGCGAGCAACCAACCCATGTCGGCTGAGGCCAGTTTCTGAAACGAAATCTGTGTGAAAACACATACAGCAACTGAAGATAATGCAAGAGAAGAGAAAATATGCTTCAAATTTCTGAAGATGAGGGAGGGTGGAAATTTAATTTCAATATTAAGAGGGAGGGGGGGGGGAATGAAATTAAACAAACGGCCAGTGTGTGCATGGGGGTGAAGGAGAAGGCAGGACTGCAGATGCAAATTTTTTTTTTGATAAACGGCACTTCCAGTACCATTCTACGCCCAATTCGACTTATTTTTCAATACATTTTTCTTTCATAAATAATATTTAGACGATACAATAGACAATTTTCAATTAAATGTACACGTGTACATGTTAATATATGTGTATTATTGCAGTTATTTTTTATTTTCGGCTCTAGATTCAAAAGAAATAAAAATATTGGATTCAGGAGCTGTTTCAGAAACAAAAACAACTACTACTACTACTTAAAAAAAAAAAAAAAAACAACTTATGTATAAAAATTCATACAAATTATTCTTGCATAATGATAGTGTTAAAATGAATATTAAATAATGCATCTAAAATATTAGCTTTTATTTTTTTATTTAAAAAAAAAAAAAAAAAATTTAAAGAATTCTTTTAAAGATTTCTTAAAAAAAAAAAAAAAAAAAAAAGAAATTTTAGATTTTTTTAGCTAACAACATGTGCAAAAAGGTAAGTTATTCTTTACATATACACTATTGTTAGAGAGTTGTGTTTTATAGTTCAAGAAAATCAATTATGGAAAAAAAAAAAATCTGGAAACTTCTGAATATTTCCCGCGAAGGATGGATCTGATGGATCCTGTGGTTCCTGGATAATGGATCCTATGCTTTTTTTTAAATATCCTTAATAAGAGACTGTTTTTTTCTTTTTTAAGATTATTAACCTTATTCAAAATCTATTGCTGTTGTTAAAATGATCATAATTTTTACTTCTTTAAAACTTCTTTCAATTTCATTGAATAATTTTCTTTGTGCTTTTTATTAATTTTACTTAAGCCTTAGTTTTTAAGAACATAAAACGCGAATGTCAATGTATTCGGTGTCGAGATTTTCAATTTGCACATGCGTCACGACACTCTGTTCTGCGGATTCAGTGCCAGCACTGATATCAAGGAGACTGATTGGAGCGTTGCGGTATCAGAAATGTTGATATTTGCTTCAGAGTTCTTAAAAACCAGGGCTTTAGTAATGCATTATTTTAACTATATGATCAAACACAAGTTTAACAGAGGTAAGTGCTGATTTCCCACGACAAAAAATAATTAAGTTAGAAAGTTATTTTCTTTTTAATGCAATGTTTCAAAATGTAAAACGAAATTGTGAAAAACTTTTTTGTGTTTGTGGAAAATATGAGCAGTTACACGCCCCCCCCCCCCCCAAAAAAAAAAAAATAGAAATAAATAAATAAATAAATAAATAAAAATAAATAAATTTATACACATATGTTTTTTTGAAAAAAAATAAATAAATAATAATAAAATTAAATAAATTATTGTGTATTAAGACATAAGAAATGGAGAATACAGAAATTTCTGAACATAAAAATATATTGTACTAGAATATACAAACATTTTAAAACTATGCATCATATGTATATTTGATTTATTTACTTAAATATTTTATTATTATAGAAAATACATGTATATATATATTTTAAAAAGTGAAAAGTGATATAAAGAATTTTTTATCATCTTCTTTCTTCTATTTCTTCATACACTAAAATTCTCTCATTCACAATTCCGTCATTTTATTTCTCTCATACAGTACCTGAAAAATAAAAGAAATTGTTTTATTAGCAATTTTAGTGTAATCAAGAGTGAAAATGGCTTACACTCAAAAAGCCTGAAAGCTGATAGCAGCAATCTTGGGGGTGGGGGGAAGCTTAACAACAGTGGTGATTTCGAGCAACAATACACAAATACAATTTTACTACAGAACAATATAAAATAAACAATTATACAAAAATAAGTTGAACTCATTCAATTAAATATTTTATAGCAATGTTTGACACAACACAATATAAATAATTTTAAATAATAAAAGTACTAGTTTTAGTTTTGATACAGAAATTTTTATATGTCTGAAGAATGCTCAGAATCTGAAGAAAATGGGAATGAACGTGAAAGATCCAGTATGTGTACGTTCCCATAGAATCTCAGTAACAGGTAACAGGAGAAAAGAATACACACATAAAGCTACCTATAAAGGGAGATCTAGGCTCCCTAGGTCGCTGTTGTTAAGCACTGTTTTATGTGTTCCTACGAAGGCACCTATAAGGGGCTCTAGAGTTCCTACCAGAGAGCATCTAAGACGTCATAAATCAGTAGCGCATTGTCATGGGCAAAAAATGACTGTACATTGCAGCCAAATTTTTTTATGATCGCAGACAACGTCTGTCCAAAAGTTGCGGCCAATTTGTTTATTTATTTATTTTTATTAGTGCAGACAAAAACTGTCTGCAAGCTGTTTTTCTGTGTCTGCGACTATGTCGCCGTGTCACAGTGTTTCTGCAACTGGGAAACAACCACACTGAAAATCTTAGATTATACACATAAGAGTAAGCCTGCAAAAAATCTTATTTTGCTTAGTTCTTAACACTATACACTAAAAAAATAAAAAAGGAGTTTCCCACCAAAAATCAATTGTATAAAAGACTGCCTTCTAAACCAATTTCTGGTCTTACCTTACCATGTAAAAATAAAGACATTCATTTGAAAAATATCATGAAAATTTTTACTGCACATAAAGGCTTTTTTAACTTTCAATTTTTACTTTAACATTTTATTTGTTTTATGTTATTTTTTAAAAATATTTTACCGTTTTCGTTGAGAAACATACATTTATAGTATATTTTTATCTGATGCAAAATCGGACTTCACATACCTTCGAACAAACGCGATCTGAAAATTCTATAAGAAGTCTCTTCTGGGCGCGATCTATGTGTCCTCGGTCAGTATATTCCGGTGGTCGACAGAAAAAATTATCGTTAACCGCGGTTTCTCCGATGTTCTTGTTCACGCCGTTGCTGGAAGCGTGCGTATTGAGGATCTCTTCTGCGTATCCAAGAGTAGAAAATGATTGTTACAGAAACAATATAATACAATAAAGAACCACAGAAATTATGTTAAAGTATTAAAATCGGCACCCAATTCTCATATGCAGGATTTCAAATATTCTGCATATTTCGTATTTTGTGCTGAAGCTAAAATTTTTTGTTTAAAATCAGAATTTTATTATTTTGTCAACTTCATGCTAAAACTAATTTACTTAAAATGTAATCAGCGAACATGAAACAGACCTTTGACAAATGTTTTTTTATAATATTCGGACGATTAAATTGCATATATTTCGGTAATCGGACGCAAAAATTATGGATATTTCGGCAAATATATGACAGAAAAAGGTAGGAATTAGGAATCTTGCTGATTTTTTACTCAATAGGTATATATATATTTAATATTTGTGATATAAATTTTTTTTAATAGCACAAATTTTGTCGATTATAGTTGCGAAAATAGTTGCCTATTTTTATTTAGAGAAACAGAGAAACAATCGCTTATTTGAGCAGTTAGCCGTGATGAAGGTAAATTTTGTTAAAATGTAAAATGATAAATTTCGACAATCCACCGCAAGAATATTATATTTTTTTGTAGTGAATTGATGGCTTATTTCAGCACATAATTTAAATGATTAAAAGTAAATTTTATCGACAAAACGATCCCGTAATTTAGTTAGACTTTCATATCTCATATTTCTGCAATCATGCATAAAAAAAGGTAATTTTATTATTAGGTATTATTATTATTTGTGAAATAATCGCATATTTTGGTATTATTATTTTTTTTTTAAAACATACAAAATTTAAAAATTAGCGGTAAAACTATAGCCTATATTAGCAATTAGTTGCTATTACAAAAATTTCAAAATATCAGTAATAGGATTAATTCGGTATTTCGGAAAATTTGTTGAGTATATCGGTTATACTCTTTGCAAAAAAGTGCGGATTTCATGAATTAATATAAAGCCTATTTCAGCAAACAATTAGGATTAAAGTAACTTTATTAAGTAGCGGCGATATGATTACGTATTTCAACAATCAGCCACAAAACATCATTTCAAATTTCAGAAATCACCTTTGAAAAGAGTGCAAATCTGATCGATTAACGCCGAAAAAAATATCGTATTTTAGTAATTAGTTGCGTTTAAATATAACTTTTTGACAGTTAATAGTGAAATAATCCCATATATCTGAATTAGGCTACAAAATTATTGTGTATTTTGGGATTCAACATTGGAAAAAGCGTAAATTTCATCGATTAGTGGCGAAATATTTAAGTATTTGAAGATTCAACATTATAAAGAACATGATTTCCATCAATTAGGGGCGAAATAATAGCAGGTTTCAACAATCGGCCGCAAAAATATTGTTAATTTCAAGAACATCTTTAGGGAGGGGGGGAGGGGAAATTGCAAAATTTCATCAATTACCAGCGAAATAATAGCAGAATTTGGAAATTATTTGTGATTAAATGTAAGTTTTGACTATAAGAATTGACAGCGGAGAAAAAAATCCTGTAACTTTTAAATCGGCTGCAAATCTATTTCGTATTTCGGTATTCAGCTTTGAGAAAAAAAGCTCAAATTTCATCACTTAGCAACAAAATACTTGAGTATTTGGGAATTTAACATCAAAAACTGCAGAAATTGCATTGATTAGAGATGAAAAAAATTATGCATTTTGGCGATCAATCATAAAAACATCGGGAATTTCGGGAATCAGTCTTAAAGAATTTTATCGATTAGTGACAAAATTATAGCATAATTAACAATTAGTTATGACTATAAATATATAAATATTGCTAATTTCACATTTATTTTGCACATGCTGCATAGTTGTTTTTTTTTTTTAATTTCAAAAAAACTAAGTGCATTTTTTTTTTTTTTTTAATATAATAATGTAGACTTAAAAATAATAATAATAATAACACTTTCATCTATCTGATCGAGCATATATCAGAGAGACACAAATAGATACCTACTATTCTTTATAGAATTATGTGTAATATAATTATTTATGGGAAATAATGCTTAAGACAGTTACGTACATTAAAGCCTGCACTAACTTTTAAAATATTTGTGGATTACTATTTAAAAATTTTAAATAAACTTATCTCAAAAATAAATATTTTGAAATTATTTAAGTAAAAATTGTTGAATTGTAAATTAGAAATATTTTACTGGGCCCTAATGATTTTAATTATAATTTTTATGAAATTTCAGCTCTTTTGGACAAATAGATTTTGAGATACATCTAAAAAACTATTGCCACCAGGAGACCAGGTTTAAGACTGAAAAATACCAAATTACTTCAAATTTATTAGTCGGTGGTAAAATTTTCTCTAGAACTTATAAAGTCAAAATTTTGTGTTTGTTGAAAATATAAATTTTAACATCATTGCATGTTTCCATCTGTAAATGGCTGCTAAGCTTACAATTTTAATAAATAATTAAATTAAAATAGACCTGAATCCAAAAAGGATGGTACCTGCTGTGTTTTTTCGTTAATTAGGTGATGAGATAGATGAGTGTTCTCTTTTTATTTGTATATATTTTATTTTGTGGACTGTACATTTTATAAACCGTTTAGTCAGTGGTGAAGAAAGCGCCCTTTCGTCTATCAATATGTGGCCTTTTACTCACAAAAAAATGCCCTTTTCTATAAATCCGCCCTGCCCTTTTTTTGAAAAAATGTGAACACTAAAATTATAAGAGTTCAAATTTAGTTGTAAATATTTAGCACTTTATAAGAAAAAACACAAATCGAGAAAAATGTGCTTTACAATATGGTTTGGTGAACTTTTCCAAACTCGCCAATTTGGCACAGTTTCTCGATTTTTTTCAAAATGGCCAATTTTACATGTTTAAAAGAAACTACCTAAAAATACAGCATAAAAAGTAGTTTTTCAAAAACTTCAACAAAGCAAAATACAAATTTGCCTAACTTTCATAAACAAAAACTAACAAATAAACATTACAAAAATAATATAAATGTTCAATAAACATAATATATATATATATATAAATAAAATAGAATGTTTTTTTACTTACTTGTTTCCGATTAATCCTGTGCGGAAACCAGTGGTGTCATCAGAAAAAAAAAAATTCAACGGGGTGCACAACCTGAAAAAAAATTTCTTTTTAATAAAATTCTGATAGCATAGTTTAAAAACTCTTATTTAGAATTTACCGGGGAGTGGGGGGTGGGGTGTTGCTCTTGCTCCCCTTGTCCCATTGTGAAAACTTCAAAATAAGTATGTACAGTAACCAAATTAACACCGTTTCAAACACTACTGCAAAGCTTTCTTTTAATATATTCAACAGAAAAACTGAATTCTATTAAACCAATAAATCACCATTTTACATAACATAAAAAAAGCAACCATATCAATTACAAACATATCTCCTACAGAAATTAACAAATAGCCTACTGTTGCCAAAATTAAAAAAGTAAAACCAAACGAAACATATCAAATAAACTACTACTATACCAGTGTACATAGGTAGGCTGGATTTAACGTTGCACTAGTACTGTGATACAGGTAATTGGCGACGATCTGGAATTTCGTTTCGCAGCAATCAGTGATACGAACAGTCGGCAGCAAAAGTATTCAAGCACTAGCAATAATACTGTCTCAAAAAAGTACACTTAATACTGCTTTGTTAAATAAATCCTTGTGAAGTCATGTTCTTAGTCAGTCTAAGAACAGGATTTGACAAGGATTTATTTAACAAAATAATATTAACTATACTTTTTTGACATCGGAATTATTGGCTAGCACTCGGATATTTTTACTGCCGACTGCACATCAGTATGCTTCGTGTACATGAAAACCCCCCCAAAAAATCACTGGATAGATACCTCACACGCATACTGCACAAATCTTTAAAACACACAAAATTTCGTGTTGCAGCAATCAGCAATATGTACGTCTGTACACTCCGTATAAATGAAAAAAAAAAAAAAAAAAATCATTGGATACCTCACCTGCTTCCTGCTTAATGCATGAATCTTTAAAATGCACAAAATTTCATTTTGCAGCGATCAGTAATATGCATGTCTGTACGCTCCGCATACATGAAAAAAAAAAAAAAAAAAAAAACTGGATACTTCACCCGCATTCTGCATGACTCTTTAAAATGCACAAAATTTCATTTCGCAGCGATCAGTGATGTGTATATGAAAACCCAAAAAAATAATCACTAAATACGTCTCCCACAAACTCCATGAATCTTTAAAATGTACAAAATTTGATTTGGCAACAATCAGATACACGAAAATTACACAGCTTTAAAACAGAGCTGTACTGAGAACTCGGTATATACTCGCTACTTGGCCTATCTACCGAGTGCTCGGTACTCGGCCAAATTTAGGCTATGTATTCGGCCAATACCGAGTAGTTGTGGGAATTTCACTATTTTTATGCATTTTCGAAAGAAATGTGTTAATGAGAGATATTTATTTTATAACTACACTAAAAAACTACGTAAATATAAATACAGAGTCATTATAATTAAAATTTTGCTATAACAGCTTTCTGCAGTTAAAATGGGCTGTTACCAAACTTAGTATAGAGCCCAGTGGCAGGAAGTTTTGTAGCTGTCTGCGACAGGCTTTTAAATTTTCATAATCTGTCTACGAAATTTGCATGTAATCAGGGGTGAAAATGGCTTACACTCAAAAAGCCTGAAAGCTGATTGGGGTGGGGGGGGGGGGCTTAACATCAGTGGTGATCTCGTGCAACAATACACGAATACAATTTTACTGCAGAAGAACGTAGTATAAACAATTGTGTGTATTCATTCAATTCATCTCAATCAATTAAATATTTTATAGCAATGTTTGACACAATACAATATAAATAATAAAAGTATTAGTTTTAGTTTTGATACAGAAATTTTTTTTTTTAAGTGAATTGTTATTCAAAAGTTGCAGACATTTTTTTTTTATCAGTGCAGACAAAAATTGTCTGCAAGCCGTTTTTCTGTGTCCGCGACTATGTCTCAGTGTTTCTGCCACTGAGGTATAGAGATGATACATGATATGAGCTTTTAATTATAACTATCTTGTATGAATGTAATATGCATTATTTTATAAAAACTTAGTACATAAAATTGTATCTATAAATCACAGAAAAATAAAATATTTTAGAAAAAAAAGAACCTCTATGTAGTATTAACACAAAACTTTAGTTATACATTTGTGCAAATAAAAGTAAGGCACTTTCAAATCGGTAAGAAAAGATTGATTTTGAATTTTATACAATAAAATAACATAAAAAAACTATCACCTATTCGGATACAGTCTACCGTTGAGCAAAAGGTGCATTTATTTAGTATTTTAAGAACAAAAAAAAAATCAATGTGAAAAGAGGAGGGGACAGTTAACCGAGTTAAAGCTTTTATAGCATTTTACGGTATATATAAAAAAGGTAAATACACTAAAACGTTATTTAAAAAGTATTTTCATAATCAAATCTGTTGTTTTGCCAATTATGGCCCAAAACCACCTATCATTTTACATTTCTACGATCTGAAGATTAATAAAACCTAACCTTTAAAACACCATAGTGAGATTACCACATTTCAAACACTGATCATTCAACGATACATAAACATCGAGGGTACCAATGTTGGCATCTTTATCAGTGATCAAAAACAAGACACCAAGCAGTATCGTAAAGCACATTCTATCCTTTTTATTTTATGTATTAAAATCTAAAAATACCTACTCCTTAAAATTTTAAAAATGACTACTTTTTCATGCTCTGAATTTTTACATTAAATTTAGTGTATTTTATTGTTTGTGTCTGAAAAAGTTTATATTCTTTCTTCAATTCAATGCTTTGCGGACTTTTTTAATCAATAAATGCCTTTTTTACAATGGATAAAAAAATTGTATAATTAAAATTACCTTGATGCGTAAAGCTGTAAACATTTGCAACATTAATAGAATTTCTGAGATTCAAGTACAGTCTTCATTAGAATTTGTAATCTGAGTCGCATTAAGTTCACATTCAGAGTTCTGATATTGTAATGTATGAATTATGCTGAAAGGAATATTATTACAATTAGCCAGTCCATATAATATAACGTGAACTCATAACTTAAACTTACAATTGAGTTTATACACACACATTTACTGTATACCTGTATATTACTCATTTTATTTTTGAATATATTGAGAAGTAAAATTTAGTATAAGCTCACAAAAGATCAACTTATTTTTTCTACTTTATTTTATTTAATTCTTTACTTCTAATGCCAAATTCTCTCTTTTAAAGAAGTACTCTCACTTCTAGAAAAAAAAAAAAAAAATCCTAGCAATATCTCTGTATTTAATAAATAATAATACATTCTGTTTATTTGAGAGTTGTTAAGAAATAAATAAATTATACTACATGATATTCAGTAAATAATTATATAAACAGCTTTAGTTGTTTTAAAATGAAGCTCACTTTTTAAATATTTCTAGCTTTGAATCTAATGAAGACAACAGTGTCATTATTTTTATTATCTTCTTAAAGTAAATGTGCCAGTAATGAGCATCCTTAAGGAATTTCTTTAAAATTATATTTTATTTATTTATTTTTATTATTAAGTATACTTTAACCAATTTTATATCGTCATATTATTACTCTTACAAACTCACCCTAATTCATAAAAAAAAAAAAAAAAAAAAAAAATTACATTAAGAATTTCTAGATATTTACTATAATAATAAATTAAGTTGTTGTCGTTTTAATAATAACTAATTTCTAATTAGATTATTCTGTTCTTTAATATTTGATCATACAAGTTTGGTTATTATAAACATAACTTTAAATATTCCGCATGAAATCGAATTGCAACATTGATGAAACAAACTGACGATTACACGCTGATGAAACATAACTTTATACTACATACTTGCAATTAAAAAAAAAAAGAATAAATAATAAATGATTAAGAATAAATAATGAATATTAACTTAACTTGATAAATCCACGCTAAAAGTAAATCCGTGTAGTCAGTCACATTTCTTCCATGACGCCGGGCATCCATCTTGTAAATGTAAATAAATAGCGTGTGTTGCCATACCTGTTTTTCGAAGGCTACAAAATATGCCACAGAAATTCTTTGATTTAAATTAACATTTAACATTCAGGTTCAACCAATATTAATAATAATCATAAAAAATGAACTATATTTTAAAATAAAGATGAATAATATACATATAATATTTTATATTAGAGTATTTTGAATGCTCGAAACTTTTGAAATTAATTTGAAATCAATAGTACAGTCAAATTAGGAAAAATAAGGGAAAAAATTTATAAAGTTTTGAAACTTTGGGATTATACTTATGACGGATCTAATTATTCAAAACAGAAAAGTTCCCCACTCTGAGGGGGGAGCTTCCCCCCTACACCCCCCCCCAAAAAAAAAAAAACGTATAATTCGTTGAAATGAAGAAAAAAATAGGGAATTTATTGATCGAGTATTAGAATTATGGCATAACATTCCTGAGGGGTCTGATAATGCAAATTAAAAAAGTTTCCTACCGTGGGGTGGGAGCTAACCCCCTCCCCCCCCAAAAAAAAAATGTATAATTCGTTTAAATAAAGAAAAAATATATATAAAATTAATTTATAGAGTATTGAAATTTTGGTACAACATTCCTGAGTAATTTAATAACTGAAAACAAAACAATTTCCCATCCTGGGGTAAGAGCTTCTTTCTCCCCCTACCCACCCCCTCAAAAAAAAAAAAAAAAAATATTTAACTTATTAAAAATAAGAAAAATGATTAAATAGAATTTTGAAATTTTGGTATAACATATTCTTGAGGTGCTTAATAATGGGATACAAAATAATAATAATAATAATAATAATCCACCATGCAGTGGGAACTCTCCTCCTTCACCCCTCCCCCCCCCCAAATAAAAAAATAATTCAATTTTGCTGAATTTAAGAAAAATATGAAAGCAAGTTATATAAGAGTTTTTAGTTTTAGGGAAAGTTCTCTTGAAGGGTCTAATAATAGAAAACAGAAAAGTTCCCTTCTCTGGGTTTCGCCCCCCCACCCCACCCCCACCCCCCACCCCAGGGAAAAAAAAAAATAAAAAAACGTATAATTTGTTGAAATAATTTGTAGAATTTTATAATTTGTGGACGAAATTGTTGAGTGGTCTAATAATAATAATTCACTCTCTTCTGGAGCAAGAGCTTCTCCCCCTGTCCCTTTGCCTCATAATTGTATAATCCATTGAAAGTAATACAATAGAAATTATTTATATAATTTTGAAATTTTTTAGATAGTATGCTTGAAAGTTTCAATGAAAACAAAAAGCCTTCCCTTGGAAGGATGACCCCCTCCCCTCAAAAATATTGCAGCTCTTTCAATTAAAAAAAAAAAAAAATAGAAGTTTGGGAAATTAATCATATGGGGTATCGCAATGAGAAACAGAAAAGTCCCCTCTTAGGGAGGTGCTTCCAACTCACCTTTCCCCCCATAAAAACTACTTCAAAATTTTCCGTGAGTTTTCCTTTTTTTTTTTTTTTTTTTTTTTTTTTTTTTAATTAAAACAGAATTATTTGGTTTTCAAAGACAGCTACTATTATAATAATTAAAAAAATATATATATGCCTTGAAAAATTCTGCACAAAAAATTCTGTCCTCTCCATTATGCATAAACGAAAAATTATTTTTCCTTTAAGTTTTTAAAAGCTACTAAATTCTAAAATATAAAATAAATTGAAATAATGAAATTCAGGTAATAACTAATATAAAACATACCAAAATCCCCAAAATCAGGAACTCAATTTTTTTGTTGCCAATTACTCTGAAAAGATTGATCGTATTTATATATATATATATGATATATGAGGTCTTAAAAAATATTTTTTTTTTTTTTTTTTTTTTTTTTTTTTTTGTAATAGCAAACTTAACGATTTTGTGTAAAAACTGAAAAGTCATGGTTGGATTTCCTTAGATCGAAAAGAGGAAAACGGGATTTTGAAAGCTCTCCCCCCCTCCACACACACAAGTAGGGAGACCTATTCTATTTTCCATTGCTTAGTCAATTCATAAGGGCTATCCTAAAATTTTAAAACATTGTAAATTATTTTATTGGTTTTTCTTAATCTGAAAAAGGTGTACAAATTCAGGAGGAAAAGAAAAATCCTCCGCCCACAGATGAAGAGGGGTGTGGAATTTTCGTTTTTCCGTTGCTAGAGCTCTCGAGAGCACTATTTCAAAATATCAGAACATTATAAATATACACCTCTGTAATAAATTCCTTTAATCCTTTAGAGCCTCTTATTTTTCATAATTTAAAGGAACTGTATGTTTTGGGGAGAAAGGAGGGGGGGGTGCTTATTCAGGGAAAGGGGATGTCTTCTTTTTTAATAATAGTCTATTCATGAGTGTTTTCTCAATGTTTCAAATGTTTATAAATTATTTCCTGTTTTTTTTTTTTTTTTTTTTTTTTTTTTAATCTAAAACAGCTTACACTGTTATTTATTTATTTTATTTTATTTTATTTTTTTTTGGGGGGGGGGGGAGGGGAGAACCCTCAAGAGTATTAATTTGAAATTTTATAACTTTATAAATATTTATTCCTATAATATAATCCTTTTATAGTCCCTCATTTAAAAAAAAAAAAAAAAAAAGGAGCTAAACAATTTTGGGGGGAAAGGGAGAGGGGGGGGGGTAGCATACCCACAGGGAGGGGGAAAAAAATTCTTGTCCATTACTAGACTTTTCATGAATGTTATCCTAAAATTTCAAGCGCTTATAAATTATTATATCTGTTTTTCCTAATATGAAAGAGCTATACGGTCTAGAGAGGAAAAGGAAGGAGGGGGGAGGAATGGGGGGAAGCTCCCCCCCCCCAGGAAGGGGGAACTTTTTTGTTTTGCATTACTAGAGCCCCCAGGAATGTTATTCCAAAGTTTCAAAACTTTATAATTTTTTTCCCTTATTTGGTGTTTTTTGGTCTAATTTGACTGTACTACAATGCTTTCCTTTTAAGATAATTCTAGGTTTTAAGACTTTCAGTTGGGCATAAGAAATGGATTTCAGGATCCTCCTAGTTCGAAATAAATAAATGAATAAAGAAAGAAGAAGAAGAAAAAAAAAAGATAATACATGATTTTTTTTAAAGGTAGCTTTTGAAGAAAAAGAAATTCATTAAAAAAATAAATAAATAAAATTGTCTTACGTGGGGTTCCGAGGAACACTGGGGATGTATTCAAATTTTTAAAACACACTGATTATATAATATAGTAAAAAGTAAATATATATATATATATATATATATATATACATATATATTGCAAAATTCGAATGTACAAACAATTTTGCGAATAAAAATGCACAAACTTTGCCAATAGAAAATAAGCATCAATTTTACACAAAATATGTGCACAGTTTTTACAACTTAGAATCTACACTTTTTTGCATGTATGTTAAAAAAAAAAAAAAAAAAAGAAAAAATGCAAATAATTTGCACAAAAAGTGCATTTTTTTTTTTTTTTCGAAGTATTCACAAATATTCAGTTTTAATGCACAAATTGCGCATAATCTACACTTTTTTGCAAAAAAAGTGCAAAGAATTTCTAGCTGGGCTTACACATACCAGAAATTATTTTCTCCCCACCCAACCTTCTTTACAATGTCAGACTTCTTCTCTCTTTAATATAGAGCTGACTTCTGTAAAAAGATTCGATCCTATGAATATTACAACCTTCTGCAAAAAGATCTTCAAAAGCCTTTAAGTTACCTGCATGAAAGGCAGTTTTCATTTCCCTTCAAAATACCTGATATAATCTAATTAAAATCGTCTAAGTCATTGAAGGTAATTTGAAGGTGATAAGCTTTCTGAAATAAACCTGTATGAAACCTTTAAAAAAACTTCATATTTTCTGAAGGGAACCTGCAGTTTTTATTTTTGTATGAAACCTTTAAAAAACCTGTATGAAACCTTTAAAAAATCTGAATATTTCCTGACGGAAACCTGTATTTTTTATTTACCTTCAAAATACCTGTGGAAACCTTCAAGATACCTGCAAAGTATGCATTTTTTTAAAGGTTTTTTGCTGATTTTTTTACTTGGGGACGCCAAGCAGGAATGCTATCCTCGTCGGAGGCAAAAAAATGGCGGTGATGCGCCGGCCTATTATTTTATTTAGGGGCTCTAATGGTGGTGGGTTCGGTCCTTGAATGTCGAAGTGTGTTGTTTTTTCGCCGATAATTAATAGAAGAGATGTAATTTGTTAAAAGGAAAGCTTTCATGGTCTGCACAATAACTTAAGAAACTTTGATTAGTTTTTTTAAGAAGCTCTTTTTTAGTTACTAAAAAGAAAAGAAAAATTAAGGAAAAAAAAAGGGGGGGGGGATTACTGGAATATTTTTATTGTGGAGCTCTAAACAGCATAAAATAATATTTTATTCTTGCTCAGACATGCTATTAAACCATAAAAGTTTCAACAATAAGAAAATTTAAAATGTATATATAGATAGATAGATATTTCAAATTTTTAAGCGCTGAGAATTTTTAAATATTCAAAATACTTAAAAAAGCATTCAAGAACAATATTTTTTTGCATTTGTTAGATTTTTCTAGTATGCTCTACGCTTTTCTTGCCTTCTGGTTAGAGCGTCATGCTGATAACGCGATAGTCGTGTGTTTCTTCAAAGGCCGATGTGCTATTTTTTCACAGATAGTTAAAAAGAAAGATGTCAGTTGATGAAAGGAAATATTTAGTTGTCTACACAGTATCCTAAGAAATTTTAATTGGTTTTTAAAGAAGGTTTTTTTATAACTAAAAAGCACAAAATAAATATTTAGGTAAAAAAAACATTTTTTAAAATTAGAAGTTTTTATTGTGAAGCTCTAAAATGCATAAAATAAAAATTTATTGTGGCAGAGACATTCTATAAAGAAATGAAAGTTTTAACACTAAGGAAATTTTAGAGAAAAATATAGATAATTCACTTTTACAAGAGATGAATATTTTTAAATATTCAAAATATTTTAAAAAGCTTTCGTGACCTTTGAAATTTATGGCTTAATGAATAATTATACAAAAAATTAACAACTAAGAATATTAGTCGCGAATATTTTTAAAAATATTTTGATTATTTAAAAATATTTATCTCTTGCAAAAGTGAATTATCTATATTTTTCTCTAAAATTTCCTTAGAGTTAAAACTCTCATTTCTTTATAGAATGTCTCTGCCATAATAAATTTTTATTTTATGCATTTTAGGGCTTCACAATAAAAAGCTTCTAATTTATTTATTTATTTTATTTTATTTTTTTTTTGCTTAAAACTTTATTTTTTAATATTCTGACTGAAGAATTTCGAAAATTTATTCAGTCATAAAGAAAACTTATAAGAGACGTTATTTTACGGTTGTACTTTTTCTATTATTTTTTCCGACGTTTTAAAATAAGTATTTTATTAGTTTCTGCTTTTTTTTTTTTTTTTTTTTTTTTTTAATAAAAAATACGTTTTTTCGACGAATTAATAGGTACTTTTCATGATTGATGATTTCCTTCAAATGACGTTGAATCTCCTCAGCTTGGTATCGATACGATTGTGAATTCTAGGGATGTGCGGGGTAGAGGTAGTTAATTTTCTGTTAGAGGGTGCATTGCGTGGATGTATGAGAGGACTTAAAGTATTCATCAAGAGCAGATATATCAGCGTCAAAAGGCAAAAAATTTTGTAAATTCAATATTATTATTACGTTGTAAGATATAAATGCGTCATAAAAATCATTTATGACGAACTATTAATTTTAATAACCTTTTACTGTAAACAAAAATTTTCTCAATACTATTGTAAGCAGTCTTTCAGACTGTGAAATTAAAATGTGAATATAAATTCAATTAACTTATAAATATATTTTGTATTCAATTATTTAAATGTATTAGAAAACATTTTTAAAAAACAGGAGAGAGTTTTTTAGAAAATGAACAGATAGAATTATAAAGCAATGTCAGTGTTTGATCAGCAAGAAAACTCAATTAAGGCTAATGAGACTGCTAACATCAGTTAAATGTTAATCAAATAAATATCGTATCTTGGAAAGTTTTACATGATTGACTTCTCTGCTTCATAGAATTTTGTTTGTTACTCAAGTTATTGAAAATGTTTTTCATTATAAAATTAATTTATTCGAAATGTTTTCAATGTGAACGATATAAACTTATGGATGTTTATGGTTCAATCTTAGAGAAAAGGTATTTTCTGACTTTAACAAGTTTAAACATACATGTATTTCATCAAAGTATTTGTCTTTTAAAGAACTATGTTTAATTTAATTCTTATATCTCATGAAATGAAAAACCTACATCCTGATTTTTCAATCGCAGCTAGTACTACATTTATCACACCCTTAAACAGTGTTTAAAATTTCCGAAAAAGCGTTAGTATCCAAAACAGAATAAAATGAAATCATTGACGCAAATTCGTCGAAGAGATCTAGACAAAGTTAATGACTTTCAGCATAGATTTGACTGCTGATTTTTATTTTGATGCAACTATCAAAAATTTTGAAAGTGTAATAGATAAAACGTATCAATAAAGTTGATGTAAGATACTAATTGTACAATTTTATGAACTTTTTAAAAATTACTGTTTATATATATATATATATATATATATATATATATATATATACATATATATATATATAGGGGAGGGGGATTTTTAATTTTTTAAAAATAAAATAATAGATTATCAATTTTAAATATTTTTTTAATCATATTTATAATAATAGGACACATGAAAGTACGTTTTATTTACTTTGCAATTTGCATAAATAACATACATTTCAATTTTCATCGTAGTTCAAAACGTGTAAATCCCTCAAAAAACGGAAATCGAAAATTTTTACGGATACAATATTTTCTTCTATTGAATATAGAAATAAGTAATAAAATTAATCATTAAAGAAAGTCTAAAAATTAAGTAAAAGAGATTGTTAAAAAAAAAAAAAAAAAAAAAACTCTTTTATTAAGGGAATTTTTTTTTTTTTTTTTTTTTTTTTTTTTTTATGATTAGCGATATTTTAAAAAAGGAAATTTAACGGGTATAGAGCTAGTTCTTTTTCTTTGATTTCAACGTTTATAAGACATAAGAAAAGCCGTTGAACTGATATAAAAAACGAGACAATATTGTGATTCCGAACAACGCTTTTACAACAGTTTTTTTTAGGTTGTAAAATGCATTGAAACAACCGTTGAAAATGAGGAAATCAACGAGACATATTTTCAGATTATTAACGTTACAGAAAAACGATCATTCAACGGAATGCATTATTGTTTATTCAACGTTTAAAATACCAGACTGTGCTACCTGGGATTATTTAAATACATGAATTATCAAAACACAACATATTAATTAAAATTAAGTTCCAATAAATAATTAAGTTAACTAAAAAATAAGCAATGATTGAAAAGTACATTGTTAACAAATTATAAGACAACTTGTCTAAAAAGAAAAATATGTAAATTAATACGATATTGGTCCTCGAATTTTCCTTATAACCTCCAGATACTCTGCTTTTCATGGAAGTGACCAGGTGGTTAAGCTAAGATTCAGAAATATTGTGCCATTTTTTCACAATGGTTACTTCTACTTCATTGGCAGATAAAAACTTTATTATTAACATAAACTTGGCGATATAATATCTTCAAACATATTCCATAGGGTTTTAAACTGGACGTCTACTTGACCATAGTGAAACATTATTATTATTTTCTTTTTTAAACCATTCCAGGGTAGCTTTAGACGTATGACAAGCAGCATTGCTGAAGATCCAATTAGCGCCACTTAAAAAAAGCCCAAAGGTTATCAAATTATCATATAGCATAGTTTGATATTGCGCAGAGTCCATATGTCCTGAAATTCGGTGTAAATCGCACAATCCATCATGACTGGAAAGCTCCCCAAACCATTACTGATCCCCCCCCCCCTTTGTTGACTGAAGCATTGTTTCAGTTCCTTTCTCAAGTTATGCCAGTAGTATTAATAGCCATCCAGACCATCAAGATTAAACTTTTTTCATATGAAAATATCACTTGTTTCTATTCCTTATCCCATGACATGACATTTTCAGCTCATTTCAGTCTTTCTTCTTGATGATAAATAGCCATGGTTTTTTTCAACAGTTTTTTAAAGTTTAGCATTACCATTTGATTTAAAAGTTTTCTAAACTCTTAGTTGGGAAGCTTTTTTGATAAAACGTTTCGAAATTTCACGAGTTGAAAGACTTTTTTTAGTTGATAATCGAAATATTTGTTGATTGTTCCTTGCTGTTAAAATGCTTTTTCTTTCAGATCGTTTAATTTTATTTGAATCTTTTTTTTTTTCTAATTGTTACATTATGCATGACAGTTTTAGAACGCTTCATTAACCTTAGTATTTCCCGTTCAGGTTTACCATCACTCTTATCAAATCATTTTTTTTTTTTTTTACTTCATTTGCAGATAATTCTTTACCGTGCGGCATCTTCAATTATATCGTGAATAACACAATCTAAACCTGCAATTTTGCTTCTCGGGAATTATTTCCCGAAATACAAACGCGTACATATTGATTATGATGTGACGTATAATGTGCTAATTTCCTCAGGTGGTCTTATAATTTCTTAACAGTCATTTTATTTACGTTTAAAAAAGAATCACAAGGTTTTAATAAAATTTGACTTAAATTTTAATGAAGTAGTTATAATAGAGAAAATGTTTTTACGATCAGTTTTAAATACGTACGCTAAAATTTGCATATTGTGTCTTCTTCAGAAGTGCACCAATTCGTTAGTGGTCTTATAATTTCTCAACGCACTATAATAATTTTAACTGTAAGTCTTTTTGAAACAAATAAAAAATTAAATAAATTTGTGCAATTTATAATTTCATAGCCCCTAGCAAAACATTCTGGCGTTTTTAGGTATTCTAAATTTTCTTCCCTTTTTCTTTAATTGTGATTACAATTTCTGTTGAATCAAGTTTCCTGTAAGTAAATGCTTGACACCTTTACGATATATTGAGTTTCCTGTTCCCTTTTTCTTTTATTTTATCGAGTCTAATTGGATCATTAATCATGCTTTTTTATCTGGCTTTTAACCTGTAGTTTTCAAACGTTGAAATGATGATATAAGGCGTGTTGTAATGTTCTCAAACTACTAAGGTGTGTCTCAACTATATAATTTATAGCCTACTATAGAGAGTATCGAAATATATGAAAGATAAACTATTTTGATGAAAAAAAAATAGCTTTCCGACATTGCAGCTTCACTCATTTTTCAATATCATTTTTAACGATATTGCGAATCCAGTGTATCATACCCGTGAAAGATTTCATTAAAATATCATAAATAATAGGTTAAAAAGTTTGTATATGTCTGTCAATAGTTTACTGCAAAGAAAATTTATCTGTTCTTAAAATGATTTGCATTCTCTAATTCACTATTCCTTGTTTAAATATCCCATTTTTTTTTTTTTTTTTTTTTTACCGCCAACCGTAAAATTTGTGTATTGTCTCTTTCTAATAATACGTGTGAAATTTACATATATGAATTTTATTTATGTGCTGTTTAGATTAGTATTTTTATTTATTCATTTATTATTATTATTATTTACTTATTTTTAGTAGTATTATAGCGTTGTGATTACAAAATTCAGTTAGGAAACATTCGAATAAACTAAGATATAAAACTTAAACTGCGTAATAAACACAAACACTCAACACATATAAAATACACAAATATACAAAAATAAATATAAAAATATAAAATGATGGACGACCAATATATATATATATATATATATATATATACAGTGCGTTAAGAAATTATAAGACCGCAAGCGTATTGGTGCATTTCTGAAAAAGAGAGCATAATATGCAAATTTTTATTTGCGTATTTAAAAATGATAGGAAAACGCATTCTATACTAATTCCAACTTTTAAAATTAAATTAAATTTCATAACTTATTCATTTTTCTAAAAATTAAAGACTGTGACTGTTAAGAAATTATAACACCACCTGAGAAAATTAGCATTTTTTACATGACGTCAAACTCAATATAAAGTGCATGCGTCAGTATATCGTAAAAGCATTACCTAAGAAGCAAAGGCTTAGGTTTTGAATGTGTTATCTACGATTAATTTGACGATGCCTCGAGGTAAAGAATTATCAGAGTGCGAAGTGAGAAAAATTTTATTTTATAAAGGTTCTGGTAAATCTGAAAGAGATATTGCGAGGTTAATAAACCGTTCTAAAACTGCCATTCATAATGCCATAATTAGAAAAGATTATTCAAACAAAATAAAACGATCTGGTAGAAAAAATATTTTGACAGCACGTGATAATAGACAAATTTTTCGACTGTCAACTAAAAAAGGTCTTTCAACTCGTGAAATTTCGAAACGTTTCAGCAAGAAAACTTCACATGTAACAGTCTGGAAGAGCCTTAAATTAAACATTAATACGAAATTTATGAAATTGAAGAAAAAAACCAAAGGTATTGAAATGCTATCGAGAAGAAATATTAAAACGGGTTAAAAATGTTATGTCATGGAATGATAAATGGAAACAAATTATATTTTCTGATGAAAGAAATTTAACCTTGATGGCCCCGATGGTTACAAACACTATTGGCATGACTTGAGGAAGGAACCAAAAGAATGCTTCAGTCGACAAATGGGTGGAGGATCAGTAATGATTTGGGGAGCTTTCAGTTATGAGGGGTTGTGTGATTTACAGCGGATTTCGGGTCTTATGAACAGTCTATGCTATATGATCATATGATACCGTTTGGACCTTTATTAGGTGGTGCTAACTGGATGTTTCAACAGGACAATGCTGCTTGTCATACATCTAAATCCACACAGGAGTGGTTTAAAAATTAAAAAATTAATGTTTTGCCCTGGCCAAGTCGAAGTCCAGACTTGAACCCCATGGAAAACCTGTGGGGTATATTATCTCGCAAAGTTTATGCTAATAATAAACAATTTTCATCTGCCAATGAACTGGAAGTAGCCATTGAAAGAGAATGGTACAATATTTCTATAACTAAACTTAATCACCTGGTTACTTCAATGAAAAACAAAGTGTTTGAAGTCATCAGGAAAAATGGAGGACCAATATCATATTAATTTTTTATACAATTTTGTTTTTGACAAGTGGTCTTATATTTTCTTTACAGGTTATTTTTCACTTATTTCTAATATATATTTTAATTAAACATTTATTGCATTATACCAAGTTATTGCAAACTAATTATAAAAAAGTATAGAGCAATATGTTATTTTATGTATTTAAATTATGATTAAAATCTTTATTTTTCTTATAATTTACAAAATTAAAGTGGTCTTATAATTTCTTAACGGACTGTATATATATATATAATATTAAAAAAGTAAAGGAAAAGTATCTTTCTACGACAAAAGCACCTCCCTCGATTAAACGCTATAGGGGGCTCTGTTTTTCTCATGTATTTGGTTTTTTCCTAAAATACCGAATAAACGCTAGGCTTAGCAACCTACTCCATTTCAATAGAGGACAATTGTTTGTTATTTTTATTATAAGATTCATTAAATCAGATACTGTGGTCATTTGAAAAAACCACAAACTTCCTAAAATAGCAGAAAATACTAACATAATTTTTTGAAAGGGAGGGGGGGTGAGACTTTTCCGAGTTTTTTCGGTTAGTTGAATGCCAGTTAACCAAGAGTTTACTGTATTAAAACTACTATAAATAACAATAATAACAATAATAGCAATATGCCATACATGGTGATTCCGAGGTCATGGGACTTGGAGGGGAGGTCGAGAACATCACAAGGATTCAGAATTGTATAGGAACCCATGTCCTCAAACGTCATTATAACGTTCAGCACCTCTAAATAAAAGGAAAATGATGGGGGGGGGGGAGGGTTTCTGAATATTTATTTACAATCAGCGAACATTGTATTACCATTGGGCACTGATTGAATCAAAATAAAAATCTAGTAAAACTCTTTATAGTTTAGCTTCTAATTTGAGAAGAACTGAAATTATGTTTATTCTACCTCTCATAATGATAACTTTTTGAATTTACATGACATTTGTTTGGGGCTTTCATATGAGTAGCTCAATACTTTAGGCTATTAAATTATGCAAATGAAATTTTTTAAAGGCTTGAGCATCCGTAGTTAAAAATTAATTAGCAAAAATGCTCGTTTTTCGTAAAATATTTAACATTTTTGCATTCTGATTGCAGTATGCTATGCATGTCTATTGCATGTCTAATGTAGTGTGCCAAGTTTCCTAAAAATGGCTTTGCACTGGGTCTAATATATTATGCGTTATAATTAAAAAAGTGTTATTATTTTTTCTAATTAAAAAAAAAAAAGAAAAAGAAACAGCTATATCTCAATGAATATTTTTGATAGTCTCCTAAAAATTAATACAAATACGTAGAAGGGTCCTCATAAACACATGCTACAGCCAAAACGCATTTCAAGCATTAATTTCTACAGGGTGATCCAAAGCATTTCGACTTTTGTTTAATTTTTTTAATTGTCCCTTTTTCTCTTTAGGACAAAACTTTTGCTGAAATACATGAGGTATAACATGTCCTTTATACTCGCAAAATAATTTTTACAGAACTTTTCTAGATATTTGACAAAACGTCTAAAATCGAAAATGTACAAATACTTATTGGTAGATAGCGTATAAAATCTTGAAATTATTAGGTATCACGAGCTTTATGAGATTAATGCACTGATTCATTCCTTTCCTATTAACCCTTTCAGGGGCGGTGGTTGCATAGTGCAACTACAAATTTTAATTCAAAATTGCGAAAACTGTCCCCGGAATTTTTTTTTATAAAATTTTTCTTTTATAACTTAGACGAATAACTTTATTTATTTTGTTGTCTTTTAATATTGTTAGTGATCTCTGGTGGCTGTTGATTTTAAATGGAGAAAATTTACTTGCCCCTGAAAGGTTTAAAATAATAGTTTGGCATAATGCCAAAATGTTCCCCGTGGATTTTTGAATTTCATGACCTATCATGAGATTAATGCAATGGTTCATATATTTCCTATTAAAGGAATAGTTTGTATAATTCCAAAGAGTTCTCCATGGAAAAAGATAAAAATTTGACGCGTTATTTATTTAATAGGTATTTGGCAGTAGTATACTACTGTGCTAATAGGCTATATCGCAGTAATAGTATTATTTATCCTATTATGATAAATAATTCCCATGTCTAATATACACACATATATATATATATATATATATATATATATATATTTACAATTTGTGGTGCATGTTTTATCATTGAATAAGCCTTAAAAATTTAATTTTATCTATGGAATGATCTTAAATTTTAATTAATATATAATATTTAGTTCTTAAAAATAAATATAAATATGTAATTTGCAATTTTTCCAAGGAGGAATGAAATAATAAATGGGTCTTTCTTCATGTTATACAGTTTGAATTGTCGCCATACGATAATAATTTTGCACATTAAGATTTATTAGAACGGATCTACTGCTGCTGAAAATGTATTCTGAACCACTACGAGCATCCATACCTGAACCGGGATTCAAACTCGTCACCTGGCAACTGAAGGCCAGAGCGCTAATCATTCAGCTATCCGAAGAATTTTCATGCAATGGCCTTTGTAGAATAATAATAATAACTTTCTAAAATTTTATGAAACTCACTAACTTATAATGCCAACGAAAGAATAATTCTGAAAAGGGGAAGCATTAAAAATATTTTCTGTCCAAAAGCTATGTACCATAGCAAATTAAAATTTAAGGCGAGTTCCTTAAATTTCAATATGCCATTGAGTTCCTTTGAAAAATTTTTAGTATTCTTATATTTTCAAACAAATTGTCAAAATTTCAGATAATTTCATGTTGCAGTTTAAGAAAATGAAGTAATATTTGTAAACAGATGTTATTTATTATAAAATACGATTTTTGGAGCTTAAAATAAATTCATAAAAACGTCATAAAAAGTTATTCTTCATCAACATCATTTAACATTCGAGGATTTGTTACTGTTAAAATCTTCTTTCGGATATTCAATCTAATTACTGCTAAGTTACGTTTACTGCACGCACACACAAATAAAACTTTATTTTTCAATTCCAGAATTCATTAAGCTCTACAAATCAGACTCCTACTGCTCCTGCTGAAGAAGATAATATTCTTGAGACTTCAACAGATTTGAGCAGCAAAAGATCATCAAGATCTTCCTGTGATCAATCCATGCCTTCTTCATCATCATCCGATGTAGCTAATTTGACAGAAACTTCTGACATATCAAGTTGTTGTAAAAGCAAGCGGATAAGTCATACTGGTAGTGCAGCTAGTAGTTCCAGTATCACGCCACCACCACCGCCAGAAAGGTATTTGCAAACTTATTTTCTCTTTAAAACGTGATTTCATTTAATTTTATCCAATCAATTTTATTGTAATGTTCTTTATTACGTCTTAAATCGTCTAAAAGGGGAAAAAAATATATTTATCGATCTATTCTTGCTTTAAAATATTCGAATTTAACTACACTTTGAAAAAAAAAAAAAAAAAAAGAGGCTCTAAAGAAAAATTTATTTTGGGCTTTAATAATATAAATATGTTCTAAACAATCTATAAAAACAAAAAATTTTCGAAATATGTTTCTACAAAGCTTATGGAGAGGAAATACACGACGTACGCTGGAATAATAAATTTAAACAACAGTACTCATAATCAGTTTAATTATTTGGAACGTCTGGAAAACCAGGCAGCACTTTTTGCTTCTGCAACATCTCATCCAACACTACTAAGGGCATCTGCGCGTACAAACACACGCAGCGCTGCCAGCAATTAAAACTGTACATCACTCAGATTCCCATTTCATTAAAAAATAAAAAAATTTTTAGTTCCGTTTTTTCAATATTACTCTGATTATGTCGCCTTTTGGCTGTGAGCAATTTTTTGAAAAAAAAAAAATATTTTAATGTTTTATTTTATTAAGTAAATTTAAGACTCTAAGTTTGGATTTGTAAATGAAAAATTTTAATTTATTTTCTCAAAAGTTGCTCACTAAGAAAGAAACATTCAAAAGGTATAGTCTTCAAAAAATAATGAAAAAATTATATGTGATTCTACTCTTCATAAAACACCAGAAAGTGAAGAAATTATCGGCTGAAATTAATTACAGCGATCACAAAAAAATATCAAAATTAAGCATTTTTGGCGATTTAGCACTGTTAGCCGATGTTCGCACCGTGATTGCCGTGTATGAACCACTGAGCTGAAGAACAACTGGAGGAAATGCTAGACCGGTTTTTGCGTGCCGTTTTTTGAAGGTTTGTCTTCCGAGCGTTGCACGGCAGAAAGCATTTGATATCTTTATATTTCAAAGTAAAATTGTGTAAAGGTTGTCTATTCGAACAACCATACGCTAAACATGATATTACAATTTTAAATTTTAGTTCTTTAAAGAGTATAATAGTAATAGACGACCCGACAAATGTTGCCTGCTGTGCAAGGTTTGTCTCTGTACGGCAAATGATTGCAGAAAAACTGGCACGCACGAACACTGTGTAAATGTATTGGAAGCATTTGCTCCAGTTGTTTTTCAGCTCAGTGGTATGAACAGAACCGTGTTTTACTTCTCCGCCAAGCACTCAAAATCAATCGCCTAACGGTGTGAAATCGCCAAATATGCTTAATTTTGATATTTTTTTGTGATCGCTGTAATTCATTTCAGCCGATAATTTCTTCACTTTCTGGTGTTTTATGAAGGGTAGAATCACGTATATTTTTTTCAATATTTTTGAAGACGACACCTTTTGAATATTTCCTTATAAGCGAAAAGGCGACATATTCAAAGAGTAATATTTAAAAAACAGAATGCGAAAAACTTCACTTTTGAATGAGATATTCTTATAAAACGAAGCAATGAAAATCCCATTGGATAACATGGAAAGAAAGAAAAAATGAATCTGACAATACTAATATAGTGAAACATGTAAGATAATAATGTATTAAAGTTAAATTAAGTATGTAGGATTATAAAATCACACATTTGGCCATACGAAAAGTCATCTGGCTGCAGATGATAAAGGAAAAATGAAATACAACGATTAATTACAGAAGAATAAATAAATACAAACGATATGCATTGAGAACCTTCTCTTTTTTGAAGTCGATTAAAAATTAACAGAAAACTCAACTGAAACTTGAAAAATAAAAAGATTAGAGAAAATAGAAAAGAAAGAAACTATGTTTTGAAAAGTCCTGAAATGTACAAGATGATCAGTTCCGTAGGTAAAAGGCGTCACAGTTGGAATTATTCATAATTCTATCATAAGAGGCACATTTTTCGAAACCGTGAGAGACATACCATACGACATCAAAAGTGCAGGTGCTGGTAACTTTTACTTTTTTGATTTTACAAGGTCGAAGTTGTAGTTTGATCTGAAGCCCTGGTCCAAATTGGGTACGTTTTACAGCAACAAAATCATGGAACCGGAGACTTGCTTCTTTCCTCTGTCGGAAAGTGTAAGTCTTTCGTTTAACATTCGGAAACTGGAAAACAGGTTGTTTGATATCGGTTTGTTACATCATTACACACGTAAGTACAGTCAACAAATCAATTTTTAAATCATCTGTGAATCGCAGTATAGTTTATGATACTTCGATAATCATGGGAAACTCTGTAGTAGCGGATATATGTCGAATGTCGTCTTTGCCGCAATTGTCATTGGGATAGTCTTTGTGGGTTTTTTTTAACTGCATCAAGTTTTACTTTTGCAATCTTGGTATTTTCCTGTTTATCACATAAACAAAATTCTTTAGCTTGAAGAGATAAAGTGATTATTATATTGCTTAGATTATTTTGGATTTCAGTAAATTCTTTTTTATTTAACATTTATATAAAAATTTAATTATGAAGGTTTTTTCCGATTGTTTTAATTTGTCGGTAAGACCTTTCTTTTGATTTTTTAATTAAAGAAATAAGCGATGTAGCGCAGATTCTTATTTGATAATTGAAACAGCAAATTGCGTTTGATCTGTGTTTTTCGCACTTTCAAGAATACACTGATAAGATTTCATACATGGTACAGTTCTGTCTTTTTTCTTGATTCTCCCCAAAGCTGGTAGGCGTGAAGTGCCGCGTTCGATTCAAGGTCGTGTTCATCGGCCTAGCTGTTCAGAGTTTTCTGTAATTTCCTCCGAAACTTGCGTAAATACTCCTTAGAAAAGACTCCTTAGAAATACCCCCACGTAGGGCACTTCCTCTCAGGCTCAGGATCCTAGTGCAGCCAATTGGCCTGAACCTTAACACCAACACCCTGACTCTTTCACCATTATATTTGTATAACAATTTTCACCTTAACTAATCGTGGAAACATGCTACAGAAAATTACAACATAAAGTGATGAGAGAATCTGGAAATAGGCGGAACTGTACCATGCATGTGATTTGTGGCCAATATTGGAACAAGATGCACATTTAGATCCACGGTGCAAATTTGGGCAATTACGTGGAGCATGATTTCTTTCAGCGCAATTAAAGCAAATGATTTTCCTATTTTTAAACTTATCATCAGACCTAGATTGATTTGGATGTGGCACAATCTTATTATTAATACATATAAATTCATTTACAGGCATAGAATTAGAAGAAAAAGCAGCATGTTTATTTATAGATTTACTAGTTAGTTGTAAGCCGTCCGTTGAATAATGGTGAATATATCTAACACTTTAATTTAATGTATACGAAATATTTATTAAAAATTCAATTTTTTCGATCCACAACTATCTTTATCGACGCGAGCTTCTACAAAATTTATTGCTTTATTGGGAATCGCCTGATTTTGGCGTTGTTGCGCCAATTTATATGGAGCTGTATTTGCCAAACAATATATGCACTTCTATCTGCTGGCTATTAAGACCATCAGCATGACTTCGCTGTCATGTGGCATGAGCAGTATGATGAACAACTAATTCTTCAGGTGATATTCGCTCGACACGTTAATGTTTAGTAGCAGCGTTGACAGTATGAAGATCTTCCTATTGTTGGGGCAGAAATCCATCAATATATCTTCGCTATAATGCGTTATGAGAAACACGATAAACTGCTGATTGTTCGGTTGTCATTCGTTCAATATGTTGATGTTGAGATGCAGCATGAGCAACATGATGTGCGGCTAATTGTTCCGGTGTGATTTGTTTGATGCGTTCTTGATGAGAGGCAGCATCTAATGCACGAATTTTCTCACGCGATTTCTGGCTTTGGTTTGGCCACCACCTCTTCTGTCTTTCATTAACCAAATGACGTTTTCTAGAAGCAGGATCTTCGTCCTCATTCATTATAACATTGAAAAAAATTATGTTGAAATAATATTAAACAATAAAAGTTGTATTTCACTGAATATAAAGATCATACCAACCAAAAAGAAAAGACAACTCAAACACAGAATAATATAAATCATTCAAACACAGAATCGGATAAGGAAAGGTAATCTTCAACTCTAGGGTGTGCTGGGAATTATTTTAACATCATTAAAATAATAATTTCACTTCATACAATGATTATGCATATTCATATACTATTTTGACCACCAGGAGGGACTGTCAAACATCTTAGAGTATTAAAATCATTCACTCACTTACATACTGTATTTTCGTTACAACGCAGTTAATGAAATTTTCGCCGCTAGGGTGCACTGTAAGTTAATATTTTAATGTCATTAAATCCTAATTTGACTTTATAGAATGATTATACCTAAATCATATATATGAAATATTATGTGTTCATAATAGATTACCAAGGGCACTGTGAAACACTTTAAAATATCATAAAATCATTCACTCACTGAAAAACACTAATATATATCTTAATCTCATACAAGTTCTTTCATTACAATATATTTAATAAAATGTATGCCGTAAGACTTATGCAATGCTAGCGCCATTTTACAGCGGTACAGATTCAATCAGTTAATGAGTCAGTGATGAGCGTAAATATATAATAGGGTAGATTTTTTCATAATTTTTCAATTTTTCTTTAAATCCAGGAAGAGTTTTACATGTATATAGAATTGTAATATTTTACATGCCTGTTAGTACGTCATCGGGAATTCTATTAATACAATAGTTAGTTAATGATGCGCCAACTATTCTAAATTTAGCTTCGCTTTTAGTATTCTTCACACAGAAAAAGTAATTCAAATAGAGTCTAAGAATTACGCAGTTTGGGATTTTGTAATTGCACTTTTGAATTAAGTGATGAAAAAAAATTCACCAGATTCATCAAATAATATTTTCTTAAAAGCAGAAACTTTAAATAAATTACGCTGAGATTGTAGGAATAATTTAGCTACACCTGTTCTGTTAATAGACGTCAAATACCAACAGTTTCTTTGTAAATCTTTTAAATATTGTAGAAGTGAAAAATTATCTTCACGAAAAAAGGCATTAATAGAATAATTATCATTTTCCGGAAAAAAAAAAGAAAAAAAGCGTGTTACTTAATAAATTATTAAACACAAATTATCTTGATAAAATTTGTTTTCTGACATAAAAGAAAAAGTCGATCACAGATGTACTTGAATTCTGACGCCCGTCTGGGTGGGAATCATAAAAATGCAGACTTGCTGTCGGCATAGATGGAATTTCGTCTTCTGGTAATGTAATGGAGTTATTTTTTCATTTAGCAGAGGATCAAATAATGAATAGAAAATGGAAATGCACTATTGCTGGGTTGTACCGAATGTTTTTAAATTTAAGCAAGTACAGACAGTTATTAATTGAGCAAGAGAAACTTTTTTCTTTTTTCCTTTTTCTTTCTTTCTTTTCTTCTTCTTCTTTTATCTGATCTTTACATTCGTACACCACATTACAACCAGGTGCAATCCGCTATGTTTCTTAATTATGTTAGGATGCTTCGATCAAATGCTTGTCTCGCCAAAAATGATAACGTTAAGTAATTTAAATGATAACGTTAAGTTAAATGATAACGTTAACATTATTAGTTGTTCCGACTTTAAGAAAGTTAGATATATTTAAAATATGGTTAATTATATCATAGTTAAAAATCAAACAGGATAAATTATTAAAAATGACTTACCTTGAATTTGTAGGAAAAAATCAAAAATCAGTCGAACAATCCAGATAATAGAATATTCGTCTCGATAATCAGCGGGTATAATTCAGAAAAAAATAGTCACTAAGACAAGTCATTGTACATTCATAAAAAATACCTGATATCAAAAACACAATAGTCAAAAGTGAAAATTATCCTGAAATGAAACAGAAAATGTACGTATTAGTTTATTTATTTAATTTTTATAAACTTGTAAAAGATAATTAAGGAGAAAACAAAATTTACAATTTTAAATGCGTTAGAAATTCTGCTCTTTTTCTATCTTGCAATAAATCTTATAAGGATTGTAAAAATGTTTCTCTTCACCGTCTAGTACAAATCATTCTCCGATAACAGTTTACCTTGAATCTTGAACGAAAGAGGGAACGATTATGAATGAAAAAGAGTAGTGCAGACTGCCATAGCTAGTCTTTATTGCTCTTTTCCCTGACAGCTTCTAACAATAGCAGGAGAGAAGCAGCAGTGTCCTTCTTTTGACGGAACTCTTTCACAGGAAATTTTTTTTCAATAATCTGTATCCTATTTAATCAAAGGATATTAGAGTAAAAATACACTCATCTTTTCTAAATAAAAATAGTGGTGCCGATGACGATAACCACTTTCACCCCTGAATATTATTTAGTAGGAAAAAAAACGGTCTCCAATTGTGAAAAAGACACTCGATGTACACTGCAATAATCAATTAAAAAAATAGTACTCTAAATAAATAGTCATTTTAACTATATAAATCTTATTTAATTTAGAACATTCAGAGAACTAAGCAGCACGTCTTGCTTCTACGACATCTTTCCCAAACACACAGAGTATACAGCTATACTGTACAATGTGTCAACTTTGCTCACTGCTTCCCTTGCGGATGCCAACACTATAATAATTGTGTTTATCAATTTTTATCAGGTAATTTTTATAGCTATATTGCTTTTATTTCATCAAAATGATGAATACTAATAACCTCCTGATTTGTGTGTCTAAAAGATCAATTTATAACCGCATTAGCAACCTAACATTTCTGTTACGGCTGTAGATTTAGACCTAGAGTCATCTGAAATTTCGTTACTGTCTATGTGAAATCCCATGTTAAGCAAATAACTATTGCGGCCAGTAGCGGTTGACACGTTGTGTAGCTGCACTGCCAACAGTTAAATTTAGAGTTAAAATATAAACGCAGTTAAATACGTAGGATAATAAAATCCCATACTTATGACCATGAGTTTTCACTGTGTTTTAAGATACATATTTTATTTACATATTAACAAAGAAAAACATGAAAAAAAAAAAATCCTTACAATTAAAAAATAAAATACTTTGCATAAACCTTAAAAAAAAAGGATTTTTTAAAATTATTATTATTAAATATTAACTAATAAAGGTCTTTAATTATAAATTACGAATAGTAAACAATCAGAATACGTAACTAAAATTCATATTTAATTCATAAAATGTTTAGTGTTTTATTATCCCGCCTTATTTTTAATTACCAAATTTATGCGATCTGCATTTATTTATAAAATTCTTTAGAGTTTTTTCTTTCTTTCCCAGATATTTCACTATGTTATACTCTGTAAATGAGGTTTTCTAACCCTGATAAATTTTTGGGTTTAAACAAACGATTTTTTTTCTTTTTCTTTCAACAATCAGTCCATTTTCAAATGGATTCAATTCTAGACTGTTTCCAGGCGAATGTAACAGTGAAATTCTAAGACGTGGCTTATAATAATGTACCTAAAATTTTAAAATATGTTGATAAATATACTGACTCCGAAAAAAATATCGAGTCGCGCCCTCAAAATTAAACTTACTGCAGTTTTCTTTTGAAAGAGTGGTTGTGTGGAGAAACTTATGGTGGGAAAAAGCCAATATGGTGGGATATATAGACACACTTTTTACTTTCTCTTACTCATATATACAAACTTCCAATAAATATTTGGACACTTTCGAATTTAGACGTTTTATCAAATATCTAGAAAAATTCTGTAATAATTATCTTGAAACTTTGGGAGTATAAAGAACGTGTTTTACCTTATATATTTCAGCAAACGTTTTGCCCTGAAAGGAAAAAGAGGATCAGTAAAGAATTAAACAAAAATCAAAATTTTTTTGAATCACCCTGTAAAAAGTAATGCTTGAAATGCATTTTGACTGTAGTATGCGATTATGAAGATTTTTCTAATTGCCTGTATAAATTTTTGTGAGGTTACCACATATATTCACGGAGATATAACGATTTCTTTAAAAAATTAAAAATAAAATAAAAACTTTTTAAATTATAATACGTAGCGTAGCCTATTAGACTCAGTGCAATGCCATTTTTAGGAAACTTGGCATATTACATTAGACACAGCATACTGTCATCAGAATGCAAAAATGTTAAATATTTTACGAAAAATGAGTATTTTTGCTAATTAATTAATTTTTAACAACGCATGCTCAAGCCTTTAAAAAAATTCATTTGCATAATTTAATAGTCTAAAGTATTGAGCTACTTATATGAAAGCCCCAAACAAATGTCGTGTAAATTCAAAAAATTATCGTTATGAGAGATAGAATAAACAGAATTTCAGTTCTTCTCAAAATAGAAGCTAAACTATAATGGGTTTTACTCACATTTTTTATTTTGATTTAGTTAGTGCCTAATGGTAACACAGTGTTCGCTGACTGTAAATAAATATCACCCCCTATCATCTTTCTCTCTCTCTGTCTCTTTTTTTTTTCTTTTTCTTTCTTTCTTTCTTTCTTTTTTTTTTTTTTTTTTTTTTTTTTTTTTTGAGAGGAACTGAAATTCTGTTTATTTTATCTTTCATAACATTTTGCATTCACACGATATTTGTTGAAAACTTGCGCATAAGTATTTAAAAATTATTTAGTAAAAATGCTCATACTTCGTAAAATATTTAACATTTTTCTATTCTAATTGCAGTATGCTGTGTCTAAGGTTTTATGCCGAGTTTCCTAAAAATAAGTTTACTCTGGGTCTAATATCCCACGTGTTATAATTGAAAAAGTGTTTTTTTTTTTTTTTTTCAATTTTTTAAAGAAACCGTTATATCTCAATGAATGTATGTTGTAGCCTCATAAAAATTTATACAGATAATTAGAAGAATCCTCGCATAATCACATGCGACAGCAAAAACTCATTTCAGGCATTACTTTTTACAGGGTGATGCAAAACATTTTAATTCTTTTTTTAATTTTTTACTGGTCTCCTTTTCGTCTTCAGGACAAAACTTTTGCTGAAATATATGAACGTGTTTATGAAAGTGAGGTATAATATGGTCTTTATACTACCAAAGTTTTAAGATAATTCCTAAAGAATTTTTCTAGATATTTGACAAATCGTCTAAATTCGAATATGTCCAAATATTGATTGGTAGATAGCGTATATGTTAGAGAAAGTATTGTTTTTGAGTCACATTTTCGAAATAGAGTTTTTGTTATATTTACACTTTTTGAGGTCACATGAATCCAAAAAGCATGTTTTTAGCGGTTAGTCTGCGTATCTGTTATCCGCATATCTCAAGAATAAATAGTACTAGGATTTCCAAACTCGGTATTCTAAATCTACATATAGTGATGCTACACTAAACTTTTCGTTTAGATCAAGCTAATGGTTCGTGTACAGGGGCATCCAAGAAAAATAAATACATAACGTCTACGGGGGAAATACCTGGTAAGTAAAGTGGCTGCCCTATCTATAGGCTGCCCTAAACAAAATGGAATGAACATTTTTTTTATATGCATAAATGCATATTTTGAGTAGATTGTGGTATGGAAGTCATTCATCATTCGTTTACAGGGCTACCTAGAATATTTGGATATATTAGGAGGGCTATACTCGCAAATTGCTGGAAGTATATTTCGTTTTACGTTAAGTGCTTTTCATATAAATTTAAGTACACAATGTGATGTGCATATTGTGCGTTAGGTGTTTTTCATATAAATGTAAGTACACAATGTGATGTGTATATAGTTTATAGACAATGTACAGGGCTACCCAAAATTAAGCTAAACATTCTTTTCCATTGAGTGCATTTGATGGAAGTACTTTGCTACGTTTTACTCATTCGACAAACACTGCTCAGGAAGGAAAATTCATTTTTCGTACCTATACTGTAAACAAAGTATTTTTTGAACATCTATTTTCATCGCTGGTTTTTTTTTTATAATGTCACGTTTTGAGGTACAAAAAGTTATATCAGTTAAAATAAATAAATAAATAAAAATAAAACTTTTAGAAATAAAAATTTACGTATTTAAACAAGCTTCCAAATCAAATTTTCGTTGTTCGTTTGATAAACTTGAATAACAGTTACATAGTTGACTCGAAGGCTTTTCAAGGTCCTGTACAAGTGCTACCTTGAATCTGATACCTTGCATTATTGCTTCCACACTGCACTCGTGACTATATTTTGTTTTGCCTCATAGAGAATCACACTTTGTGCTTAATTTTTTTCACCTGATGAAGGGCTATACTATTATTTTGACTTAGAACAATTGTTGCGAGTATGTGCACTTTATAGTGTTTACATACGATGTTATTTTTTATTGCATTAATTCTCGTTTGAATTTAATCAGGTTAACATATAGATGTTTAACACCAGAAATTTCTCGAAAATTAAAAATGATTTTTTTCTTTTTCTTTTTATATATTTATGATGAATTATGTGCCCAATTGCTATTTTTGAAATTAATTCAGAAATTATCAAAAGAAAGTATATAGCGAACGTTAAAGGGTTCAGCAACTTTCATATTAATATTATATTGTGATTGTGAAGTGGAGTAAGTATATTAACGTTTTGAGATAGTTCGATTTTGATCTCATTTTGCTCAGTTGCTATTATACTTCTACTTCTCTGAAAATTTTGGCTTTTAATAATTTCTGAAATAATTGGCTTTTAAAAAATATGAGCTTTTTATAATGTAAAAATGTGTCACTTGATGAAAGTGTTGTGTTTCGTGATTTACACTTGCCCTATATTGTGGAGGACATGTAACCGCGTCCTACTGTACCCATATATAGTACATTAAAAGATATTCAAGTTGAGTTTCCAGATAGGGAAACTTTTAGAAATCTAGAACTTTTTGAACATTTAAATATCGCAACTCCTTACAAAATTGCGAATTTTTCTGTACGCCTTTAACTAGCACTTCATAAGTGCTAGTTAAAGGCGTACAGAACTATACCCATATATAGTACATTAAAAGATATTCAAGTTGAGTTTCCAGATAGTGAAACTTTTAGAAATCTGGAACTTTTTGAATATTTAAATATCGCAGCTCCTTACAGAATTGCGAATTTTTCTGTACGCCTTCAACTAGCACTTCGCAGCTTAAAATTTTTAACGCTACAAAACTTTAAAAAGTTCAAGAATCAAGATATTAGGTTTCATTGAAAATTAGACGATAAAACTGAAAAAAGTAAACTGAAAAAATGTAAGTGATACGATTTAGGTGCTTGTGACAAGTGTAAACACCCTGTATACACTTCTTCGACATACAGAATTCTTGGAGTAAGTGTAACAATAGATGAAAAAACAAAAAGCTTAAGAGATATGTTACATTCAAAATCTGCAGCATACAAAATTTTCTTTCCTTATCAAAAACTCTGGAATTTATTTCACAAGTACAGCGATGACAAAGCATCTTATTGTATTTTAAGAAGGATACTCTGTTGAAAATGTAAACAATTTTTCAAACTTCTCAAACTAACGCTGTTTTATATTTCATTTGGTTTCCTATGGCTAAATATAACAAAGAAACGTTCAATCAAACATATATGATGACTATTAGGTCCAAATTTAGTTTATCAATTGAATTATAAGTCGAGGTTACACTTCACCCTGTGTCTAATATCAATATTTAAGGATTTAAAGTCATTGTCAAGGTTTTTAGAATACATTGTTACTTTTGTACAGTAAGTAATAACAAATTTATTATTATTATTTTTAAGTGCATGAATATATTGACTTAAAATTTATGGGGATAAATAAAACAAATGCATACCAGAATCTGCTACTTCAAGCTTTATTGAATTCCTTTTTAAAGACTCGAGACCTTTCAGATAGAACAGGCCAAATGAAAACGGTTTCTCCCTCTCTTTTTTTCTTTAATCCTGTGGCATCAAGGGAAAAAAAATTAAACAGATTAAAAAATAAATAAATAAATAATAATAATAATAAAAATACACAATGCGCTTTATTTATTTATTTATTTATTTATTTATTTATTTATTTAATCTAAAATTAAATTCTGGTTACGACAGAATTCTGTTAATTATTCAGTTTTTTGTACAGTCGGGGAAAAAAAGCGCAGCACTTGATGGTATTTCGTTATTAATTGACGCAGAAAAATTTAATAGACACCATTCAACAGGAAATGAAATGCACTTTCTGAAAATGTCGTCGAATTTTGAATTAGGGGTCATCTACATATTAAAATGAGCGCCAACTTTGACTTTTTCAATATTAACACCCAATTTTGACTTCATATTCGAATTTCTGAGAGTCTGGCAGTGCGGAAAAGTATATTGTTTGTATACTTTATCTTTAGTATTCATAGAGTTATGATCAAAAATGTGTTAGGGGGCTATCTCTAAATATAGAAAAATAAAATTAAGATCCTACAAGAACTAGATAAAATTATACTGTTTCACACCGGAAATATTTCAAGAAAAAAAGAGTTATAAAAAGGAATAAAAATATTAACACCTTTGCAGTATCTTAATTATCATGAATTTAGTTTTTTGGATATGTATATACATTAGTACTTTTTTAGATAATTTTAGGTATATTTAAATACATTACACTTAGGATTGGTCAGACAATACATTTTATAAAAGTGCAATATTTTTTCATTAAAAAGTATCTATCATGGATATACTGATTACCAATAAAGCTTAAATTTTCTTTCGTACGTGTAACATAATATACAAACTGAAATAATATAGCTATATATATATATATATATACAACAACGCATAAACTAAATCTTTTCGGATAAATTATTGCAAGGTTTCATAAAGTAAATATTAAACAATTTTAATAGCACTTACCAGTTTTGGGTCAGTTGAACTCTTTGGAACTGTACGATTTGTTTTATAATTTCTATGAAAATATAATTTCTTAATTAACGCTTTCGCGACTGCTGACGTAGATTCACATCATTTGAAAATCTGTAACAATGCCAGTGGGCGTTTCTTTCGTAATTTGTGTGTTACTTATTTCTTAAGCATGTACCCAGTGTTCATATTTTTGCAATAAAATATACTATGGATAGAAATATATTAATTAGAAAGAATATAGTTATAATGCAAATCCATCTGTAATATAATTGTGGTACAAAAAATTTGTTTTGAAATATTTTATTTTGAGAGTCTTTCAAACAGTAAACCCCGCCTATTTAGTTAATTTTTTTTCTTCTAGTGTTCGTTTAAAGGATTCTAAATTTATCACCAGTAATCGATGAAGTAAATACCACTTGTGTATATTTTTGTCAATGTAAAATAAGGGGTTTAACACGAATACTCAAAGTCACATTCACTTTTCGTTTCTGTATTGTTTTGTTTAGAAGAACGATAAAAGGCAGGGCTTTAGAAAACAGGAATTCTTGATACTAACACAAATGTCTAAAAATCAACATTTTTGTTTCATTTCTTTGCATTTGACGTTGTTGTTATATAATTTGACCCTTAAATAAAAAATAAAAATATTTTGTTCAATTTTCTCCGTTATTTTTTAAGATTTGCTTCGTTATCTCATTCAAATTTTTTTAAGAGACGGCCCCCTAAACCACTCCAAAAGAAAGATTTATTTATATCTCTAAAACTAATAACTGGAATGAGCTGCAAATTTGCACACCCATATTTTTCAGCATTAGGATTCATTTTATGTAAAAATTAATATAGGTCATAATTCATAATTTTTATGAATATGAATTTATTAATATTTTTCAGAATTAAAAATATTTTTCAAAATCAAAATTAATGATGGATTATGTTTGGGTTTCTTCACTGTATCTCGTAAAAAAAAGAATTATATCGATCAAGTTATTTTTTGAAATATGAATTTAACATTAGCACCTTCAAACTTTGAACGCTTATAACTCTGTGAAAAAATAAGCAAAATATACAACCAATATACTTTTTCGCATTGTCGCGATCCCAGAAATTCAAATATAAAATAAAAATGGAGCATTACTATTGAAAAAATCAAAGTTGGTGCGCGTTTTAATATGTAGACGACCCCCAATTCAAAATTTCCGTTCATTTTCTGAATCTACTTTCGATTCCCCATCGAATGATACCTATTACATTTTTGTGCATTGATTAGCAACAGAGTTACATCGAGTGCTGCGTTTTTTTTTTCCCCGACTGTACATTATCTTTTGTTTAAAAGATAAAATATTGATAATTTAAAAAATAATAAAATCTTTGAAAAATTAAAATATCGGTAGTAAATGTTGTTGCCTAGCAATTATTATTGTAATCTAAAACTCGTATTGTAAATTCCTTTAAAAAAAAATAAAATAGATAAATAAATAAATAAATAAAACATCCGAGTTTTTCTCCTGATGTATTATGTATGGAAACGAAAAATAATAATAATAATAATAATAATAATAATAACATAATAAAAAAGCGTCGTCTTCATTTTATAATAGACCACCTTGAATAAAGTAACGTGTTATTTAAATGAGGCCTCTTGTCTGAAATTAAATGTTGTTTAGGACATAATTTTAGTTTATGAATTGTGCGAAAGAATAATATTTAAAATGGTTCAGTTCTCAGCTTGGATTATTATTGGGTCTTGTATGTATGAGTCGCCAAAATACGTGGATGTCCTCAAACATAAAAGTAATTTTTTTTTCCCTTTTCTGTTTGCATTTACAGGCACGATTCATTGTGCACTGCTATATCTGAAGAGAGGGAATTGCGTTTAGCTCCTTGGTTTCAAGCTGGTATACCTAGGTAAGAATTAATCCTAAATTTGACTTTATTATTATTATTATTATTATTATTGTACTTATTATTTAATTTGTCGAACGTTCATTCATATGCTTTTTTTTTTTTCTTTTCCTCACCTTTGAGTAACATTTAAATGACTAGAACTTTGTAAGATCAGTAGTCTCAGAAAAATAAAAATAAAGTAATAAAAGCAGATATTTTCAATTTTTACTTCCTCCCCCCCCCCTTTTTTTTTAACTCTTTAAAGGGCGATGGATATTTACACTATTCTTAACTGAAAGGATATATCCTCGAATTTTTCAGCTGAATTTTATTTTTATAACTATTGGATAAAGTTCGTTTATAACTTTTCATCTAATTTTGCTCGTAAATTCTCATGGATTTCGATATCTCAAATGAGCTTAATTAAATTGCCCCTGAAAGGAGTTAAACATACTTGAATATAATATGTAACACGTGAGTCTTTGTCTAGGTGTTAGGCTGTGCAAGTGTTGTTTATATCTTTAAACAATTATTTTTAATCAATTTTATTTTAAATCAATTAATGACAATACAGTGTACGTTGAATGAAAATAAATATTTGAATAAAAACACCTTATTAATTCGTTTCTTTTTAAAGAACAACTGAAATTCAATTTCTGTTTGTGATATTTTTCAAAATTTTACATTTTTTTTTACGAGTCACACGATGTCACAAGTAGCTCTAAACATTTGGCTAATAAATTATGTGAAAGAAATTTTGTAAATACTTGGGCATGCGCAGTTAAACATTATTTGGTAAAAATTCTCATATTTCAGGAAATATTTAATATTTTGATTGATTTTAGTGTTTTGTGTCTACTGTAGTATGTCAAGTTTTGTTAAAATCACATCGCATAGATTTAAAAACCATGCATTTTAAAAATATAAAACCTATGAATTTTTTTTCGATTTTGTTGAAGAAACCTTTATATCTCCACGAATATATGTGCTAGTCTCATATAAATGAAGATAGAAATTTAAAAGAAAAAGAAACATCATGATCATAATATGCTATAGTTACAACGCATTTCATGCATTACTTTTTAAAAGGTGATCCCATCCTATTATTATTATTTATTTATTTATTTAATTTGTTATTGAATCCTCCCTTTGTGTCCCAAACCTTCGCTGAAATGTATAAGGCATAACATGTATTTTACACCCCTGCAGTTTCAGGATAATTTGGCAAGTATTCTTCTAAATATTTGACAAAATATCTGAAGACCAAAGTGTCTGATTATTTATGACAAGGTAGTGCATTTTTTAAGGCACACTTAACACCTAATGAGTTTTTTGTAAGTATTGTATTGTATTGATAGCAATTGTTATACATTTTTATACACCTGTTTCACGTTTTTGCTTATTTTTAGTCTAGTGCATAATTCAAGAAAACTGGGCCACAATATTTGAATTTAATGTGAATGATTTTTAAAGAATACTTTTCTTTTAAGCAGATACTTAAAAAAAAAAAAAAATCATTATTAACAATTGTATTATTTATTTTTAGAGAAATAGCCCTTGAGGTACTAGAACAAGAACCAGTTGGCTCATTTATGGTTCGGGAAAGCACTAGCAAACCAGGCTGCTTTGCTTTATCTCTGCGTGTTCCACGTGATTTTCACCAGTCAGGAATAGCTCATTATCTTATAATGAGAACTAATCGAGGCTATAAAATCAAGGTAAATATATACATTTTTTTTTTTACTTCGATTTAAGACGTATTGTTCTTTATCTAATTCATTTATTAATATAGCGAATAAAAGTTTTTGCTGTCATAATCTCTATTAGTAGATAGAAAGCACATTTATTTATAAATATTTTACACTTTTTAGTAATTTTTTTTAATACATGCATAAAGGTTGTGTGTACGTAAAAAATGGCCAAATTTAATTCAATATCCGACCTGCATAATTTCCTCATACAAAAACTAGAAACTTTTATTATTTCATATGTTTTGGTAATGGAAGAAAATAAATAAAAATTTCATTTACAGGACTCGATTTTCATTATTACTCAAAGGTCTCAGGTTCGAATCCTGACCTGAACAATTTTCACTCTTAGAGAAATTAATTCAACCAACCAATCAAACATTTTAGTATAAATGAAAATGGCCAAAATTATCTTGTTATTATTTATTGCCTTCCTGCAATTAGGAAATTAAAACAATACATAAAAATTTCATCCATAGAAATAAGTCTGCATTCACAAAACACATAAAATATGAAAAATTCCAGTTTTCATATGAGAAAATTATGAGAGTTAGATATTGACTGGTATAGCTGAGCTGGTAGAGCATTGGGGCAGAAATTGAAAGGTCCCAATCCTGACCTTGTCACTTTTTATTGTTGTTGTGTGACTTAAAGCTAATTGACTTCACTAGTGTCTTAGGCTTATATGTGAAATGCCCTCCTTGGGGGTCTTTCTAAGGGGTCCTAGAAAGTATTTACGTTAGTTTCGGAGATAACCACAGAAAACTCCGAACGGCTAGGTCGATAAACACAACCTGGGATCGAAGCCGGCACTTCCCATCTACCAGCTTTGAGCTCAGAACTGCTCGGCCATTAGTGGGGCCTTGTCACATTTTGAAAAATTAATTTGGCCAATTAATCAAGCATCTTTAATTCTGTATATATTTTCTGGTTATTATTATTATTTCTGGCAGAGCAAACTCATCAAAGTTTAAATTCTGAAAATGACTTTATAGTTTTTTTAAGAACACAGATTTATTTAAATTGTTTAAATAAAATTGATTTTCACTAAAAGAGTTAGTAGATATAACTGTTCAAACTCTTGATTAAACATAATCTATAATAACCCCTGCACACATTGTTGATACAAAGAAAAATATAAAGTAAAGTTAGTAAATTGCTCCTTTCAGTTAACAAAAGTATACTATATTTTATTCAAATTGAGAATTAAAATCTCTGTATTAAATTATAAAACTGTTACTACTGAAACCACTGCCATATTAAATCGTTCTATAGTGTTATTATTTTTTATGATTTACATTGTTGACATTCTATAATTATTGACATATAAGACGAATGATGGATTTTATAGATTGGAGAGGAGGGATAGTAGTAATTATATAAAGAGAAATAAGCAGACCTATCAAAAGAACAAAAAAATGTTATATGCTGGTAGAAATAAATAAATATTGAATTTAGTTAATAGATTTTGTTATATTAGTTGGAAAAAGAATAATTTTTCTTTTATATTATTTAAAATAAAATTTCAGTAAAAAATTTCAGTGTAAAATAAATGTTATTTGAACAATAGTAAAATTCAGAATTTTTAACCTATTACAAATTAAGAGTGTGTTTATGCTTCTGTTTGCATTGTTGAAATTGTCTTCTGAAAACTATGATACTAATTACAAATGTAATTTCTATGAATAAGGAATTGTTTAATTTATGTAGTACTTATATATTAATTTTCTTTAGTATGCATATGTTTACAGTCTTTTTTTTTTTTTTTTTTGTAGGGTTTTACTAAAGAATTTGGAACATTAACAGCCCTAATAACGCATCATTCAGTGATGCCTGAATTATTGCCTTGTCCGTTATCTTTGTCTAGATATAATCCATCTTTTAAAAAACATGATTCTCAAGATATGGTTGATATAGATGAAGATCCAGATTATAATATGCTATCAGATTTTAGAAAAATGCTAGCTGATATTAATGTGTAACCAGTATAGCAAAATGTGAATTCTATTCAGTGACTGCAAAAACTGTGCCACAAAACTGCATTAAGGATATGGTTAATTCATCAGTTTCTGTTGAAAAACTATTTTGTATGATATATGGACATCATGGCAAAGAGCTTGAAACCTACCAAAGTGTAGAAAAAAAACTGTTTTACTGCATTTTTCTTTGCTTTTTTGTTTTAGCCTTTTGAAGAAATTTCATTTTTTTTTTTTTTGGGCTTGAATTTACACACATTTTACTCTGAGGTGCCAAAATATATTTTCTTCATTAATAGTCACAGTAAAATATTTTATTGAACTTTTATCAACTAAAAATTGTTTCATTTTTATGATAATTAAAACAATTAGTTTTGGCATGAATGACATATGCTGAAAGAAACATTTGACAAAATTATGCATACATCTGTATTAAATGAATTCTCATGTTCTATAGTATTAATATAGTTATTTGTACATTTTGAAAATTGTTTTACAAAATTTGAGAATAAAGTTTATATTATATGGCTTTTATATCTTGACAACTTGCTCTTTTAATATGTATTTTTACATGTCACTCGTCATCGATAAAATGAACAAATTTATGTACTGTAAGGCTATGTCATCATAGCATTAAGGATCTGGTTTATATTTATCATTGTTTTGACTTTTTAAATATTACATTATGTGAATTATACTTGTAGATGTTGTATTTAGGACTGGTAATTTATTCTACAATTTTCTGCAATCTCCAAATTTTTATTTATGTTTCTATTATTATTATTTAGTTCCTAATTATTTATATTTATTTATAAATTTTCTTATTTTTCATCGTTTATATAAGAGTTATTCATAAAATTATGATATTATATATATATATGCCTGTATTTAAAAGGAGAATTTGAAATAGTATGTGTCTTCTTAATTTTTACACAACTCTGTGATACTTTAATCAACTCTGAAAAACTTTTCTTTTAATTCTTTAATTTTGTATAAAGTGCTTTTATTTTTTTAAGAAACTAACCAATAACTTTATTATCTAAAATACTTTGACATTTTTTGCTAGTTTTGCTTAAAAAATTCTGTAATTAAGAAATACAACTTGTGTTGTTTATATATATTTTTTCTAGTGATGTATGTATAAAAATTAAATATTACTAGCATTCGTCATAATTTTATTATTAATTTTTAATTGCCATCCCTAACAGCACATCTTCTCCAAATGACATCCTCAGGATGTCCTATGGATAAAAAGACATCCTCTGGATATCTTTAGGATTTATTATGGGCAAGTCTGTTGTTAGGGATTTAATTGCAAAAAAAAAAAAAAAAAATCTAAAGTATGCAAATTCAGCTTCTAAATAGTTTATTCTGCCTTTATTTTCTATCAACCTACACTCACATAAATTACTTGCTTAGTTTTGTAAATGACTTAACTTAAAAAAACCACAACAGCAACAACAAAAAATGGTTCAACATAACTATTACTTACCTGAAAGCTGCTTTCTTTATTTTCAAAAAAAAAATCATGGAGTTGCAAGATGATTGCATCTTTCCACAGTTGAATAGTTTAGAAAAATAAATAATAGATTATATTTATAAGAACTCAAAAATTAATCTCTCCCAGAACCTTTAAATATATTAAGACTACCTGCTTGAAAATGAATGGGTTGGGGTGTCGCCGCATGGTCAATTTTTGTAAATTAAGGCTCATTATGGGCACACATCTTAAAGTGGATTCCAAAGAACTATTAAAATGCATGCCTGAACTGGGATTTGAACCTGCCAGTGGCCTACTCTGTCTAGGAGTAGATTATAACTTCACTATTCATCTTATTACCATTCTATTTAGAGATTGGTTTTGGTTAATTTTTAAACTGATATTTATTTAGTTTACACATTATAAAATATTATGTGGAAAAAGCTTGAATACAGGAGCTAAGAATTAATGTTGGTCTATAGATTTGAATAGGAATTCATTTAAACTATTATTATTATTATTATTATTTAATATATTGAATATTTATATTTGAGAATTTTTCTTCAAAAATAATAAAAGTTTTCATTACATTCTTCTTTCAGTCAAAAAAAAAAAAAAAAAATAAATAAATAAAAGAGCAACTTAGAGTCAACTAATTTATCAGATTATGAAGAAAACCATAAAATATAGTTTTAGATTTTAAATTATATGTGTATTATAACATGTTTAATGTCAAAGAAAAACAAGATATGTTTGCTATCTTTTCCAACATTTGCTTCAAGATTAAAACATATTTTTATTTTTTAATCGAAATGTATTGACAACTAAAAAATGTGTCATTTTATTTTCTTCAAATCTATATAGTATACACTGTGGAGGTTCTGTTGTTTTTCTTTTGAAGTTTTAGTTTATGTCTACATGTATTTTTATCAAATACATGCATCACATTTGCTTTTGTAGTATGTGCCATTTTTTAACACCTGTCAAGCAGGAATGCTCAGTCTTTCCATATGCTTTAAATTTGTATTTTTATCTGACTGAATTATCTTTTTTTTTTTTAAATTCTGGAATTTGTAAAAACCATTGTTTAGCCTTTCTTAATTTAAGAAAAAATTAGACCATATAGGATTTTAAAAATCCATATGATATTTACAACATCTAAATTTTAACAAACAATTTGATATCATTGTATTTTTTTCAAAATTTATTTATTCATTTATTAATTCAAAATTTATAGGATTATTGAACACAGTTAATGTAATTTGTAGTTAATGAAATAATTTACATACAAAACAATTTAGTTTTGCCTTTGTTTATTATTATATAATTATCATAATTTTTAATCCAAAATGTTCAAAAAGTAAGATTTCTTTCCAGTTTTTTTTTTTTTTTAATTGTAATATTTTTTCAACTAATCTCTAATCTAAGTATAGTTCTTTGCAATTTAAATTCTCTTTAGGATGAAAATATTTTTTCAGAAACAACTTGTGCTGCTTAAATATTGATATTGTTTTAAAAAGGAAAAAAATGCATGTTTGCCAATTGCCATTTATGCATGTACATTTTGATTGTGAGAAAGAATTCATCTCACTACAAATTTTCTATAATTGATATATACCAAAAATTTAAAATATTTCTGTTAATATAAAACTTACTACAAAATCATATTTATTAACAAAAACTGCAATAATTAAAGTCTTTTATTCTGTAATTAAATTTTAAATGTAGTTTTGAAAATATTTAAATAAATATTCCTACTAAATGAAGAATTTACACTAAATACTAATGCTGTTTAGTTACATTAAATGAGTATTTATTTAATTTATATTTTTATATTAAAAGCTGAAATTTTTATTTTCTTATTAAATTGCAATTAATACTATGCATAATTCAAAACATTAGGAAATCTGTGAGGACTTATTATCTAATTTATTAAATAATTTTACATTAATGTGTTTAAAAAACCATTATTAGTTAGAGCACATTATATATAAAACCTCATATTTAATTCAGCAAAAGATATGTGTAAATTAAAGCATCTGTTATTGCATCCGAACTGTTGTTTCATTTGTAGTTTACATTTGTTAATTTTCTGAGTTATTAACTTTAATGTTGCACAGTTGAACAAATTTACGCATATGGAAGTTTTCCTCGGGAATACACACCTTTTTCTTAATATTAAAAAAATAAGATTTACTACTTTATATAAATGTTTTATATGTATTTTACTACTTTTGTAATTCATTATGTAAACAAGATAATATTGGATGAACTAGTTCCTTTAGTTTATACAATTTTAGGGAAGATAACAGGGTAATGACATTAGTTTCTTGTGTGATTGCATAACTAACTATTTGGAGATAATGTGCAGTACACAGCAAAATTAAAATATCTAACTACAGAATCATTTAACTTATATGATTTTCAATTTCACCTGTTTAAAGTTTTTCATTTATGCAAATTCAAGTTAATTCTTATACAGTGTTTTTAAATTTGCATATAATCTATAAGAATATAGAGTTCAATGTTAATATTATTGATTGTACCCAAAAAGAAAATAAATAAATAAATAAAAAAGATGAAAATATCTTTACATATATCATAGTCAGATTGATAATTTAATAGATAAGGTTTTTCTTAATTATCTATCAGTTACAATCTTTTTCTTTTAATATATATATATATATATTATAGCCTACAATAATAAGTAAAATTAAAATGAAATATAGATTTTTTTTTTTTTTTTACTTCACATATGCTTATATATAATACTTTCAAAACAACCTTTGCATTTTTACTGTTGGAAACTTGGTTAAGCTTGTTATTTAATGTATAATCTTGTCATTGCCCTCTTCTTCCTTATTAAATTTTATGTGAAACGTTATTTCAGCCGTCTTTAATGTCATTGGTTCAATTACCATAACAGTATATTCTTGATGTATTTTTGTCATTATATCATCTTTAATGTCTCTTAATATTTTTTGATCTCTTGGGATTTTAGAAACTGATTTGTTACTATTTTTGATGTTTGGGCATTCTGTGATATCTGCCAGTTTCTTGATCTTAGAAAGATTGTTTTACTTTATATTTAAAAATTTTATAATATTTTTTATTTCCCAAGTGCAATTAGATTTATTTGGAAAGTATATGACATATTTTATTACTGAATCAAAAATATGGATCATTTAGAAATCAAAGTTTTGTATATTTTCTATATTATGTTTAAAGATAACACTTAAAACATGCAATTGTATTAATTTATAATATTTATAACTGTGAAGTTTTAATTTTCCTCAGTATATATAAAGTTGAATGCATCAGGTTTCTTTGTTTTTCAAAAACATGTTTGCATTTTTCTTTTTTATTTTAACCATTAGATTTTCAACTGAGGATGCTCCTATATAGATATTTTAAAAAGTGAATATAATTTTCTGTAATTTATATTTAATTGATAGAAATTGAATTCATATATATATATATATATATATATATATATATATATAATTATTTTTAATTGCTTTTCTCTCTATCTCTTTTTTAATCGTTTTGAAATTTCATTTAATGGTGTGACTTATATTCTTTTGATAAATAATTAAGACTTTTGAAATAAATATAACCAGTTAAATTAATTTAACAATTTTAGAATTAAATAACGTTGTTTTTTCTTCCCCAGACAAAAATGGTTCTCTAATATATACACTTCAGATGGAATTTGTATGAAATATCTTTCATTTTTCTTTTATATTTTTTGACATTGCATTCTACATTTTTGACATTAAAAGATTGTTGTTAGTTTTGATGTCCTCTTAACTTCTTGAATGGTTCTGTGATTTCAGTTTTTGAATTTTGAAGTGGTGTTAACTGACATATTTGTTTTGTGAATATAGATGTAACTATAATGTTGAGTTTAATACTTGTATTAATCTGTAGCTTGTATATTTATTGCTGTAATATGTCCAAAAATTATATATGTCTTCAAATGATACTCTAAATGAACGTTGACTAAATACTCAGCTTTATATTTTTAATCTAATATTTGATTATTTATAATGAAACGAGAATTTCAACTATATTTTTATAGTCAATTTGTAACTAGTCATTAAAAATTAGAACACTACGGTAATGAATATGGAAAGAAAATAAATAAGTGAATAAAAATGCTTAAAATATTAATTTTGCAATTCTGAGCTAAGTATTTTTAGTCAACTTTCATTTTTTTAATTTTAGTTTTTAAATATCTGCTTATTTTGCACAATATTTACCATTATTTTTTTTCCCAATTTCTCCTAGCAGCTAAACCTGGTGTATGAATCTTGTTACATGTATTTTTGTTTTAATGGATTTCATCAATTTAAGATGCAGGGTATGTTAAATTGACTTGCACATTTCAAGTTTTTTTTTCTTTACTGAGAAATTTTGTAAGCTGTATTACAACAGCTTCATTGTTTTTGTGATATTGCCATTTTAATAAAACTACTTAATATTAATTTAAGTCTTTCTTCCTTTTTACTTTGAAGTAATTATTTGTGAATATTTTCTTTAAACAAACAGCACTATATTTATATAGCCTTCATTCAATGATAACAATTTGCTTTTACACCCAAAATAGATTTTATAGTCAAGAATTTAGCAGCATAAGCAAAGCTAAGTGCTACAAAAGTCATTAGTTATAACTTTTTATTATAATATCAATATACAAAAAGCACTATTTCTGCAAACTATTATATTCATCTATACCTTTGTCTGAATTATTTAGAACACTTTAAAAGATCTTATCACATTGGAAATATGTACAAAACTTCAAATGTTTCACATTCCTGAAGCAAGAGGGGAAAAATTACATCATATGGGTTACCTAATGTTTTTCAGATTCACCTGTATTAGCAAACAAGTTACTACAGCAATTTTATCAAGTTTAAATTTTCTCAAATTCTTTTTTTATAATATGTTTCATATTTCAAAGTTTCTCATCTTCACAAGTCTATTAGACAATTCTTCAGTTTTGTGGTCCAGTTAAAATTTGTTATTCCAGTAGAAGATTTGCTAATGGCAGCCAACTTGATTTTGATTAAAAATTGTCATGCATGCATGCTATTGGTCAATTACACATAGCAGTGAAGCATTTTCTGAGAGTTGTGAAAAAGTTATAGGTAATACAGTAAAACACCATTTATATGTCTTATATTTATACTCCCTTTTGGTGAAGTCCCAATTTATTCCTATTCCATTGTAATATATAATTTCTCCATTTATATGCTGCTCAATATCAGTTATAAGTCTTTTCCACCTTTATAAAATTTGCAAAATTTCTCACAGTCCATTGTTTTTCCATTCTAAATATCAATTTTGATAAGTATATGAACTGTGATTCCGATGTCATGACTTCGGAATTATTTACACTCGACTAACTAATTTGAAACAAATTGTTTGATGCTAATTTAAGTTATGATGATGTAAACTATAAAGAAGTTTTTATAAATTCCTTTAAAGATGCAAGATATACTATTTAATTGAGTTATTTAAATAATATTTTTTCACTTGTCAAACACAAGTGAAAAAATATTTAATTTACTCAATTTAATTTACAATGTAGCTCTTAATACTCACAGCAATCAGCACGTCAGGCCAGTATAAAATATTTTTTAATGTAATTAAATAACTACCTGTATGGACATAAATCATATAATACCTATGATTAAAAATATGCAATATATATAATTAATACTCAAGATGGGTTCATAGTATTTAAAATATGTAATACAATACTCAAGATATGAAATATACAATTAATACTCACGTCATGGATTAATGATATAATTTTTCTCACTTTTTATGAATATATTTTTTAATTTATTATCTTCAAATATAAATTTTACCATAAAGTAATAACCTAGTTATTATCTTAAAAATTTTATTAATTAGCATTTTCACATAAATTTATAGTAATGAAAGTTTTATTTTAATTTCATTTATACGTCCTTTTGCACCAACTCTTAAAAGACATAAATGTTGCTGTACTGTAATTTCCTTATGTTTTCCCTATCATACAGCATTTTTATATATAAACTACATTTTCAAATTCCTACTAAGCATACACATACACAGTCATATAACTGCTAGTTGGTTCTAGACAATTGAGGAAAAAACATCCATTCCTTCATAATAACAGCCCCCTGACTAAAGAATACTGGACATTAAACCATTTACAAATACCTATATGGCCTTTTGTAAAGTACTTTCGACCATCATTTATGGTCATCTTCTGTACAATTTTACTGGATAATCAGACATCTTCTTGGCTTCTCTCCCCATATGCATAAAGTGAAATTGTCTAGCGAACAATATGAAAGATGTCTTGGCTCTTCCTGTATTCTTTTTCTGGCTGTATCTATGTATACAATCACTTCTTTTATATACATTACAGCTGTTACTGCCACCACCTGCTTTGCATAATTGTGTTAAAGAGCTATTCATTTGAATTTCACAACATGTGATACAAATTCTATGCTTGCAGAAGGCCGCCTTTCTGATGTCATAATTTAAATGGCCAGCAGTATAGATTTTATACCATTCTTGGCTCCTCTAAAGATGCAGGTAATGAGTAAGTTTGTGTGCTAGAATGGAATCTGTGTGAACATCTGTAAGTAGAATGAAAAAAGTGCTGTGTTTACCCAAAGTGTGATAAAGCAGTAGCAAAGCAAGCATTTTAATCTTCTCTACTTTAAGTACAAACCGATTGTGATACCCTCCATACCAGCCATCGAAGACTTGATAGTCTGCCTCAATCAAAGGATGCTGTGGCAAACTTATCCTGTGTGTTTCAAAGATTCAAAGACGGAAGCTGGCTGCTCACCACTATGCAGTAGTTTTGAGCGATTTTAACCTCCAAAGAGAGGCTCTGGTGACAAAATGTCACATTACAATGGGAAATTTTGGAAGAGCCCATCTCTAGAGGAGGTTAAGCCTCCCCTGTTGTTTATTGCATGAAAAACAACAACAACAAAAAATAAAATAAATAAATACAATTTCTACCGGATATAAAATCCCATGCAACAGACGGTAGTTAATTAATAAGACAAAATTTAATTTTCTAAAGGGGAAATTTTGTAGGCAGCTAAAGAAAGTTCAAATTTTGCGACGGGACTTTGGAAAAATTAGTAAGATTAGTTTTCAGGATTGGGATAATTGGATAATTCCATTAGGGTCACAAAGATTTTAGTTAATTTATTTCTTAAATGGGGACGCTCTAAAATGTTAAAAAGCCAATTATTGGGTCTAACTAGAAGGTAAGTAAATGATATGGGGCTGTGAGGGGACATGGGAAGTAAGCATGTTCAGAGCCTTCCTCTCTGCACTGGCATCGAGAGGTCCTCGAGGAATGAAAACAATATAAGTAGGTTCTCAAAGGTCCATTACCCGCCAGAAAGGCTCAAATTCCCGGAGACAATTCAAAGTCATAATTTTTCATGGAGTTAATGTTAAGTATCCCATTCGGCTTGCCATTCTTCCTCGAGATTTTCGAAAAGGGCCTTTTTATAAAGAAAGTAGGAAGAGGGAGGGAAAAACCAATGTCCGGATTTTTAGGGGGTATTTTTGCCAGCTCATCAGCCTTTTCATTGCCCATGACGACCCAATGCGCCGAAACGTGAACCAGAGATGTAATTTCTTGAATGTTAATTAGAAGTAGTTTAATATCCATTATGAGAGGGTGTTTTGACCAATGGCGATGTATTGCCTGTAAGGCTGAGAGACTTCACTGTAGAATGGAACTGAGTAATATTTATTTTTAACCTCATTAATCCATAGGAGGGCCTGATAGGTAGCGAATAGTTAAGCTTGAAATACGATGTTATAATTTCCCAGTCTTGAGGCCCACTGATGAATCAAGATGCCATCTGAGAGGACACAGAAAGCTGAGCCGACTCCGTGTTCAGTCTTTGACCCATCAGTATACACCGCCACTGGAGTAGAAGGAGAGAAGGCATTAGTTGAGATGTTGACTAGGGCATGCAAGGGATCTGATGCGGGGTGAATTTGCCAACTGCATATTTTATGTTGTATTTCTGAATTGGAGTATTCATTTTGCAGTCAAGTTTTACAGAGTTGTAGAATGTTAGTTTTATGAAATTCATATTTAACTGTTAGGTAGATAGGTGGAATCCCGGTGATCACCGTCAATGCGTCAGTGGAAATAGTTCTATACCCCATGGAAATTTGTAATAAGAATATTCTTTGAAGAGAGAAGAGTTTGAGCTTTGCAGTTTTTGAAAGATTTCCCCCTCAAATTTCAGCCTTGTAAGTTATGATTTTTTCTACTATTACACGGTACCAGATCTTCAACATGTCTGATTTATTACCACAATTTTTTCCCGGTAGTTTTATAGAATTATGAAAAACTTTTAGTAATTAAGCTTTAAATTGCTGATATGTGCAATCCAGTTGAGGTTCTTATCTACGGTTACCCCTAAGATTCGGGTGCTGTCAACATGGGAGACACTAACTCCATTGACCCTGATCACCGGTTTTCATTTTAGAATCCTGGGAAGAGAAAGAGCCTGTGTCTTTGCTGCTGAAAGTGTGAGATTGAGTGAGGTAAGAAGTTGGCAGAAGTATGTTAAAGCATCATATGGGCTTAAGATTCCAGATCCCTTCTTGTTTTGTCCGAAAGAATTATCGTGAAGGCATCAGCGAAGGAGAAGATTTCAAAGCCTTTTGAGGTCATCAGTTCGAGTACGGTGTTTGCGATTAATGTCCAGAGAATTGGATCAAGACATGAGCCTTGCGAACAACCTTTTTCTTGATTATGATCTGAGGATCCCGAGCCCCAGTTGACCATTATTTTCCTGTTGGGAAGATAAGAGCTAATGACTCCAGCGATATTCCTCTGACATTGGATGGATTGGAGTATATTCAAAATATGGAGCCATTCTAATTTGTCAGAAGCTCCTTGAATGTCCGACGAGACGAGGGTGGTATAGTTCCAGAGTTGTACCTAGAGGCACAGGAAAAGAGGATAGCATTCAATGTCATTTCACATGATCTGCCCTCTCTGAACCCGAATTGCCTTTCATGCAGTAAGCTATTAGATTCTACAAAGTGATTGAGGCGGAATACAATTAATTTTCTAATAATTTTCCTAAAGTTGGAAGCAGGCAGATCAGGTGGTAAGACTTGGGTTCAGAGGGACACTGCCCTTGATTTAGAAAGTATACCACCTCTCCTCTAAGAAGCACTTGGGGGAAATACTGGAAAAGTAATCATAAGTTGGACCAGCGTAATAGAATCTGGGGAATGGAAAAATTAACTAATTTTAAAATGATAAAAATCTATCCCATCCGGACCTGGAGCTTTTTTTTTTTTTTTGTTAAATCCTGAGAGCGCAGTTCGGATCTCCGCTTTCGTAAAAGCTTTGTCCGACTGGGCTGTAAAGAGGAAGGGATGAGACGTAGTGGATTGGAGAGAAGAAGGGCCGAATAGGGTTTCAGTTAAATATTCTAAATTGTTCTATTTTGAAAAAATTATTGGTGGTCTCTGTAGTCTTAGCTCATGAGGTGTAAAAAATTTGCTGGAAAAAATGTTTTGAGCAGTGCTAAAGTTTTCTGTGTGAGAAAAAGCAGAAAGGCTTCCACGCTGCGTGTTTTGCCTTGTTGTGTTCTTTAAGGGTTGCTGCTAGTCTTTTTTGTTGTATCTGTAGTTGTTGACGTTCTGGTTCTTATAGATATTTCTGTTTACATCTTATTGCCGTTAATTTATTACGCAGTGACCTTAACTGGGGAGACCAGAAGGAGGGAGTAGAGTGGCGTCTGGCTTTATTCGATCAAAAGGAGGAATTTGCAGCCGCTTCAATAAAGGAAACTAGGGTTTCTGTAAAGATGTTTAATTGTTCTATGTTTGAGATTCTGTTAAGTTGTGAAAGTGTGGAACTGAGATTTTTCATTTTTTGTTTAAATTTTTTGTGATTTCCTCTTTTTGTGGCGAAACGCTTTCGATATAAATTCTGCGGTGTTTTTTTAGAGTGAAAGTAATATAGTTTTGTGATCTGTGTTATTAAATTCATCTCAGGCAGACCAGTCATGTATTAGAGGCAAAGTTGCTGGGTTGACCAACGTAAAGCCAGCACAAAGCGCCATTCTTCTCAAGTGTTGGTTGTGAATTTTCTAAGTTAGCTAGACATATGTTGCGTATTATATGTTCAATAAGGCGGCTTTCCCTGGTATCCTCGCGTTCTGAGCACCAAAGAGGGGGGGGGGGGTTGCGATTAGGTTGCAGCCGCAGATGAAAAGAGCTCGATGGCTAATAAGGTGCTGCCATTCTTCAAGACAGTGATCGAAGTCAGTAAAAGGAGCTGCATATGCACTGCCAATGACCACTTCGCTCTCACTTGAGGACAGTGTCACAAAGACACAATTATCCGCAGTAAAAGGTGAGTGAAGATTAAGTGTGGGGCTCTCATAATGATATGTGCTGACTTGTTCCGAAAGGAATATTTGGTTCATGATGAAGGGAATCCGTACAGACCCCCCTGTGAGACGACTCAGTGACGCCAAGCTCGCTGTCAAACGACTAGTCAATTTAAAGATTTCGGGTGTGGTCCTGAATCCCTGGAACCTATGGTGTTCCAGAAAAGATCAGTGGTGTCTCTCCCCCCCCCCCCCCCCCCCCATCTCCTCGGAGGCGAGGACCCAGGAGCGGAAAGAGAAGGGAGAGGAAGATGATCTTTGGATCTGAGGGAGGCAGGAAGAGGTAAATGATAGCTTAATGTTTTTAATCAGGCATAATATCCATTTTGATTCTAATATACTGTTCTGTATTATCGTAATTAATGTAAATATGTTTTTAATTAAACAAAAAATTTAAATAACGGCTCTATTTATTTCCTGCCTAATCATTTAATTTTTAACTTTTAGCTCTTTGGGAGTTCATGCTACCACATATTTCTTTTTTGCTGAATTAAGGGCATTTCGATGCTCACAAGGTGTAAACAGTACCTAACTTGCTATTTCTCAAAGCTACATCTCGAGTAAAATAATGTGTACTGCAGGAAGGTCGTAAAGATAGAGATGCCTCGATGTAAGAGGGTTGTACCGCCTGCTGTGCTACACATAAAGAGCCTTATCCATGCTTACCAGATCACAGAAAAAAAATCTCAATTATAAAATTTAACAACCACAACCACTCGATGCACATACCCTTCGCTACTAAACTAACTAACGGCTGTATTCACTCATTAACTTCAATTCCCGGTCGAACGTAAAAATTTTAAAAGCGTCTAAAGGCAGGGTACAGCTTTCTAAAAAAAAATGACCGGCTCCTTCTGCCATCTAGCGACGAAGATTTCATATAATCTTTGGTTATTTTCCGCTAAAATTTTTTAAAGTAACAATGTCACTAGATGGCATAAGCATTTTTTTCAGCAAAATTTGAAGCAACACATGAAATTTTGCTGAAAAATTGTGCCCTGACTTTATGCACTTTTCAAGTTTTCCTGTTCGACCGGGAGTTGAAGTTATGGATGAATACAGCCGTTATAGTGCCTAAAATCGGCATCTGCATTCTCAAACCCATTGAATCTTATACCACCAAGGGCCAGAGATATCAGAAATGATCGTCAACTATGTAAGGTACGTTATAATTGGTACGAAGACTGGGTGGTGTACAGTAATTTTGCTACTCCTTATAAATTGATGGAGATGCTGAGCAGGGAGTTGAGGGCATCTAGGGATTCACAAGAGCATAAAATCCCACAAGATATCAGGGTGAATGAACACTATTATCGCATCAATGACGATTTCCACATGTGTGGTCTCCCTATTTACAGGGGTCCCAGCGTTCCTATATTTTTACGATCATTTTATTATACTCTCACCACAATTTTCAAAAAGAAAATTTTCTTGTAGCTTTTGATGCTATTTTGTCAGGAAAACCTACATGAAATTGTTTTTTTGAAAATTGTAGTGAGAGTATAATGAAATGACCGTAAAAATATAGGAACGCTGGGACCCCTGCTATTTATGAGACAAAGGAATATACCATAACCTCTTGATGGGGCATATGGAGGTCTAGCTTACCAGGTCTGTAATCTTAACTACAAGAACCTCGATTCTTCTCAATGGATTACTGCACATTTCCTTTTAGTTTGTTGCTACAGACATTTAAAAAGAAAGAATTCTATGCGTTTCGGACTAAACATTTTAAAGATCTTACTGATGAGGTCTACAGCAAGTTAATGAATATGAATATTTGGATCCCTGGGCCTTCCGGCAAAACTGAAAGAGAAGTAAAGGAGAAACTCTACCATAAAAAAAAATTAGAAGTTTGTTTTATGTTTTCCCTGATTTTTGTCTAGGTTATGAAAGAATGGACAGCTCTGACTGGACCAAAACGCAAGAGACTAACGCGGAGACGACTAATTCACAGGCAACCGAAAATGTGCTTTAAACTCTTTTATTTCTATCCGTGTTAGAAATAGACCTCTAAATTTTTCTCCTCTGTAACCTAAATCTGTTAAATCCAAAAATAATACATCAATCCCTAAAGCTAATTCTATTTTTTCTGAAAATCACTTTAATGTGCTACGTAAAACTATTTTTATGGACAATACTGTTTCACAGCTTCCCCCTCCCCCCCCCCCCCCCTTAATAATAGTATTTCTTAAAAAAAGCTTTCATCCTAAAATTAGACCCATAACTTGAATGTGGTAATAAACTCCTCAAAAATTTATCTAAGTCTCTGGATAAATGAACTTTTTCTGAGGCCTCTACAAGAGATTTTATAAAAATCTTTATTTCATTATTCATTTTATTCTTCAAAATTGATCTGAGTTTTTTTATTTAAAATGTGTTTTGTTTCTATCAATAATGCCGAGTTTTTCTTAAGAACTTGAAATTCTAACCTACATTGAAATTCAAAGGATTAATACTTCACACCCAATAAACCTTTTGCACCATAGATATAGTAATATATATAGATCTATCGTCCCCATGTTATCGAGCAAAAAATTTTGATGCCGATAAAAAGTTCTAAAATCAGCCATTAGAGAATATTGAAAAAAAGAATAAAAAGAAAAATGAATTTGAAACTGTGTCTGGAGTTTTTCATTCACCTTTAGTAAATAAATTATTCATAAATTTTATTTACTAAATTATCCGTGTGTATTCCTGTGTGTGATTTACTCGGGGAAAGGCAGCCATTAGAGTGACTTTTCCCGAAAAAAAAAAAAAGTATCACTTTTTCCCCTCTCGCTGATCAATCTGTGTCTTATTACTATATCTATGTTTTGCTTTCAAAGTACTCCCAAACACTGCCAAAATTTGGCTTTGTATTCGAAGTGTGTCTCTGAGGCATACCAACAATATCCTGCACTGAAAGTAAAATCATTTGAATTTACTTTTAAACTTCAATTGCATGTGATTTCATCTGTCATTGATTTCAGTATTCAATTCAATATTAAATAACACGGGTTTGCGATGAAACTGTTTTCTCCAAGATGATGTGTTTTTCTAGTGTATTTTTGGGTGTTGATTAAGGAAAAACTATTCAAAAACTTCCATCATGTATAGTCTTGATAAACAATGGGATTTTTTGAGCTTAAATCTCCACTTTTTCGTCTTCCATCTACATCTAGGTGTTATGAGTGAAGAACAAGGAGAATTCATTTCATCAAGAGATCAAAGAATTGTAGAGAAGATATCAGGGATGATGGAGTGTTAATATTTTATCAGATTAATGTTGGATGCTTCATAGAGAACTTCACCCAGGGCCCCAAAACTGTGCCCATGCACAAGAAAAAAAAAAAAAAAAAAAAAAAACGGAGTTTCAGTGTTAAGAAACACATTTAAAAGATGCGTAAATAATAGCTCATTTTAATGTATTTTATACATTAAAATGAGCTAGTTTTGAATTAGTTATATAGCCTATGTGTGAATTCTTCCAATTTTCATCCTTACTTTGTGAGAGACCCTTACGTGAGAGGAAGAAAAGACAAGCATTTCTGAATTCAACGTATCAGAAAACATTAGAGAAACACAAAGCAGTTCAGAAAAAAAAAAAAAAAAAATTGAAAATTACGATTTTGCAGACCTGTGTAGTTCAATCTTTTCTTTTATGTGCAAAAGATTCATGTTACGACAATAATAAAATAGCTTTAACAACTTAAATATTTATAAACAGATAATCTTCATGTACAGTGCAGCCACATATCCTAAAACTAGCAGTGAGGACGCGTCCAAATGTTGGAGGGATGCCAGCTTAAGCGACAGTTTGAAATTTGGAAAACATCCAGTAAATCCGCGCTCTTTGTGTTATTGCTCATTTACTCTGAGTTAGATGACTGTCACCCCTATTTCAGCATTGGACTCGTTGAGTTAGCACTTGCGCAGATGCTTCCATGGTTTCATGAAAAGTGGTCGAAGAATAAGTGACAGATTACTTAGCTAGATAAAGCCAAAAAATCTGAGCAGTTGAAAACTTTAGCTGAGAAATGTTTTCTTCTTTCAATAAATTCTTGCATGCACACATACATCATTTTACATTAATTTATCATTTCATATATACTTCATTAAAATAAACTTGATGTAGCAATTAGAGCTAAAAAAGAAAAAAAGGATATTTTAATTTAAATTTTTTTAGATATACTATATTAAGTATTATTACCATCTTTGAGAACTTTCTAAGAAAGATAAGATAAAATTACAAAAATATTTAATAAAAAAGACCATTCTACTGTATGCACACAATGTTATTGATATATATTTTGCAGTTTGCTCAATAGATGGCAACAGTAAACAAACAATTTGCTATGCAATTAAGGAAAATTCAAATGAAATTGCGATGGTGGTGGTGGTGTAGGTATTAAGACCGTTTGACTACACAAGGTTCCTTGGCTTGCTTAGATGGAGTGCCTTCCGGGAGAGTCTTTCGAAAGGGTCCTAGCTCGTATTTATGCAAGTTTTGTTAAGAAAACGACAGAAAACTTTGAACGGCTAGGCCAACAAGAGCGATATGGGATCGAACCCAGCACTTCCCAGAATTACAATGCAACCTGCACTGGTTGCAACGACAGGGAAGCTCTCCGAAGTTCAAACGCTGATGAAAATAACTAAAAAAAGGAAAGAAAAAGAAATTGATATTCTGTGCAGTAACGATTTCTTTATTTATAATATTCGTAATTCATAAGTAGAGTGTAAATAATATTCACCGTTATGAAATTCTTTTTAATTGTCTTTGAATTAGTATTTTGTTGTAACTCCGTTATAAATTCATTTGGATATTTCTGAACCTGTTATTTCTCATTCCAATCATAAACATTGGATGTCATTCTGCTGTCTATTTTTTTTGTCAGTCTTCCAAAAATATTAGGACCTAATAGATGGCAGTTCATATCGCATACGCAGAATTTTTCTTTTAATTTTACATATCAGATGGCAGTGTTGGCTCAATTAATTTATAATGGGTTGCATTCAAAACCAAACAAAATATAACTTATATTTTGAGAATTATTATTAAAAATCGAAATTTTTAGGACATTTTCCTTCACAATAATAAATACCGGATAGGACCCCTTATAACCATCCTCCCCCCCATGGAGAACATCCCCCCTTTGGGTCCATGACCCTAGTGTAGGCAGTTGGCCTTAACCCGAACACCAGCACCTTCATAATGATAAATTATTTACTGTGTAAAACGGCAAATATTCTTCAACCACATTTCTTGAAATCATGGAAGCCTCTGCGCAAGTGCTTACTCAATGAGTCCAGTGTTATAATAGTGGTGATAGTCATCTGTTGGAAAGAAAATAAACTATAAGAAAGCACCGAATGACTGTACGTTTTCCAAAAACCAAACTTTCGGTCAATTTGGCACCCCTCCAAGCCTTTGGACTCGTCCTTACTGCTAGTTTTAGGAAACGTGGTTACATTATATGCATGAACAAAGTCTTTCTGTAAATAACATAGCATGCATATTGGAAGTGATATTTCATTTCTTAAATACCTTTCTAATTTTTTTTTAAAAGGAGCTCAAAGGAGATTCTTTGAATATGCACGCGATGTTATTCAGTAAGAATTTTTTTTGTATACGTATATTTATTTAGAATTTTGACCGATAGATGGCAGCAGTAAACAATTTATGCACGTACTCCGAAGTTCTAACGTTGACGGAAGTTGTTAAAAAAGAAATGGAGAAAAATATTTTGTAGTGACGAGTTCTATACAAACTTAACAAATATATTTTCTTCTGATTTTCGTTATTAATAGAGTATCAAAATAGAACTGACCAGTATCCATTTTTTTTCTTTTTAGTTGTTTTTGCATTACTATTTTCTTGTAACTCCGTTTTTAATAATTCCATTAGAATTTTTCGCTCTCATCAAAATCACGGGTTGATATTTCATATCTATATATACATTTTCGTCCCAATAACACTTCCGGGCTGAAGCTTTAAAAAGTTACGTGAAAAAAATAATACAGTTCATATCACATATTCATATAGTTTTACTATTATTATTTCCCATATCAAATGACAGCGCTGGCATAATGATTTTATAATGGGAGATAATTGGTGTATATTAAACCAAATATTAGAACAAATTATAACTATAATGTACTTAAAAATAAAATAGATATAGAATTTAAAAATGCAGTATTTTTATGACATTATGCTTGACAATTATATATTATTTACTGCTGCCATCTACTGGGTAAATAAAGGCCAAATAAATACAGCCAAGAAAAAAATTTTAAGTACACGTTGGAAATTAACATTATATATGAAACTATTCATCAGCAGAAAATAAATTCCCAATTAAAGGTATTAATTGTAATTAGAAAGCATTAGGAATTTATTAATGCGAAATTAAATTACAACAAAATTGTTAAACCACATGTTTATAAATATATATTAGATAAACATGGAAAAAATTCTATGAGCATTATCAATTACGTCTCGAAATAAATTAATTATTCTACAAAATAGCATTTTTCTCTTGCCTCACCAGTGGCTGAGCGGTTTTGTGCTTAAAGCTGACTAACGGGAAGTGCCGGTTTCGATCCCAGGTCGCACTCGTCGAGATAGTCGTTCGGAGTTTTCCGTGTTTTTCTCAGGCCCACCAGCGGCCGAGCGGTTCTGCGCTCAAAGCTGGTAGATGGGAGGTGCCGGGTTCGAACCCAGGTCGCGCTCATCGGCCTAGCCGTTCGGAGTTTTCCGTGGTTTCCTCCGAAACTCGCGTAAATACGGGCTAGGACCCCTTAGAAAGACCCCCACGGAGGGCATTCCCCCTATAGGCCTAGGACACATAAGGAGTCAATCGGCCTTAATCCTCCAACCAACCAACCAACCAACCGTGTTTTTCTCAAAAACTCGCGTAAATACGGGCTAGAACCCTAGTGCAGTCAACCGGCCTTAAACGCCACAACCCATCCCAAACAACATTTTTCTTGATTATTTTTATTAATCAATCCAGACATTGATTCAGAAAACTCAGTTAAGTTTTTATAGAAATGTTTTTCCACGCTTATTCGATAGAGAATGCCAATTCTCGTTTATTTGCACGTTGTATAACAGTAATACATATTTTAGGAGCTGAAATAACACACAGATTTTTCAACTGCAATTAGCGCTTCTAGCTAGCCAGTCGCACTCGAGAAGTTTTACAGAACTGTCTTATAACCACGAACATGATGCAGAGGACAGATGAATTTCTTCACTGTCCTACTGAAGCAAATAATCATCACATGTGATAAGGGGTGTTTCAGAAAAGTTTCCATCTAGCATATCAACAATTGACTCTGAAAACTCCAAACGGTGGGAAGACGAGCGTATTTGGGTTGGAACTTGGCACCTCCCTTTTTCCAGGCTTGAGGAATTGGAATACAATCTGCAGCGACTGGGATCACATGCAAGTACTCCGAAGTTCTAACGTTGAAGAAACTAATTAAAAAAGAAACTGAGAAAAAATATTTTGTAATGGCAATTTCTTTACAAACTTTACAAATGTTTTTACTTCTGAATTTTTTTTTTTTTTTTTTTTTTTTTTAAGTAGTGTATGATTTATAGCCAAAAGATTTAAACATCAGTCTTAAAATGGCTAGAAGCCGGACCTGATTGTGACTTTGAAGAATAGGTTTTAATTCGACTTAAACAATATGAATTAAATGGATTTAGTGAGAATAGTCAAATAACTAATTAATGGGTACTAACCCATTCTCCAGAATCCATCCAGAAGAAAAATGCAGAATTCCCAATCAAGAATAACACTATTATTTTGAGCTTTAACTTATTTAATTTCACATATACTGCACAAATTTCGAATATGGGCTTTCATTTATAGCCCTGAATATTTTAACATTATAACTTTATATTACCATTTAGATTAAATAAATTGATTTAGAGTTTTTCTTGAGGAACATAACCATGATGACCAGTCAATAACACAAATCGATTCTTTTGTCCCGGTCAGAAAAACTGAGAAAAAGTTTACAAACAAATGTACTGCTGCCATCTGGTGGCGATTGGTTGAGTTAAAAACCAGCTCTCCTAAGTTTCTGATTATCCAACGTATATGAATAATATTGTCCGGTATGAAGTTGTTTTTATCTGTTTTAGCATTAGTATTTTCTTATAATTCCGTTTGAATTTTTCTTAACCTGTTATTTCTCGTTCCCGTCATAATCATGGAATGGTATTTTGCTTTTTATTTCTTTTATCAATGACATTTCTCGGTTAAAATTACATGGCAAAAAAATTACAACCCATATCTCATACCAAGAATTTTTTTTCTTACTTTACATATCAGATGGCAGCTTTGCATAAAATTGCATATGGAGGTAGCTGAAAAATTACACTCTCTTTTAACATATTGCATGCAGAATAGTATACACTGCTCGACATTGAAAATGCAACACCAAGAAGGAATGATAATAACGGAATGAAATTTGTTGCACACATACATTATAGTAGGAAGAACAATTGATTAAAATTTCAGGAAATTTGGAGTAATATGTACTGAGAAAACAGTACATAAAGCAGCGACCTCTGTGAGCAATAACAGCACATATCTACCTAGGCATTGAATCGAACAGCGATTGGATGACATGTACGGGTAGAGCACTTCATGAAGCTTCAACCCGATGCCACAATTCATCGATAGAAGTTACTAGTGAGTGGGGGGGGCAGTCGCTTTTCAACGATTAAACAGTCATTTTCATTGGTGCGAGATCAGGAGAACGCGCTGGCCAGAGCAACAGACGAACACATTCTGTATCAATGAAGGTCCGGACAATACAAACAACTTGCGGCTGTGCATTACCTTGCTTAAATTTTGCGCTACGGAGGCCTAGAATACAGGGCAGAGGGGCGGGCCTTAACTCATCAGAAATTTAATGGCCGCTGTTCAGAGTGCCAGGAATACGAACATGAAAGTAATCGAGACGCGTATCCAATGGGAACCTATAACATCATTGCAAATGATGGACAGTATGATGATGTCGAATCCCAGCTGGCAATGTGCATTATTCATAATACCGTTAAATACGGATAAGGCAATCTTGATGCTGTAAACAGGATTGTGATTTGTCTGAAAAGTGACTTCACGCCATTCCAGGTTCATCGTTGATCACACATTAATGGCGCCCATATCAGTGATGCAGTTTTGAGGGTAATCAGAATTTTGGTAGCCGCATACTGAGTCACCACCTGGATTGATGGTATGTTGTACCATTGGATACACGTCCCGGTCATCTCTTGTTTTCATTCCCGCCACTCTGAATACCAGCCATTACATTTCTGACGAGTTAAGGCCCTTAGCTCTGCTCTATGTTCAAGGCCTCCAAAACGCAACATTTAAACAGGACAATGCACGACCGCAAGTTGTCCATATTGTCTGGACTTTCATTGATACCGAATGTGTTCGACTGTTGCTCTGGCCAGCGCGTTCTCCTGATCTCGCGCCAATGAACATGACTGTTTAATCGTTGAAAAGCGACTGACCCCCCACCACTCACCAGTAAATTCGATCGATGAATTGTGGCATCGTGTTAAAACTTTATGAAGTGCTCTACCCGTACATGTCATCCAATCGCTGTTCGATTCAATGCATAGGCAGATATGTGCTGTTATTGCTCATAGTTTATTTTCCCTTGCATCCGAGACGAGAAGTTTTTTACACGAGTAACAAATTTTTGGATCTCGACTTGCGAGGTCGGATAAAACTTATCTATAAAAGCATGTGTTCGTTCTGTAGCAAGCAGACACATTTTAGCTCATTCTCTTAATAATATTTATTTATTTTTTTGTTAGAGAAGTATTGAAGTCACTTGTGTGGCATGAATATAAAGAAAATGCTTTTAAGTGTAATCAATCTTCAAAAAATACATTATTAAATTTGTTATTACTAATATTAATATTATTATTATTTTACTTAAAACCAAAAGAATGATTTGTTAGTTATTGACCCCCCCCCAAAAAAAAAAAAATAAATAAATAAATAAATAAAAAATAAATAAATAAATAAATAAATAATAATAATAAAAAAAAAAATAGTGAGGAAAAGTTCTTAATTTGGCTGGTAAAATACATAACTAATATCTAAAATGCCTGATACAACTTCCAATATCAACCGATGCTTTGATTCTATGCTAACAAAACAATTACACAGTTTCAAAGCTTAAAATAAGTAGCGGTTAGTATTAGCCAGTTGCTATGAGATGTTAATCTTAAATTATCAAGCTAAATTTGATTCCAGAAGTTTATTTATTGAAATACGTAGGTCATTTATATCTATTATATATATATTAATAAACTGACTATTTTTATTAGAGTTAAAGCGTGGTCAACTACTAGATATGAGATTCTGTTTTTTTATTTCAGTAACTAACAGTATTGTAGTTAAATACTAAATATGTGAGCATCTCACTTAAGTTTTTACACTGGATTTTTGAGCTTGTGAAGGTTTCTAGCGTTCGACTTTGATAGTGTGTTTGGATTCGATAGTTTAAGTGTTTTGGTTAGGAGGTAGAGTCATATTTGGACAATATCGTCGATGAAGGAGTGAATTTCTGACCTTCTCAATTAGTCCATGGAAAAATTTAGCGAATGCCTTATATCATACAAAATGAAAATTGGGTAAACTTAGAAGAGATTATTCAAACTATACACTAATGTCTATAAATTAAGGATAATTCAGAATCACACGGAAATTGAACTATAATGCAAAAATTTCACCTGTAGAATTACCACACACATCTTCAAGAATAATATGCAAATTATAGGTAGCCATCAGATGACGCCGATATGATGTTACAATGACCAAAGTGTAAGAAAAGGGTATATAAGGAATGGTAGCAAAGAAACAAAATTGTTCACAAAAGCGTTCTGTAAGCCGCTCAGTGCCACAACCGAATAGTTATTGTAATTTCTCAAGGGAGCAAAAATCTTAGTTTTTATGAATGGTATTCTACATAAACTATCTTTTTTGTTCTTCATCTTTTGTTTAATAAATGGGCTTTATGAATAAGTCATATTTGTTTTGCTTCTAAACCTTTATTTGCCGCAGCTAGCATTATCCTTAATTTATGGACATGAGTGTATTTTGGCCTTAAATACTCGCCTAAAAAATGTCAGGATTTAAAGCGCGTGTCAAATAAACAGGAAATGGAGAACTCGAATCTCGTTGATACCTATAGATTTTTCTATTTTTAGTTACAATTTTGTATAGTAAGTAAAATGCAAAAACTAAAAATATAAGTAATATGATTTTTTATTGATAGGATAAATTTAATGGGGCTCTAAAATGTAAGAAAACAAGGTATTGTGAGATTTTAGAAGCAAAGTGTCAGCAAAAAATTTAAGTGTATTCTGATTAATAACTTAAAAAAAAAAAAAAAACTTTAAATATGTGTAACGTTAAAAAAATAAAAAACTTGGACCCTGGTCATTTCTTTTCACACGACACTGCACTGTATAATAGATTTCATTTGACTGCAGATAAATAACTTTTAATAAATAGCATAAATAAATAAAAGAGAAATAATAATCCTATATAAGGACCGAACCATTTTAAATTTTCTTCTCTAAGGCAATACATAAATTAAAATTCAGTCCTAAACTGAATTTAATGTCATAGGAGTGGCCTATTTTATCTGCAAATTACACTGCATTCTACAAATTGAATTGCTTTTAATTCTGGGTAATATACGTTTTAATTTTCAGTAAGAAAGTAAGAAAACAAGAAAAAGTAAGAAAGAAAATAAGATTTTACGAGACTTAAGAAACAAAGATTCAGCGAAATTCGCATCATCCACTACCGAAACTGCTGCTATACTGCTGCGACCATTACTGCTCTATAAAATGGCACCCGGAATGTGCCAGGTTCGTGCCAAGGTATGCGTGCTAATTCGCTTAACCGTTCGAAGTTTTCAGTTTTTCGTGGTTTTCACTGAAACTAGCGTAACTACTGGCTAAGACACTTTAGAAAGAAAAAACCCACATAAAGGGCACTCCAATCAGGTTTAGGTCAATGACCGATCTGTTCGTTAACTGATAGGCGAAAGATGTTGGGTTCGAACTCAAGTTGTACTCGTTGAACTGGTCGTTTGGAGTTTGAGTGGTTATATCCGCAATTTGTATGAATACGCCATTTTAGAAAGACTCCCATGAATTACATTACACCCAGGCCTAACATCCTCGTACAGTCAATTGTCCCTAACCGTCATCGCAATATCAAAAATAAAAAATTCTAAGTGTTCGAGTCTATTTAATTAATAAGCTATCGAGGCTACTCATTTAATCAATAAATTTAGAAAACCTTTATATGTGTTAATTTTTTTTTTTTTTTTTTTTTGAGCTGTTAAAACTCAGTTTTTTTTTTAATTGAAGTTGAATGTTCTCTGTCATCGTCCCACACTTAAGAAAATAGTGAACTTATATATATTGTAAATTATGGTTTTGGAATTAGAAGAATTTGCATACATTGAAATATAACAATTTATTAAAGTTCCTCGAAAACTATTTAATTCTAATAAAATGAAATTCAAATAGTTAATATATTTTGAAAATTTTTAATATGCTCCTTGCTAACCAATTTTTCTTTTTTTTTCCCTCCTCCCCTCCCCCTAATCTTAGATTTTGCATAGTTTAGTAATACTAACAGGCTTTGCCCGCTTCGCTGGCCACTAAATTTAAAGGAAACTCTTTTCTACATAGCTTTATAAAAATAAAATAAAATAAATTACTGAAATTGTTCAAAAGTTCGCTCCAGGTCCCTGCTGCATTCGGCAGCGATTTGGTCATCCACTGCAACTCGGGCACTTGTCCCTATTACCTGCGACAATAGTTTACCAATGAGCTTCCATTTAGGTGCTTATTATATAACAGTTTCGAAATAGATAGTATCGAAAAAATTGGAGTTTCCCTTTTATATTTGAATCCCAGTTACATGTGAACAACACTACGTGTTGTTCACATGTAACTCGGACTGGACTCAAATGTAACTGGGTTTAGACAACATAATATTTGCTTTTACGTTATTTCATATGTTTATTTTGTTTATCCAATCAACCATTAAATGACAGCAATTTCACGCCAAATATTACAATATGCTGTGACCGGCTACGTCTGTCGCATGAGACAATTATTTTTTTGTGTTTATATATAATTCATGGGTTGTAAACCTGATAGTACAGCCTTAATATAGTTCTCTTTGGCGGCTTTTGAATTTTTGTCACCATTTTAGACTTAATCCATTGTAACAATAAGACTTAATCTCTTGTAACAATATGCTATGAGTGCTATTTCTGCCATATTTTAGACAACTAATCTTTTTATGGTTATATATATTTCTCATTAAACATATTTTTATTTATTTATTTAAATATTAATTTGATTTTTCAAATATTTCTGTTCGACAGCGTGCAAGTGCAGTAACACACAGAGGCTCATTTGTTTGTATGATAAATTAGCATAATGATTATTATATAAAAAAATAAATAAATAGGTAAACATTATTGTGTTGCACAACTTTATTATGTTGCTCCACTGGCGGCTTTTAAATTTTTGTCGCCATATTAGCGATGGATAATTTTTTTTTTTTTTTTTTTTTTTTGTATGAAAAGGGGAAGACTATTTTGCTAATAATTTTATCAGACTCTTTTTTGTTTATACATAAGAATCCTTTATATTCTGCTTATATTTTTAATGGTTTTTAGGTTTAAAATAGTGCTTGTTGAAATAAATTTCCTATCTTTAAAACTGCATTTGTTCTGTAAATTTTGTGTAAAAATAAATCATTTATGTTTTTATATATTTGATGCGCTACTTAGATTAAAATGCCTGTTGCTATATTAAATTTCTTGTCGAAAAACGTTCGGTGTACTTCAACACCAAAATTTAAAAAATCGACCAGCAGGATCTGTTAATGAAACTGATAAAATAAAAATATGGTTCATAGAGTTTAAATAATCTATTTAAAAAATCTTTTAAAACCCAAATTATTAATTTATCGTATCACATACATAGATATAGTAATAATATATAGATTGATCATTGGGGAGAAAAAAGTGATTCCTTTTCACTCGGGAAAAGACGGCGATTCTAGCAAAATATGTCAGTCTTTCCCCGAGTGAATACACACGGGAATACACACCAATGTTTTAGCAAATAAAATTCATGAATAATTTATTTACTAAAGGTGAATGAAAAGCTCCAGATATAGTTTCAAATTCATTCTTCTTTTTTTCATTTTTTCCTTCAATACCACTTAATGGCTGATTCCAAAGCTTTTTTTTCGGCATCAAAAATCTTTGCACGATAATATGGGGATGATAGATCTATATATGTTATTATATCTATGATCACATAATTCTTTTCGAAGATAGAATAAAACTTAATCTGAAAAAAATAATAATAACTTTTGTTTATTAACCAAAATAATTGATGAAATTTGAAATGCAAGTTGGTCTTGTGGGGTACAGGCTGTATATTATATTTTTGTGTTCGTGAGAGAAAATTTAAAAGAATTTGAAAACTGCAATTTTTAATCCCACTTAAAAATCATGTGACTTAATGTGAAGCAGATTTTTCATTTTTTTTTTTCTCCTAACGGTTTCCATACAATCTTCTGCTGTTGCCACCTAAAATTCATACTTTAGTTAATTTTAAAAAATCTAATTGTCCGATTGATAAGCTGTTTAATGCATCGGATTTACAAAAATTTTCCCTTTCATTTGCTATCTTATTTGTAACGATGCGACTGATATTTCTAATTTATTTTCCTATCTTTCTGATTTATTTTCCTCATTTTAAATAAATGTACGTTTTTTTTTTTTTTTTTTTTTTTATTATTATTATTATTTTGTTGAAAAAAAAAATTGGCAACTATTAAATTATGGATAAAATGTTAAAATTTAAATGGCTTTTTTATCAGAAATTAGAAGGTTATTATTTTTACATTTTAATTAATTAAGAAAAAACTAATCAAAAATTCGAAAATCTGACTTCGATGTGCACAATGACCCTTCGGGGGGCACCTTTGTGTTAAATCTCGTGACTGTCCGAGCTACCGTTTTCGAGATCAGTGAAATATACAAATATTGCTCACTTAATAGTATAAGATATTCTAAACCTTTTTGGGTGTTACTTTGTAGATTCATTGTTTATTTTTGAATAATATTTTCATATTTGAATGCTGGAATTTAATGGAAAATGTCAGCATTTAAACATACAAATATTAAGAAAATTTTAACTTATCAATGAAACACTTAGGATTTATATATATACTAACAAAATTGTAGAATGCAAAGTAGCAGATGATGAAATGCCACTGTAATCTGCAAGAAACACACACACAAAAAAAGTAATGATTCTACTAAAGATAGGAAACGCACACATTAAAATACCCCCCCCCCCCGAAAAAAGAAAAAAAAAAAAACTTTAAAACAAAGAATATCCATCCATAACATACTATCATAAAGGATCTGCTTTAAAAACAGATTGAGAAATTAAATTATATATTGACAATAATTAAGTGTATTCATGCCTATCAGACTTTAAGAAAAAGGAACAATAAAACTTATTAAAAAATGAAAATCTTGAAAAATCGCTCAAACTGAAGAAATAAATTACCAGGGTCCCCCTTTGCCAGGATTCTTCAATGAACATCAAAATGCAAGATTTCTGTACGTATAGCAGTTTCGTGGGTGTCAACCAAGAATATTTTTTTTTTAACTTTTAAGATTTTTGCGAAAACTTTGCTTCTAGAAGTCCTCATTACCTCATTATCTTGTTTTCTTATAACCAGAGGGCCAATAAGCATTAGTTTATTTTATATACATACGATTTAAAGTTGTAACGAGATGATTTTACTTTTTTTTTTTTTTTTTTGGTAAAAACTTTTATGTCTGTATGTGTGCGGGAATGCTTTTATGCATGCGCACTCACATAAGTTATTTTAAGATTTCATATTTCTTAACACTTTCGCGACCGCATGATTTTGTCTTTTTCATAGTATGTTCCGCCTGTGGGCGTTAATTTTTCAAGCTACATCATTTCAGAACAAGGTATTCTATATCCATACTTATATTACATATGAATATACATAACAATTATACTCTTTGTAGTGTAAGTATTTGTATCCATAGTAATTTGATTGTACAAATGTGAATATAGGGAATATTCTTAAGAAATACAGCAGCATACAAAATGCAGAGAAACGCCTACTGGAGGAGTTAGATTTTCAAATGACGTGAATCTACGTCAGCGGTCGCGAATGTGTTAAATGTTATACATTTCAAACTATTAAATAAATAAATACACAAGTTTTTGATCCATATTTATTTGAAGAAATGATATATTACAAGAAAAACATTCATGATTAGTTTCTTCATAAATTATGCTGCACTCAGGAACACTTGTGCACGGAATTTTTCTAAATTTAGCAAAGTTCTTCTGTTAAAGAGTCACCCGATTCATTCTTTTTCATGCTGCGATGCATTTTCCTACTTATAATAATGTCACATTAGTAATGATGTCACAATGGATTGCAGATCACTTATGTGGATGTTGAAACACATCTGCAGCGTTGAATTAGTCTGAATTGTTTAAGCAGTCCTTGTAACAACACATTTTTTCTCATACATAAAAATATGAAAATTGATAAATTCTGCTGCATTCATGAATACTTGTATGGTGAATTTTTCTAAATTTATCAAAATTTTTCTGTTAAAGAGTCACCAGATTCTTTTTTTCTTTGCTGCTATTTTTTTTTTTTTTTTTAATCTAATAATAAAATCACATTAGTTATGATGTCACAATGGATTGTACATCATCTATGTTAACTTTGAAAATAGCTGCAGCATAGAATAAGTTTGGATGTTTTAAGTAGTCCTTGTAACAGCACATTTTTATCATACATAAAAAAAAGTTAATAAATATAAGTTAAAAAAAAAAAGTGATTTTCAATCAGTGGCGTAGACTTAGGAAGATTTTTTAGAAGATGAGGTGAATTGCGTCCCTCTTTGTAATTGTAAAATAAATAGTGTCCATGCAAGGTAATTAAAATAAATGTATAGCTATTGTCCTTTAATTCTTTTTACATATAAGTGTAATTACAATTGTTCAAATGTAATTAAGATACGATATAATTTTAAAAGGGCCGTATTAAAAAAAAAAGTTCTTACTGAAACATTTGGTAATATATTTTAAGTTAAACATAATGAGTTACAAAAAATGAACTCGTTGAGCAGTCATTGAGATGTTACACTTTATTCTTTTACTTATTTTGAAACAAAAAAATAAAGTTAAGTAAAAGAAAACTAATTGTTAATTAATAATTATTAGTTAAAAAAACACTGTTTTTAAAAATATGATTATTTTTTCTGGAAACTCTATTATTGAAGAAACATTATTAATGAAGTTTATATAAGTTAAAATGTATAGAACGGTGTCTGCATTGGTAATAATTAGAAAAAAAATCTGATTGGTAGTAATTAATTTTTTTTTTTCATATGAAAATCATATAAAAAAAATCGTTCACCTGTTTGGCAGACATCTGTTATTTTAATTAATTATTAATTTATTTTTGAGGAAAAATGTAATATATAAGTGAGGTAATTATTAATTAAATAATTACCAGTTAAATAAATAAATAATAATAATAATAATAATAATAATAAAAACCAGTGATTTAAAAGTATGATAAAATTTACTGTAAACTGCAATAAAACGTATTTTATGAAGTTTATATTAAGTTAAAATGAACATAATAGTACCTGCATTGGAAATAATAATAATAAAAAAAAAAAAAAAAAAAAAAACCCGTCTAATTAGTATATATCAATTTAAAATTAAAATTTTCAGTTACAAAACCATATAAAATACGAAATAAAATTAACTTTTAGGGCAGGCATCTGTTTATTATTATTATTATTTAAGTATGTAACATATAAGAAAACAATTGTTAATTAAATAATTATTAATTAATTAAAAAACGCCATGATATTGAAGTACGATTAAACTTACTGGAAACTATATAGAAGCATATGAAATTAACATGAACAGAACAGTATGGGCATCAACAAATAATAATAATAAACTGCTTTATTAGCAGTTTTTAATCTCAAGTTAAAATTTTTTACATCAAAATCATTACAAAAAAAAAAAAAAAACAATTTCTTACTAAACTGTGAAAAAATATATTATCTATGCATTAGAAAATTAGCTATATTACTTTAAAAAATGTTTTTCAATTTTTTTTCTTTAACCTTTCGTAAAATATTTTTACCCTTTATGATTGTTTCAAGATATAAATATTTAAAAGCTAAATTAGAGTGTCATCTACATACAATCTAGTAAAAGTGCATCCTAAAAAAAAAAAAAAAATAATAATAATAATAAAAAGTAAAATAAAAATAAATAAATAATTCTAAGTGATAAAGGTTTATTTTCTATTTTCCAATGAAATTAATTGAAAAAGAAAATATGTACATGTTTTTTAGGAGAAGCTCCAGAAAAAAATAGAAGCATATAAATACAAAACAAAAATTTTTGTAGAATAATAATGTAAAGGGCACTCTATAAAATATTTCTGTCAATAAAAAAGGAAAATTTGAACAAAGGGGAAAATGTTTGCTACTTAGCTGCCTAGTAAAGCCATAGACTGCGCCACTGATTGCACTTCAGTAGTACACTTTACAAAAAATAAAAACAGAAATGGATTCAATTCATGATTTTTAGTTCATGTTCTGGATTTTCATGTAAATGAACATTATAATCCTAAGTTTTTTCATAAAATGTTTTTTCTTTTTGTTTTGATGTTCCCTTAACCCTCAGTTTCTATTTCAATACAAATGCTGAAGTGATGTGGTGAAATCATTCCACAGAGTTTTTATAAGCTCGATTCATTAGCTGGATCCTTTATTTTCTTCAACTCCTGTGACTGATCCTAAAATAGTGGAAGAAAATTCATAAGGAGTTATATCATACTGATAACAGGTGGAAAGCCGAAAACCCAATACGACGTTTTAATTGTCTCACCCGGTGACTACCCTTCCTATTCTTTGATGCATTTACCTTATCCTAATTTGCTGTTCAATTTTACTAGTGTCACTTTCTTTTCTTATTCACAAGCGTGAATGCATGATTTTTAATACTAGTTTTTCTGCATTTCTGTGCTTTTTGGTACTTTACCTGATGCAATTCTATTCTGCGGCAGTCTACCATCGATGCTTAGAATAGTATGGGAAATAATATGAAAACATCCATGAAACAACACACAATCACAAGTGTGAAAAAGGAAAAGCGCACCAGTAAAATTACACATCAAATTAGGATAAGATTAATTCATCTAAGAGCTTGAAGGATAGTCAGATGGTGGGAGATTTTAGTATTCTAATGAGGTTCCAGGCTTTCACCTATTATATAAATTAATTTATTAATACATGAATGCACTTTTAATTAATTAAAACTTCTTTCGTTTTTTTTTTTCCAGATTTTTTTATATTTTTTTATTACTGATATTACTTTTGGGAAACTTGCTCAAAGCACTAATGCAAAACAATGCAAATTTCTTAAATTGCACAATTAACACTTGAAGTACGAGTTTCGGAAGAACGTAGTGTCTCGTTATCCTCTGTAAAATTACGAGAAACCAACTTGAAGGCAAAGACATGACACACTCAGTATATGCATTATTCTATAAGGTATCTTAAAATTAACTTTCAGTTTTTTATTACCATTATTACTGTTATTTATTTCTCTTAAATATTTGCTTTCTAACTTTTTATTCTGTAGCACAATAACAGAATTAAATAGTATTAGTTTTGTCTAATTAAAATGTAAAAAAAAAAAAAAAAAAAAAAAAAACTTTTAAATTTATTTAAAATAAACCTGTTTAATGCAAAATTAATTAATGTGTTCAAATAAGATGTCTGCACGTACCCAAAATTTCAAGCTCGGGCTTTATCCGGCCCGATATAGTAAATATCTCGACCCGGGCAAGTCTCAACCCGTATGGTAGCAATGTAGGCCCAGCTAATCACAACGTAAAAATAAACTTAAAGGAATTGGAAACGAAAATCGAAGTCTGTCTTCTACAGACTTCCAACAGTCTTGCACACAAGGTCTCGTCTTGGCACCTTAGATGCCCACCACCTAAAGACTGACTACATAACATTCTAACACGTTCATTCTTACAGCAAAAATTCAAACACATTTGCAACTACATTTCCAGCTTATCCAACCTTACAACATAAAAGCGTAATCGACATGCACTGCATCAAATTTCTTTTTAAATATACATTGTACATCTGCACTTAGATTTTTCATCATCATGGAGCTTCAAGAGTTCCTACGTTATCGAAACTATAGCTTACCTCCACCTGAAGTTGATTGTTTTTAAAAGTAAAAGTTTTAAAAGTTTTTTAAAAGCATGGCCAATTGTTTCGGTAGGGGCAGCTAAATGAGTTCCATGGTACTCTGGCATCATGCTATGATGAAAATGCCCGAGTTGCAGAGGGGAAAGAAAGGGAAGTGGAAATAATCTAACAGCTATAAGTAAATGTCATATCTGGCATATCTTAAAGGCTAGAACTAACATGAGTAAAAAATTTAGCATTTTATTTTGGAGTTAAATGCAGCCTGCACCCGCCGCACTTTCGGTCTGTCTGAGAAAATACTGCCTGGAAAAAGGCACCTTCTCGGGCACTTGAGAACAGGAATGTATGCTATCCGAATTTTCCTAACATTAAGCCACAATTTAGAATACAATAAAAGGGAGGGAAACTAAACACAAAATAAATTTTAAATTTAAATCCTAAATAACAGCTAATCATGAGATTTAAAAATTGACTATTTACAATTACAGTACAACAATTTCGAAAAAATAAATTAGGATAAAATAAGCTATATACATAGAATAATAATTCCCTAGTAGTAATGTAACAGGTAGCAAGGCTAACCAAAGGCAATTGTAATTAAACACAGTAGGCTGCAAATGTCGGGGAGGAGAAGCCGGATGTAGACGAATAAAATATTCAATCTACGGAATAAAATAAAATTTTGAGTTAGAATTCTGTGTTAAGTAACTCTAGAAGGATTACGCTCGTACGTTTGGAGAAGGAAACAAACCCGCCTTTCCTGAATAGGAATCACGAGTACACGTTTTCTGGCCGTGCCCACCCGAAGATCGTCTCTTCTGATATCGTTTAACACAGGATACTGAACTTTTGGGATAGACCTGTGAAACTTTAACGTAAGTTTCCTAATTATTAAAGTAGATGGATTGAATCTTCAGGTCTATGAATGACATCATTTCGAACATATCGAAAGGCCTTAGTGTATCTACGCAATTGCTTATTTTGGAATACTTCAAGCCTTTCAAGCGCTGACTTTCAGGAAAACACGCACATTACGGACCCGCAGGTCGAGATGGCCGGATCGTAGATTTGTACAGTTACTTTCTTTTCTTTTTCTTTTCTTGTATTTTTAGCAGACAGACGGCTATTTCAAGCCAATAAAGAAAAAAAAAGGGGGGGGGGCGGGGGTTTGTGTCACAATGATATGGAATCTAAGTGAAATCCTAGGTATTAATAAGAAGTTTTACAGGGAATTAATTGGTTCATTATTCTGCTTATTGGTTCATTCATTTATTGATTCATCATTACTGGTTCATTCATTTTATGAAGCCACCACATATATTCATCGAGATATAACAGCTCCATCAAAAAATTGCAAAAGAAATTGCCACTTTTTTAATTATGACACGTACGGTGGTATTACCCCAGTGCAAAACCGTTTTTAGGAAAGTCGGTGTAATACATTAGACACAACATACTGCAATCGGAATGCAAAAATGTTAAATATTTTGCAAAATATGAGCATTTTTACTAAATAATTTTTAACTACGCATGCACAAGCTTTTTTAAAATTTCATTTGCACAATTTAATAGCCAAAAGTATTGAGCTACTTATATCAAAGCCCCAAACAAATATCGTGTAATTTCAAAAAATTATGAGAAATAGAACGAACAGAATTTCAGTTCCTCTCAAAATAAAAGCTAAACTATAAGGGGTTTTACTCACATTTTCATTTTGATTCAATCAATGCCTAGTGGTAATATAGTACTCACTGACTGTAAATAAATATTGATACACCCCCCCCCCCCCCACCTTTTTTTTTTTTTTTTTTTTTTTTTTTTTGGAGACGAACTGAAATTCTGTTCATACTATCTCTCATAACTTTTTGAATTTACATGATATTTGTTTGGTGTTTTCATATAAGTAGCTCAATACTTTTGGCTATTAAATTATTCAAACGAATTTTTTTAAAAGCTCGCACATGCTTAGTTAAAAATTATTTAGTAAAAATGCTCATATTTCGTAAGACATTTAAAATTTTTGCATTCTGATTGCAGTATGCTGTGACTAATGCAGTACACCAATTTTCCTAAAAATGGTTTTGCACTGGGCTAATACCCTACATGTTATAATTAAAAAAGTGGTATGTTTTTTGTATTTTTTTAAGGAAAGCGTTATATCTCAATAAATATATTGGGTAGTCTCATAAAAATTTATCCAGATAATTAGAAGAATCTTCATAATCACATGCTACAGCGGAAGTGCATTTTAAAGCATTACTTTTTACAGGGTGATCCAAAACATTTTGATTTTTTACAGGCCTCCTTTTTCTTTTTGGGACAAAACTTTTGCTGAAATGTATGATGTATAACATGCCCTTTACACTCCCAAAGTTCCAAGATAATTCTAAAAGAATTTTTTTTAGATATTTGACAAAACATCTAAATTCGAAAGTGTCCAAATATTTATCGATAGTGTAGTAAGTATCTGAATTTTATTATCTTTAATTATCTGAATTTAAATACCGTAATAATCGGTGTATAAGCCGTAGTTCAGGTTAATATGTTTTGTAATAGAAATTTAATTTTACAGACAAAATTACATTTGTACCTGTTACTAAAACATATTTTATTAAATAAAATTTCTGGTTTAAAACGGATTTTTTTTTTTATCTGACTTATATACCGAAAATTACAATAGTGTCAATTATAACTGATTATGATTTAATTGTGGATAATTTAACATTCTATTAAATTTGCTTCAGTAAAATATTTATTTCGATGACTGAATTTTATTGTACTGTATCTATTAAGCTATCATAATTTTTGAATCGAATCCTTTTTGCAATTAAAAGATAAAAGTGGAATACTGACTAGTTACGGGGATGAAAGGAAGAGTTATCCGAAAACGTATTAATACAAGCAGATGGAAGAGAGGTAATGAGTTAGGCCGGCCGCGAAACGAGAAACGTCCCACTCGTCAGTGCTATCTTGTGATGCTCAAACTGACGCCAAATTAGCGAAAAGCGTTTTCTTTATTCTAATGTATTTCTAAATGATAGAAATTGGAAATGAAAGGGCCGTAATAAGATTCGAATTGAAACCAACTGCCAATTTATACGCCAAAATTATGGTTAAAGAAAGACGACGATCATCTGTACTTAAAGCGATTTAATGCCTGATGCAGGAATATTAAATTACCTTTAAATGACAAACAAAAATAAATAAATTAATCAACTGTAATAATTTTTACTTTATAGGGAAAAAACTACAAATTAAAATATGTTTGAAATCTTTTTATATATGAGTTTTGCTATTTTAAAAAAGAGGATACTTAATTTCTTTGAATAATTTAATACTATAAAAATAAAGATTTCATTTGCCTAAAATGAAATAAAATGAAAACCTATTTAATGATTAAGTAAATGATTTCAATTTTAAATCATACTTGTTAAAAGATTTTTTAATTAACAATTAAATATTCTTTAATTTTTAAAATTAATTATTAATTTATAAAGAATATTTGTGAGAAGTTACTCACAAACATGTTTCTTAAAAAAAAAAAAAAAGATATGATACCAGATTTTATTAATATTTTACACAAAATTCAACTAAAATATGTGTTTTGCAAAAAACTTGATGCTACGGAACTTCTTTACTGCATTTTTCGGTTTCAGTGAGTAATAAGAAACAGTTAAAACATTTTATGGAGTTTTTCAGTTATAGACCTATGTTATTTATTATATGATGTAATAATGTTTTACTATAATGTTTTACTATTTCTACTGTGCTTTTATTTATATCTTCTTTAGGGATAGGTTTTTGTGGAATTCTTAGCTTTAGCAATAAATGATTGCTGAATAATTCAATTTATTTAACAACAACTTTCTATTTCAATATTAAAATTATGATTAACATACATTTTTTAAAAAATCTCATTGTTTGCAGAAAATGTCTAAAGATCTAACCCTTTAAAAGTACAGCGTAGGCTTAAAATAACGTGAGGTGTATAGATCCTAATAGCTGCTAGTGTAATAAAAAATTGTGTACGTATGCAGTTTTGATTTCTAAAAAAATAAAATTTAGTACCAAGAGTCGCAGCTAGGGTAAACTCTGACGCTGCAAGCGTAATATGCACAATAAATGAATACGTAATTACCAGTTATAACAGTATTAAACAGTTCATTTATAATAAATAACGTTAATTGTTTCGCACAAATTTGGCTCAACTTTCTAATATATAGTAATATATAAAAAGGAAATGCTTAAATAATTGCATACGGTATTCGACGTTTTCATGGAAGTTCACAACATACAGGTCTTTATTCATCAAAATTCTAAAACTGTCTTATCTGTTAAAGTAGAAAGGCCAGAAAAATCCTTGATACACAACGCTTTTTAGATATTTCCACAACTAAACATCATAAGGTTGCCGCATTTGTGGTATCGCAATGTTTTCAAGAATATCGGCAGCACTGACATTTTCGCTGTGCTGATAAAACAACTTGACTAACAAAGCACGCCTAGAATGATAATTCATCGATGAGGATGATCTAACCTTTCTCTTGATCTTCATAATCGTTCTACACGGAATGCGTTTATGTGTAAATTTCTTACGCTTTTCTGGTTCTTAAAGAAATCAAAATTGCATTTTCTGGCGTGCATGTAATAAAATTTTTTATTACGATTGGCCCATTCAACTAAGAATTATAGGGCTCTGAACACTTTACATTAATTTATGTCACCATGTATACAGTTCATCAAAACGAAATGAAAACAATATCCTTGTATTATACTTTAACAAATATGGTTATTTGAAAGATAATTATGAATAAACGGAATGTATTAAAAAAAAAAAAAAAATCTTACCACTTTTAACATCGCACGTGGACCCATACCAGCCAGGAGGACAAATGCATTTGCCAGTTATTGAATCGCATGTACCACCATGCTGGCAGTGACATCTATGTAGACACTTTGGACCGTACTTTCCATCAGGGCAGGCTAGAAAAAAATTGCTATTTTATTGGAAATACATAAATAAACGGGTATGGGGTAAGAATTCAGAAAATAAGTTCTAGCTGTTAATCGTAATTGCTTTGGGGCATCTGCATATGCAGTCGCAACAAGTCCTTTATCTCCAGCGAAAATGAATAAAAACATTAGAATTAAGTTAAAAAAAAACAAGGTTTAAATATTGAATTTTGTGTTCAAAATGAGTTTTGTTAACGTAGTTTTTGTCTACAGGTCAATTTATAAAGGTAAGCATTTTCAGTCTATTTAAAAATTAATGTTTTATTTATTAATTTTTTTTTTTTTTTTTTTTTTTTTTTTTTATAGTTACACATGCTGTGCGTAACCTTCAGAATTAAATATTAAATTTTTGTTCAAGAGTAAAAAACAATTGTGAGAAGGCTTTTTGATTCATAAATAATTTTCTAAAAATTATTTCTTTACAGGACAGCATTTTAATAATTGCAGATCTATTTAAGATGGCATTAATATATTACAAATGACTTTTGACTTTTTCATTTATGTGTAAAGTAGCATATTTTCCTTGCAGAAAAGTATAAATTGCTAATAAAAAATAACCTTAGGAAATTTCGTAATGCACCAAATTTATTTTTCAGAAGAAAACATGATTTTTACATTAAATTAAAAGGTTGATTTCCAGATTTCTTATTAACAAAAGAAATAATAAATTACTGCAAGTGTTGCCAAGTTGCTTCCAGGAATTCTGGTTGTCTAAATTTATAACAGCAACTGAAGACATTAACAGTAATGCACATTCAAAATTGAATTTATTTACAGCTATGCACTTGTATTTGACATTTTTTCTTATTTTAAGAGAAACTAGCTGGCATAAGTGGACTCTTCTCAATTCCTCATCATATATTTGCTCCCATAAAATTCTGCTATAATGCATATTAAATCCACGTTAAGAGAAATGAACTCTGTTGAATATTTGTCACGGTGGAAAACTGAAACGCTTCACCTACTAGGCTAACCCTTCTGCTTCGATACATTTACTTTATCCTAATATGTTGATGTTTAACTTTGTTAGAGTCAGTTTTATATTTTACCTTTCATGCAACTCCACGAGAATATATGCAATTTGATTTTTACAATGAAATAATCCCCATAGTAAAAGTTTGTGTTAAATAATACTCCATTCTGTTATGTTAAGATAACTATACATTTCAAATAATTTACGAAATTTTGAAAGAAGAATTTTGAAAGTCAACTATGATGTTCTAGTATCATAATAATATTTAAAAAGTGGTCAGACATTTTTTTACAATGAAAATAATCATCATAAAGTACGTTTATGCGAAATTTTGCCTGATCTTTCCAATATAAGAAAAAATTTTGAATAATTTGCGAAGTTTTCAAAGAAGAATTTTGAAAACAAACAGTGGTCTTGTTACTATGAGAAGGAAATTTGAACACTTGTCCGACCAGATTTAGATACATTTTTCCAGATAATGTATACACGTACTTGGGGAAACCGGTGCTGGTTGTCATAGATTTCGGTTTTTGATTTTTCTAATTTTGTATACAATACTTATAGAAATTTTTATGACTGCATCGTAAAGCTTAACTCTTTGGCTGCAAAATCATGTATAACCCATCAATTAATTATGTATTTAAATAACTCCCAAATCATTTTTCTTAAGAGCTTGCAATTATGCCAATGGGGGCGGGGCAAGTTGGCATTACGTGGTATGGATAGGAAACTTAGGCAGAACACATCAGTTTTTAGAAAAAACATTTTAGTTTTTCGGAACATACTATTTTTTAATATTTGACCAAAATTTCTGCTTAAATTTATAAACAAATAATTAATTCACCAATTAAAATGTTTGTTTATATAGCTTCTTATAGTTATTCGAGTAGAATTAGCTCAATGCGTGCATATATATATATATATATATATATATAAAATAAACTAAAAAACAATAGCATTAAAAGTAAGCTATTGATATTTTCCAAACTGAAATTTGAATCTTTTAATCGAATTAAAGAATGACAAAAGAGATAGTGCTTCATATACACATACTTACATTCAGCACAGTATTCTCCATTCAAACCTGGTGGACAGTTACATTCTCCGGTAACAGGATCACAAGGATGTTTTCCACACTTACAATTTTCTTGACAGCCGTGACCATAAAATCCTAAGACACACTCTACAAAAATAAAAAAATATATTGTACTAGAAACTTATTTTACCTACGTTTTAAAACTGTTATTTTGAAAAAAATAAACAATCTCACCATTTTCGCATTTAGGACCGTGTTTCCCAGCAGCGCAGCTGCATTTACCGGTAATGGGATGGCAAGGACGATCTCCAATGCAGTTGCAACGATTTTGGCAAGACTTACCAAACCATCCTGGCGGACAAGCTATATGTTGATAGAGAACATTAGTTCAGAATATATATATATATATATATATATATAGAGAGAGAGAGAGAGAGAGAGATAGATAGATAGATAGATTCTGAAATCTATTGCTTTATTGAATGCTGACAAACAAATATCCAATTTTTTTTCTTTTTTCATAAAAGTTTTCTAATAGTTTTGCATTAAAAAAGAAATAAGAATAAAAGTAAAAGGTTTATTTATTATTACTTTCACAGTTTTATATTTTCACAGTTTATTATTTTCACAGTTTTAAAATTTTATCTAAGATTTATTTATTTTTATTATTTATTTATTTAATTGTGTGTGTGTGTATGTGGGGGGGGGGGGAGCTCACTGGAGATTTGAAATGTTTCCCTCAATGAAAATTCAGTCTTTTATTTTCCCACATAGTAAATAATTTTTTTGAAGTATTTACATTGTAGTAAGTTGCACTTACAAAGAAAAAAAAAAAATGATAAAAATTTGAATAAAAAATGATGCGTTATTTAAGTTAATACTTTAGAGGTGGTGGAGGTGTAGAGTTTAAGGCCGATACACTAGGTACCAAGGCTTGATTAAGATGTCCCCAGAGGTTATCTTTCTGAGAAGACCTAACCCGTATTCTTGCAATTTCCGAAAAATGAAAATTCGGAAGAAACTCCGAATGCCTAGGCCGACGAGCTTGACCTGGATTCGAAACCTGTACCTCCCAACTACCTACTTAACTTATGCTTTAAGTAAAATATTGAAAAACAAAATACTGAAAAAAAAAAAAAAAAGATTTCAAATCTGTAAAATATGTAAAAAAAAAAAAAAAAAAAAAAAAAACAAGAATTATTGCCTGAATATACATTTTATTGAAAAAAATCTAATATGGATCAATTTAACAATATTAAGCGGAAATATGAGCTTTTATATGAAATCTACTTCAGTGGCGCCGTCAAAGGGGAAAAAGTCCCCCTTAATATTTTGTACGCACTGTAACTTACATTTAGAATTTTATTATGATATATAACTAATTACCATATTGACAGTTCCCTCCAATATATCCATCAGGACATACGCAGCAGCCTGATACAGAGTCACAAGAAGCATTGTGCTCACAGTGGCATTCTAACAAACAATTTGGTCCAAAGAAACCATGGGGGCAACCTAAAAAATATTCATATGAAAAACATTTTGAGGTACTGGTCTACACAAATTGTTATTAAATATAGACTTAAATACCATAAAAAAGATCTCTTTAATGAAGGAATACCTTTAATACAATGTTAAATATGATTTTAGAATCTTTATATACAAATATTAGTAAAAAGACGAATAATGACCTTTTAATCTAGACTTTGGGGAAAAAAAAAGAAGAGTAAGTAAAAAGTTAAACTAGATATTGATGAACGTTCTTGGTATTATTGATTAATCTCTGGATATAAAATCTAATATTAGTAAAATGAGTTTATATTTATACTTATTCTATTCATTAGACTAATAAAGGATACTCATGAACACAATATAAACCAATTGTATTGTATTTTTACAGATATATGACATCTATTCGATTCCCCCCCCCGCACATGCATGCTATAATTAAAAGAAAAATAAATATATTTGTTGGTATAATTTATCTTTTGTTCTCAATAACAATATAGGGAATAATTTAAGCATTTTCACAACGAAGTTAAAAATATTTATTATTTTTGTTCTACTCTATGCCCGTGTTGTTATATCAACAAACATTTCTAAAAATCAATAAATCTCATATATTTTTCAGATTTATTGTAAAATGCTTCCTATTAAAAATCGTATTTATAGCATAACCAATTTGGGTTCAAGGGCACACAAAATAACTCAGATACATTACGGTCTAAGTGACTTGTTTCTTATAATTATATTTCTGCATTTTAACTGCACTAAACATAAGAAATCAATGTTCATTTTTTTATATGCAATAATGGTTGTTTCCTATAGGAAATGATATAATTAACATTAATTATTCATTTACAGAAATACGCAAAAATATTTGAATTAATTACAGTAAATTGCTTCAGGTACATTTTCTGTTATGTATTTCCTATAGTTCCCAATGATGTTAAATGAAGTGTTTAATCAATCGGATACATTACTTGAAAGTGCTGGAGGTGCATTATCAATTGTGCTATGCCTTTTTCGTATTTTCCAATGATGTTTAAATTTATTTACGATTTAGTATTTATGATGTGACGGTTAAATGCAGTTAGAAATATTTCTGAAGAATTTTTAAAATATTTATGGGGATGATAATGCAGACAGAAGCACAACCACAAACACTTTTAAACTTTTCCAATGAAGTGAAACATATTTTTCCAAACTATTCTTAGAGAGTGAAATCTAAATTATAGCAATAAATTATTATTATTTTTTTAAATTGTCGTTTGCATTAAAAAGTTATAAATTAACAATTATTCCAATAATTTTCAAACGTTCGTATTGGTAAGCCACAAAAATATTTGAAACTAGCAGGCTTAAAAAAAATATAAATAAATAAAATATATATATACTAATAGCACAGCCAGTCAATGTGAAGTCACTGTGACGTCACAAACGGTCACTGTGCTATTAGGGTATACATAAAAAAACTGAAAGCTGCCATTGAAATCACCTGGAAAAAGTATTTATTACATAACATAATGTCTTAAAAATTCAGAAAGATTACAATATTGAAACTATATTTGTAATTAAATCATTATATTAGAAAATTCAGAGTTTTAAAGCATAATTTGAAATTTCAGAAAAATTCAAATATTGCAACTGTATCAGTAAATCAAACAGAACAGACCATCATTGTTATTTAAACCATTAGAATAGTATTAGGAAAGAAAAAAATAATTGCTTCAGAAATTATTTAAATGTTACATCTTACTTTTTATTGATATTTGCGCTAAAAGATATGAGTATTTAATAGTTTGCTAAAAGTATTTTTTGAATTACTGAAATCCAGTATAATTATCTAAAAAACAAAGAATTCTTTTCTCTAAACTGTGTAAAATTTGAAAAAAATTTAAATGTTGTTGTTGCAGGATTTGATTCCGATTGCCTTCTCTTGAGACCTAGGATTGAATGAGATACTCTTCGTGTGGGGGGGGGGGGGGTCTTTCACAGAGGTTCTATCCCATATTCAAGCGAGTTTCGGAGAAACCACGGGATACTTCGAATGACGAGGGTGACCTGGAATCTAACCTGATACTTTCCATTTCTCAGTAAGAGCAGAATCTCTCAGGGAGTGGTGAGGCCAAAGTAAAGTTAAAACTTGAGATATTGACTACAATTTGTATGCTCCGAAATAATATAAAATGATATGCATTCGTAACACAATATCTGTTATAAAAATTATTTTAATTGGTTATTTAATGTATATCTAATAAACTTTTTAGTTACTACAGAGATAAAAGTACTTACCTTCTTTGCAATCGTCTCCAGTTGTATAAGAAGGGCAAATACATTGGCCAGTCTTAGGATCACATTTATTGGTAATGCAACTGCAATTATTTTTACAGTCCTTTCCAAATGTTCCTTCCGGACAGGCTATTTAAAGGAAAAGATAAAAAGATGTCAATTAGACGAGTAAAAACTAGCATAAAAAGCTTTGTATTTAAACAACATTTATTGCAAAAAAAAAAAAAAAAAAAAAAAAAGTTTTGTTTGCTGCACTCGTGCCCATTTTGTTCATCTGACGAAGGGTCGTGCTATTATTTCGATTCAAACAAATGTTGGAACTTTTTGCAATTAATGGTATTTACACACACATCTATCTATCTATATATATATATATACTCATTACTTTACAATACCAGTCCTTGAGTGCACTTTTTAGTATCTTAAAAAACAATACGGTTAAAATCTATAACTAAGTCTTAAAAATAACAATCTTTTTTGTTACAACAAAAACATAAGGTTGTAAACAACTTTATGGTTTTACAACCTTACGCAATTCTGAAAGCACATTTACTTTTTCTAAATTAAGATAATAATAAAGAAGAAAACATTATAAAATTATAGGCAATGTTAGATCATGGCACAATTATCAACAGTTTCAACATTTAGAATGAAAACATTAGTGCCTAATTTTTTTTGTCTAAATAAAGACCGTGCTTAATCAATTGAATCCAAAACAATTGTTGAGTGTTTTTTAAATTTATTGTGTTTGCTTACAAAATTTTATTTATTCATCATGAAACACCCGTTTTAAATTTCAGGATATTTTATTATATATGTATAGAAATAAAAGCCTAAACACAAAAGAATAACTTACTTTTCTCACATTTATTGCCTATGAAACCTACTGGACAACTGCAGTTACCAGTTTCGGGATCACATAAAGCTCCATTTTGACAAGCACAAGTTTTTTGACACATGTCTCCATAATACCCTTCAGGACATTCTATAAAACACAATTAATACTATTAGAAACACTGTAAAAAAATTATGTGTTGAAAAATTTTATACATATTTAGCAAAAGTATATATAATTATTATTTTCATGATCTGTTTCTTGATTTCTTCGCCTTGTTATTGTCTTGATGAAATATGATTTATGTATATATATATATATATATATATATATATATATATATGTATATATATGTTAGAGCAGAAAATTAATCTTTTTAAAGATCCCTCTTTAGAAATGAAGCTATAAACATCGATTTGTAAAATTCCTTATTATAATTTCGAAAGTAATCTACATTTTTCTAGTCTTGCTGTTTTTAGACAATATACAGAGCTACATATAACAACCTATTTGTATGTGTGTGTGTGTGTGTTTTAATAATAATAATAATAAATGTACAAAAATAAATTTTGGGAGTTTCTTTCCGTTGTAATTAAAAACGAAATGTATTTTAAAGCTTAATCATGGAGGCAAAATAATTTGAAGATTAAAAGGATGTAATGGGTAAGTACAGTTGGAAAAATATTTATAATCAATGCCTTAGACATGATTTTTTCTCCCTGTTTTATATATTAACATTAGACTTAAAATTTAGCGATATATATAACTTTAAACTTTATAAAGGGGGGGAAAAAACTTTTTACAAGTGTTACTAAGATTTATCTGTTTAGGTGGTGGTCCAGGGGTTAAGGACAATTGAGTACACGTGATTCATCGTACTGGCGGGATATCCCTCAGTGGGGGCCTTTTGAAATGGTACTGGTCCGTATTTACATGGAAAACAATGGAAAATTCCAAACGGATAGGTTGACGAGCGCGACCTGGGATCGAACCCGGAACCATCTGTTTACCAGACTCGAGAACAGATTCTTTCGACCACTGATGGGGTTTATCTGCACTGGCAATTTTGTCTTATTTTTGCTATAATCTGAGCACGAAAAAATTAATTTTATTTTTTTCTTTTTCAGTTACGTTACTCCTTACTTTCTTTTCTATTTATTCTGCAGATTTACTAAAAGAAAAAAAAAAAAAAAAAAGACAGACAGAAAAGATATTTGTTGTTTAAAAAATAGAAATATTAAAGTAAAGAAATTACGTAATTGTTTAATAGCTCAATTATTATCAGAGTTATCACCAGAAATAGTTACTAATTTGTTTTAAACTATTGTTTTGATGATGTAGTGTCAATAAATGCTGTTATATATAGTTCATGCACGTACTGTTTCAAATAATGTATACTTTTCAGAAAGATATTTTAAATATAATAATAAAACTATAAAAGGCAATGTGATACTAATATGAACAAAAGATTATTTAAATTTTCGTTTACATGTAAATGTTATTATACATTTGAAGAGCTTGTTTCCAAAAAGCGTTAAGTCAAAATTTTCAAAAATTGACTTTTCGATGCAAAAGGTCGCAGCACACGTCTAACAATATATTTTCAATAAATAGAAGTTCCAAACGAAGTTTAGTCATAATGAAAACAGAAAGTGAAATCCGTGTTTTTTTCCTAAAAGAATTAAGTCACAAGTAAGTTTTGTGCCAAAAGGGATTAAGTCAAGTTTAACCAATTGTAGCGTGCCTTGAGATCACGTGGTTTGTCTGGCCTTGGAAAAAAAGTCAAAAGTAAGGAAAAGAATGTTGTTGTAAATTGTTACATTGAGACAATTTTTTTCCCCATAGAAAAATACAAAGAGGAATGTACTTATAACCTTTATTATAATGTGTTTGTAGAAGATTGTAATCTTCGTTTTGGATCCCCGAAAAAAGACATTTGTTCCTTCTGTATTAGGAAAAAAATGCAAATGAATTCAGAAAAAAGAAAAGATCTTGTCAAACGAACTTTTGATTCATAAACACCGGAGCAAAAAATTTTATTCACTTTTAGGGGAGAATCTTATAGGAGAAGATGAAATTACAATGTTTTGACCTGATGCAAAATCAGGAATTACCACACAAATAAAAATTATACCATGTTAGGAATGTTTTCAGCAGTGGCTGCTCGAAAGGACCTCACCTTCACATACTATTTACCAGTGCATGGTCACTCCTACTTACCAGCAGATAGAACATTCGGCCGACTGGAGACTAGTTTAAAGAAAGTGGATACAATTTTACTCTCTAATGAATATTTTAAACATTTCTCTAAGGTTAAAAATTTTTTCGATTATAAAAAGCAGTGGAATATTTCAGATTGGAAAAGTTTTGCGCATAGTCGTCTGAAAATCAAACAAGGTTTCTTGATTTCAGAGGCAAAAGTACTGGAAATTACGAAGCGAGATGTGGGAATCAAGACAACGTATAGTGGTTCGTTTTGCCGTCAAAAGATCCTGAAACGAGAGGGAAAAATTCTCCCGTGCGCCCCTCCTGAAATATATATATATATATATATATATATATATATATATGAAACAAGCAAAGAAAAACAGATGTTTAAAAATTATTGAACGCTTTGGGAATTAACAAATTGCACGAATGTTTTTATTTTTATGAATAATTTTGCAACGATACTGCTAACGCTAACATAAGTGAAAATAATGATAAAGATGGAGAAATAGAATTTGTAAATGAAGATTTGTAGTAACTAACTACCTTACAAAATTGTATTGCTAAAATTGATGCTGTATTTACATGAAAAAAAAAAATTGGATTACTTTCAAATGGAAGTAAGTTTCGTTATTTGTTTGTGCCAAAAGAGCGTAAGTCATAGTTTTGTTCCAAAAGGGGTTAAGTCATTTTTTCTTTTTTTATTTCTAAATAACTATACTGCCAGGATTTTTTTAAACATGTAATTTAGTGTAATTATCATCCATAGATTGCTGGGAAAAATTACCTTTTCCTTAAATTCAATAATAAATCTTACATAACAAAAATCGCGTTTTTTCAAGAACTGAAAAAAATGACTTATCGCCATTTGGAAACAAGCTCTTCATTTATATATTAAAAGTAAAAGGTTATACCTTGTCCACAAGTTGGTCCAGTAAATCCAGGTTTACAAATACATTCACCAGTTAATGGATCGCATTCAGCATCATTTTCACAAGTACATGATTGTGAGCAGTTCAAACCAAATGTACCGTTCATGCAGGCTACGAAAAATGATAAACATTATATTACTACACATATATATATACATTATTTTACTTTATCTTTTTAAAAATAAAAACATTAAATGTTGGGAAAAATTTTATCAACCTAAAGAAGTAAATGTTGTGCGTGAAAATTTACTCAACTGAGAATAACGGTGAAAATTTTTCATCAACGATTTTAATTAAATAGCACCACTTACATTCTTATCTGTAAAATACTTTAAATTCTTCTATTAAAAATTTATAGTCTTGTTTATTTAGATTATTACACAAATTATTATGTAAAGAAGAGGATGATGCTTTATTAATTAATATTAATTGTATATTTCTACGTAACAGCATAATTCTAACGCCGTAGACAGAATATTTTTCAGAGGAGAGACATGGAGGGTCTTAAATTTTTATACAAAATATGTTAAATCTAGGAAAATACAAACTTATTTTTTATTTGTGGGTAATGTTTGGATCTAAATGAGTAATATGTTTTGTTAATAGTTGTAGTTTGAGTCGGGTTGGCATAATTATTTTTTTTGGGGATCATGTTTGTTGAAACTTCTTTTTTCTGTAGGTCGAATTCGAATTCTTGTCGGGTTTAGTTTCTAACGAGTCAGATCAGGATGAGAGCATGAAAAAGGAAAGAAAAAAAAAAAAAGAAAGAAAGAAAGAAACAGTTATAATAAGTAGAAATGTGTTTGATAGAAGTATAGTTAATTAATTATATAATAATACCAAATATGCTCATAACTAAATATAAGCATGTCCAAATTATAATATAGTAAAATAAACTTTCATATCGGATAGTCGAAATATCGGAGACCTCTATTTAACCCTTTGAGTACTGAATTATTTGAAGATTTTTATGCCCATGGGAAGGATTTACAGAGCTGCCAACCTAATCCGGCAAATCGTTAGTTTCGCCCCTTTTTCTGCACCACTTAATTTTTAGAGTATTTGTTTTCTTCATTCATCGTAAATATATTTGAAGATAATTACTCTAAAAATTAAGCAGTGTAAGAAAAGAGGCGGTGCTAACAATTTGCCGGATTTGGTTGGCAGCTCTGGGTTTAATTTGTCGCTATATGGTTTAATATGTAAAAGTAATGCATTTTATTTGGAATATACACCAATATATTTTATATTAGTGATATAAATGTATTTCTGAAACAGCATTTTAGTTACAAAATATAAATAAATATATAAATGAAACAAAATAGAAATATTTATATAGAACAAGAACCAACTTAAAGTCTAATAATTTTGTACCGTGCGGTATTTTTCAAAACATGTCGGTAAATGCAAAGGCACCTAGCATTGTTTGCATTGCCAAGTAGTTTCTTTTCTTATTTTATGTTTATAACATACGCGGCACCGTTTTGTAGGGTGTTTCCTTAATTCTGCTGCTGGAATAGTCTCCGTAAAATGTGCCCAATATTTCGCTTGCAGGCGATGTGGCGCATCGCTGCTTGTAGGACGCCCACGGATATTATAATTTGGCAGGACCACTTGCGCCAATAATTCTTCAGCGATTTCTAAACGAAATTGGACAATGCTTGTTTTGGTTTCACAATTGCTTTACTATGTAGAACATGTGAATTGAAAATAACTATTAGATAAAACGCCAATTTCTTTGTAACCTTTCATGCATTTTCTCATAATAGGAAATCACGTTAGCAATTAGTCATGTTTATCAACGTCTCCCATACCTGTATTATATTCGATTACACATGATGGTTGGATAATTTTGCCAAAATTGTCAGAATTCTTTTTTCGCTTCCCTGTATCAACTAAATCAATATTTGAATGTTTTGTGCTGAGCATGTATACATATTTCTTATATTTCCATCTTAGTGCTAAAAAAGCATGGGATGATAACACTTTGGCCTCTCCTTTTTTTAGTTTGAAGGAAGCAAGCTCTTTTGGCATGTGTTTTCTGTTCTTTCGCACAATTCCAACTACATTTGTATCTTGTTCTAGTAATTTTAAATATAATTGTGGACAAGAATACCAATTGTTCATGCATAGTGTGTAGCCTTTTTTCAAAATTGGTTGCTCCACTTCTAGAACAACACTCTCAGACGCCGGTATATCAGTTCCCGGTATTTTATTTTCGCCAACATAGATTTTAAAACGAATGCAATAACCTGATGAAGACTCGCAAAGTTTATAGATTTTTATTCCAAATCGCACTCGTTTCGATGGATTGAACTGAATTTAACTCAAACGTCCATTGAACTTCATGAGATATTCATCTAGTGATACTGCGCTCTCTGAAGTATAAATATTATCGAATAGATAATCTTAGAATAGATAATAGATATAGATAGAATTGATAATATATGATAATAGATAATAATAAATATATGTATAATAAATAGATAATAGATAATAATATAAATAGATAATATATAGATAGAATAGATAATTATATCGAATAGATAAGCATTCAGATAATCAACTAAATTTCTGATCTTCCTAATTCTATCCAACTTTTCGTTGTATGTAAAGTGAAGAAATTTCGAGATATCAAAAAACCTATCCCGTGGCACAGTGGCTGCAAAAATTGGAGTATTTAAAATACTTCTTTTTGACCAATATGAACTCAATTTAGATTTTTTTACTTGAGACATAATACATAATGCAATATATCCTTTCATTTCATCCACAGTTACTGGAAACCACTTTAGGTTTCTTTTATTTGCACAGCCTTCTTTCTCAATTATTTGACTGGCATATCTATTCGTTTCTTCTACTATCATTTTCCAAAAAAATTCTGTAAGAATTTGGTCTAGCACTTTCAGTGGTGTAGGATTATCACCTAATCTACGCAGGCACACAACGCACTGATTCCAGGTATTTCTTGAAATTGTTTTATATCAGCAAGATTTTCTTTTTCTTCCCAAATCCATTGTTCGTGCAATTGTTCGATAGAAGATTCACTATCGCTCGATAAAAGCCGCGTGCATTTTCGAAGTACTGGTATTACTTCACTATCACTTTCCAATTCATTGTCATTTTCATAATTTTCACTATCCAATTCACTGTAATCACTGTTATCATACAGCTCTAATTCTACTTCATTGGAACTATCATATAATGAATTTTTTATTTCAGACATCTTAGGGTAGCGTATCAAAAAACCAGGGGTAATAATAAAGATAAGTGGAATTAACCTTATTTGCAACTGTAAGATGTCATAAACAAACGTCAGGCAATTGCAGGGGTTGTACTGTCCACCCTTTTTTCATGCCACTCACAAAGATAAGAAACTTCTGACATTCCTGCCACAACTAATTTTATGCAGAAAAACTTCTGGATACATTTATTGTAATCTGCCACGATTATACAGGGTAGAAATTATTGTATAAAATTAGTGGTAACAATGAATTAAAAAAATTTTCATTCCTCAGAGTGTCCTGAAAAAAGGGCAATTGTTTGCAATTGTTTGCGATCAACGCCCACTGGCGGGGGTGCCGCAAATGTCAACGTCTGCTTCTAAAATTCAGATGACGAGCCAGACTCGTCCACCGTAACTTCGCCCAAGTAAGCAGATGACGAGTTTCAGTCGTCAAATCTACCCAAAGGGTTATCAAAAAATTTTTCAATTGTTCTTATTTTTCTGATACTTCCGAATTATTATTATTTTCAGGTTTCAGGTAAGGTTCGGATCAGATTTAGGACGAGATTTTTTTTTTTTTTTTCGGGTTTACATAAAAATTGTTTGTCGGATTTCGGGTTGACTTCAAATTTAGTAGTTGGGTTTGGGTGATCCATATATGACTAAGTAGAATATGAACATTTCTTTTTCAGAAACACGAAAACTATTACTTTAACTATACTTAAACTACAGTTTTTAAATTTGTTAGATAGGACTAAGTCTGTGTAACAAATGTGTTAAAAATGAAGTATAACCAAACATTTTTTGAGAAATTTCAAATGCGTGTGTATGTGTGTGTGTGGGGGGGGGGAGGGGTTTGAACCCCTAAAATCGGCTTTCGGCTATATCCTTGCATAATTCTTTGATAAGTTTATGATGAAACGCATTTATTTTTTATTTTATTGCTAAGCTACTACATATAATGCATACGCTGCCCGACTTGAAAAACAGATTAAAAGAAACAAAAGGAGTGAAAAATGTGCACAGACAGACTCGTCTCGTGAAGATATTAGGAAGATTTCTAAAAAGGAATTCTGCCGCAGATTCCTTTTATTTTTATTTATTTTTTTACTTTTAGACATATATGTTAGAGAAAGTATTATTTTTGGGTCAAATTTTCGAAATCGAGATTTTGATATATTTGCATATTTTCGAAAAATCAGGATTTTAGCTATTGCTATATGTGCCTGTTTGTGTATTTGTGCGTGTATGTGTGGGTGTTAATAGCATAACTCGAGAAAAAAAATATTAGTACGAAGTCCAAACTGGGTATTCCCAATCTGTATTCGGGGATGATGCATGAAACTTTTTGTTAAATATAAAAAATAGTTCGTGTACAGGACATTTAGAAGAATTCAAACATATTACGTTTATGGGTGAAATTTCCTCTCTGGCAGAACTTAACATATTTAGACTACACTAAGCGAAGTGAACTGAGCGTAAATTGTTTGAATCCTCTAAAGCACGTTTCGTATAGAATATTGTACGAAAATTCTTTACTATTTATTTACAGGGTCATACAAAAGAATTCAAATATGTTAAATCTAAGTATGGAAATTGCTGGATGAACACTTCAAGTTGTTTTTTGTATTTTTCATGCTGTGATAAATTTAAGGACACTATTTGGTAAAACTGTAATTTATATACAATATACAGGGCTACCGAAAATTAAGTGAAAACAATTCTGTCTATTGAATGTAACTGATGAAAGTTAAATTTTACCAAGCCCTAGAAAACGGCTTAGGAATGATAGTTACTCTCATAACCAGTTTCTAAAACTCTTTTGAACTGTTTTTAAAATACATTGATATACAGTATTTCTTATTTTACCCCTTAATTTGTAATTTACAGTACTGTCTTTATAGTATTCAAATGCAGGGTAAAAGAAAGTTGTATGAGTGCCACACCAGATTACGTTAAGTAGTTGAATGGCGTTTCCAAAAGAGAAAAGAAAATGTAGAGAAACTTATAAATAGATCTAGAAATTTTCTTGTGTATTATTAATGAAAAACATAGGTTTTTAGAGAAAATTCTTTCCCAAATAATTTTTACATTAACACAATAGACGTTTACAGATACGAATCTACCAAATTCCCCAGGTAGCACAAAGATATTGGCCAATATAAAAATATGATATCGGGGAATATAAAATGAACCCTCCCTAAAGAATACTTACAAATATTTTTTCTGATATCTGGGAATATTGACAATATCTCCTGACATCAATAAATATCGCTTTTTGACATTTCAGACGCTACGCATGCTCAAAAGCCACATTGATTCTTTTCATAATGTAGGTAGATGTCTCTCAATATCCAAAAAATGATATTGCTTGTCGAATGTCGGTAGATATCGCAGATTGTTGTTAAAATAATATCATTTTTACGACATTGGCTAATATTAACAAACGTTAAAAATAAAGCCTTAGAAAATTATATTTCTTAAAAAAATATTAATTTATAAAAATTAATTTTCAAAATATTATTTTCAGATCGTGATTTTTGTAATTAATGAAAATAATTCTTTTAAATGCTTTTTTATCATATGCATTTTAAATTACGTCTGTCAATATCCATAAATATCTTTAGTTTGACGTTTGACATTCAGTGACATTCAAAATATCGGCCAATATTGGTAGGACACTGGTGGATATTATTGTGCTACCTGGGTCATACGCACCTCTGATTTTTTTTTTTTTTTTTCTCTTTTAAACGGATGTTTTGAAATTTTTTTTATCTACTTTTATGGAGATGGTGGACATTAAGACACTAATATATCAAACTAACTTATAGAGTTTTTAAAATTTGCATTTAAAGTGTAATAATGTTAAATTTATTAAAATTCCTCTGAAACTATTTAAATAAAAAAAAATAAATAAATGTTTCCGTCTAACTTATATATATATATATATATATATTTAACAATTATTATTTAACAATATATTTAAGCATTATTTGAGTATTACTTTTGTGAATTGATTAATAATATACAGGGTGAGTTTGACATAATCTGCCAAACGAAAGGAGGTGATAGAACAGCCCATGAGGAGCATAAAACACTATAGAAACCCTGTCCTATCTCTAACCGTTTCCGAGTTATAGTAGATAGAAGAAAAATCTGTTTTTTTCCATCCCGTCTGAAAAAACCCAAATTTGTGGGCTTTCTGAAAGACTTACACGCAAAATAAGCACATATTTGGAAAGAGCAGAAAAATCCTATCGGGTGACATCATTTACATCAGGATACATTAATTTGACGGCGAGCTATAAGCGCTAATACATTGGCGAAGTTTAATATCGAGTTGTCGCCAAATCCTTTAACCTGCAATTCTGCAAACACCGTTCAAGCTACAATCGGTCAAATTTACCAAAAACTTCTCCATTCCACAAGCTTTAGAATGAGCTCACAATAAACCATATCGGTGTTCTAGTTCAGGAGAAATTTAGCCTTTTGTTTGAAATACATCACTGAAAACGGCGTTCGTCGAAATTCGGCAAACGAAACGATGGTGAGTAAATGGAACGTATGCAAATTCGTGACTATCTGCATATGGACTCTTAGTGATATGCAGATGTATTCCAACCTTCCTGTGGGTGCATCCAACTCGCGGGTACAAAAGACGAGTCAATCTGTAACAGCTCATTAGCTCGTCAGCTTCTTTTGCGTTTTATGCTGCCTAATGCTTTAGCATTTTCTGGACTTTGCCTGAGCTCGGCCGATTCTTTTCACGCTTCTCTCACGTCTACTTGCTCTCTCTTAGTTCGTACTTAGTATGTTTTCCTACATTGGTACCAAGCTGGTTCTTATTCCGTAGCACTTTTTTTCTTCTACTTTTGTAAATTAATATTGAAATTTTATCCCTTTTTGTTTACCCTCCTGAATTTTATTTTCAATTGAAGTCATCACAGGGATCAAATTGTCATACTTTCCAACCTGTAAACAGATATGCCTATTTTTACAAATGTAAAGTACGCGGATATGCATTTTGTGTATGGATTTTGCGATGGTAACTCTCGGAGAGCCGAAGAAGAGTACCGTCTACGTTATCCACATCGTCGTGCGTCCAGCCGTGTTGTATTTGCCGCAATTCATCGAAGGCTTAGGGAGAGTGGGTCGTTCGGTGTGGTGTACGAAAGGGGCCATGGTCGCCGCTCCGCCAGCGCTGAGGAGTCCGTACTCGACTGAGTGGAGGAAAATCCAAATATGAGTTCACGCATTCCTGCGAGAGAAGGTGGAATCTCCCAAAGTAAAGTGATGAATGTTTTGCGCAAAAACCAGTATCATCCATACCACTTGACACCGGTACAAGAATTACGCCGCTCAGATTTCCAAAAGCGGGAAACATTCTGCCGCTGGCTTTTAGAGCGAGATATTGAGGAACACCATTTCCTTAGAACGATACTGTGGACAGATGAGTCAATTTTCACTCGGGATGGCACGTTAAATTTACATAATTGGCATCATTACGCTCAACAAAATCCATTTGTAACACGAAACTCATCGTTACATACGCGATTCCTGTACCCCAATGAGTGTAAATCATTTTCCAACACGATGGGGCCCCTGCACATTCTTCCAATGCCGTTCGGAACTTCTTGACTCAGCAGTATCCACGATGGATTGGTCATAATGGACCAATTCCTTGGCCACCTAGATCGCGAGATTCCACTCCATTGGACTTCTATGTTTGGGCTTTCCTGAAGCAAGAAGTTTACCGCACAGTAGTTGCCAGTTTGCAAGATTTAAGCAGCCGGCTCGATGATGCAATAAAAAAATGAGGGATGAGCTTTTGCTAAGAGCTACTGCGGTTTCCGTTCGTAAGCGGGCAAGGGCATGTATCAGGTGTGGGGATGACCAATTTCTGCAGCGGCACTAAATTTCACACATCCTTTCAAATGCATATCTGCTTTAATCATAAACGTGAGATACGTCATTTTTTTTGCATATTCCTTTGTGAAAGACGTGAGAAACGTCATACTTCTTTTGTTTCCATTCCATTGTGTTTGTAAACTTAATACAACTGTTACTTTTCTTGTTTGTCTTTAAAACTTTCTTTTTTGTATCTGAGAAAACAGCGGGCTGAAGGCGGACATGAAATCAGGAACGACCATCGCAACCGTGAGTCTCCTTCTCGACGAACGTCGAATTCAGTGATGAATGTATTTCAAACAAAAGGCTAAATTTCTCCTGAACTAGAACACCGATATGGTTTATTGTGGGCTCATTCTAAAGCTTGTGGAATGGAGAAGTTTTTGATAAATTTGACCGATTGTAGCTTGAACGGTGTTTGCAGAATTTCCGGTTAAAGAATTTGGCGACAACTCGATTTGAAATTTCGCCAATGTTTTAGCGCTTGTAGCTCGCCGTCAAATTAAGGTATCCTGATGTAAATGGTGTCACCCGATAGGCATTTTTCTGCTCTTTCCAAATATGTGCTTATTTTGCGTGTAAGTCTTTCAGAAAGCTCACAAATTTGGTTTTTTTCAGACGGGATGAAAAAAAAAAAAAAAAAAAAAGATTTTTCTTCTATCTACCATAACTCGGAAACGGTTAGAGATAGGACAGAGATCCTATGGTGTTTTATGCTCCCCATGGGCTGTTCTATCACCTCCTTTCGTTTGGCAGATTATGTCAAACTCACCCTGTATATATATATATTTGTGTTTTAATGCTGAAATTTAATGCCAATTCATATCACTGAAGCATTTTTATTTTTATTTATTTATTTTACTTTTCACTTACATTCACAATTCACAAAGTAATTCTCATATGTGTTTAAAATAATTCGAATAAAAAATAAAAACTAGTTAGCAGTGAGCATTTAAAAAATTTTCAATAAAAATAAAATAAAATAAATACTTTAATTTTATTTTACGAAATTTAAATAGTTAAAAAAAAAAAAAAAATTAATGTACTTTAATCTTAAAAATTTAATTTTAAAAGGCGTGAATTAGAACAATGCATTAGAACAAAAAAGTTAAAAGAAAACATTATATATAAGAGTCAGAGCTTACTTTTGTCGCATAAAGGTCCTTCAAATCCTATTTTACAGAAGCACGTGCCATTAACTGGATCACATTGTTGATTTGGTAAACACTTGCATGTTTGACTGCATTCATTACCAAACTGTCCATCAGGGCAAGCTGTAATTTAAATTAAAAGTGGCATTAAACTAGGGGGAATAAATCAAACCTCAAAGTAAATTAAATCATTTTACCAAGTAGCATGCAATGTTTCGAAACATGTTATATAAAAATCTTAATCAAAATACAGTGAAAACTCTCTAAAAAACCAACCGTGTAATAGAAAATTGGATTTCCCTAAGGCCTAAGACCTTTTGGAAAATTCCCAACAGAAAATTGGGAAGCGAGATTGCCTTTTAATACAGCTTGTCCAGAAATCTTAATTAAGGCAATAAATTTTATAAATTAAAAGGATTTAATTATTCAACCTTATATTGTTTGTCGAAGTTTGTTTGAAAAACTTTTTAGCAATAATTTAATTTTCCAAAATTTTTTTATATGTTTCAAAAAATTGTTCAGCACCATCGATCAAAAGAAAAGAGCTTATTATTAATACTAATTTTAGTTTTAATATTTTAATCTCTGCTATATTTAAAACTTTTATGTTACTACTTAAAGCTAAAATTTTCCATTTAGAAGCCATTTCTTTTTAATTTCTTTTCTAAATAATGGTATGTCACGAAATTATCTTTTCCAAGCTTGATCATCGTCTCTTAGTTTGCACATTCAGAAATATAAAGTCTTACTACATACTTTTCTTATCTACACACAGATTATTCAAACAAAAAACTTCTTCACACACTATAAAACTAATGAAAATACTACCGGTTTCGAAAGGACGTGGCTTTTCTTCCTCAGGTGCAAACACGTGCTACTGCCTTGGCGGCAAAAGCAAGACTGGACACACAGATTATTATTACACACATGGCAATTAAGACAGTGGTCAGTTTAAGTCAAGGGAAATTTTCTTCTCATGCAAAATGAAACTTCTAAGAGAGGTATAGAATTATACATGGGCTTTTAATGAAGGTAAATTACTATTTGCTTTATGGAGAAAACTTGGGACAAGATAAATTGGCCCTAAAGGAAAGTGACTCCTTAAAAGAGGTAGATTATTACAGAGGGGTTTCACTGTATCCATTTTTGAAACTATAAATAATATTTTTAAAATTTGGTGATATTTGGTAAATATTTAACTCTGAAGCACATTCGGTTGCTTTCAGAGATCATCACAGAAAATTAATTTACACATTCTTACTTCCTCTTTTTCTTGCAATATCTGATTTAGTATATATAAAATAATTCTTAAAAAAAGAAAAAAAGAATTCGCTTAAAAAAAAAACATATATATGCTGATGATCATTATAAAACTGTATGGTCAAATAACGAAAATCTGAATTATTAAAACCACATACTTTATAGAATTTGTCGCCCAAATAGTAATTTTCTAAACGATTTATATTTATATTTGTCTAAACGAGACATTTTTCTATGGCACAGTATATGGCACAGTATGCACTGTACCTTCTTAACAGGATTCACTGTATGTCTATTTAGATTAAGAAGATATTTGTGTTTAATTGCCCTTCCACTGCATTAAAAAAAAAAGAAAAAAATCAATGCTCAAATATGAAAATTTTCATATTAAGAGAATAAGAGCTAGTAAAATATACAGATAAATGTTGAATTGCCTTATCACCACATACAGTCACAGAAAAAAAAATATATTTAAAGCTTCTTTTGGCAAAGGCTCCCGAACTCCCGGCCCTCATTTGTCTTAATCAAGCCATGCTAAAGAAATATTTGTTCCTCCTACGGATTCTAGTAGGAAACCTTGTATACATAAATAGCAAAATATTTTTAAGACATTAAGCATAGTGTGGATAAAAATATGGTGTTGGTGAAGGTATTAAGGCCAACTGACTACACAAGGGTCTTAGGCCTGCGTAGAGTGCCCACCGTGAGGAGTGTTTTTAAGGTGCACTAGCAAGTATTTAAACCAGTCTCGGAGAAAACTCTAAAAGGATTCTACGCAACTTAAAATCGAACTCGGTACTTCCGATGTACCATCTTCTAGAGTAGAAAACTTCTGGGCCACTGGTAGGGCGGATAAAAATATGACCCAAATGTTTTACATTTACACTTTTTTATAGATTTATATAAAAGTTTTGTATAATATATTATTGTTTGAAATAGCTTTACATTATTTAGCTAGAACCAACTAATCTATTACTGAATATTAAAAGTTAACTCCTTTGATTACATACATGAACAACAAAGAATTTAGTATACTTGAATGAAAAATTAGGGCCCCAAAATTTGTAAACTGAAGGTTGTTTCGTACTTAATTCGCATCCACTTCCTGTAGTTCCAGCAGGGCATTTACATTTCCCAGTAACGTGGTGGCACGGTTCATCCTTATTGCATAAACACATTTGAGCACAGTGTGAGCCATAAAATCCATTCTTGCAAACTAACAAGGAAACAAGAAGAAAAAATAACATAAAAATGAAATAATTATTTAGGGATAAATAAAAATCATTTAATGAGCATTTATGTGCAAAAAATAATCGCAGAGCGACGTCTCAAACTTTATTTAGGTAATATTTAAATGTCAGAAGTTTGATATAGCTGATATATTGGTTAATATATTTTCTAGTTTATATATATATATGTGTGTGTGTTTTCGAAAATTGGTTTTCTGACGTTCATCTGCGACATTCACTTGACTAAGAAAAAGTACTTCAAGAGCTTTTAGATGTTAATGCATTATGGTTTAAAGAATGCAATATATGTATTTAAAATGTGTTAAATGTGTTTAAAATTGGTTACCAAAAACATATTTGGCGAAAAATGTTTGTCATAAGAAGAAACAATGTAATTTATTTAAATTATATTTTTACTAAAAGGATACCATGAAAAAAAATGTACGTTTATTAAAATAAATATTTTGTTGTTGTTGCTGCTGTTATACTGCATTAAAAATCTGAAAATCGATACAAGTTTGCATGTAAAACAGAATCTAAAAATTTAAAGAAATTCTAATAAACAATTACTTCAAATTATTCTTACTTCAAAACAAATTTAGTTCTTGTATAAAAGACCAAGTATATTTAGGATAGAAATAAGTGTCATTATAAGCGGGAAGGAGCAATAAACCCTATCTACGATTCCAGAGCCTTAACCCACTCTTCTCACTTTTCGGTGTGTTTTCTTGACTATTTTGCTTATATTTTCTGTAAGGTAGTCGAAATTTCTTTGCTTTTTCAAACTTGAGAATGGGCATTTTTTTCCATGCATGTTTTTGAATTTTTTTTAAATCCCCCCCCCCCCTTTCTTTTTCTCATTCAAAATTGTGGTGGTACATTTGCGTCTATTATGCGACTCTTAATGATCATTGTGCATTTGCATAAAAAAATATGAAAATAAATAAATAAACAAAAACAACAATGCGCAAAATCCTACTTAAAAAAAAAAAAAAAAAAAAAATCACAAGTGTGAAAAAATAAAAAAAAATTCAATTTATACCATTCAGATTATGAAAGAAAAATAGTCAAGATAAAGACATCGAAGATCGGGAGGAGTACACTGAGATAAAATTCTGTAACTGACATCTAGAATAGAAATTGTGGCTCTAGAAAAAAATAGTTCCATGTCATCCTTATAAATTCTAATCCTCTTTGAAAGCGAATTCTAGAAACCCCTATTAAAATTCTAGAGCGTTTGCCTATATTATCGAGGCAAAGTTATTTAAAAATCTCTGCGAATACAAGAGACGGGTTTCAGCAACTATAATCTTGTGGTTTATGACCCAATTCTAGAAAATCAAGCTAGAATTTCTCGCAACACAAAGGATTCAGAATATTGTTTCACGATCTAGAAATATGTAGACTGGAAATTCTCGATCATTTCCTCTATTCAGTTCATTGGCGTGCTTTATGCGCATAGCTCGAAAACCTATATTTCTGGTTTAGGGATTTAGAAAATGACCATTTATTCCTTCTAGATGTAGGTGTATTTTTTTTTTTTTCTCAGTGTAGAGTTCGGGGCTCTGGAATAATCGATAGGGTTAGCTAATTCTCTTCTGTTATTTCCTAAGTAATAAATATTTTTCAGAATATATAATATTTAATCATTTGCATAAATCCTACCCATTTCACAATGTTTGCCTCTGTATCCAGGTGCACATTTACAGCGTCCGTCTTTGGGATCACACACGCCATTATTTTGACACAAGCAAACTCCTTCACAGTCATATCCATATGTTCCATTTGGACAAGCTACAAATTTTAATGAAAACAGAAATATTTAGATTTAAAAATTCAAAAAAGTTATGTGTCACTTAGAAACAGAAAAATTTAGAAGGGTTAAAATTTTATGTTAATATAATATAGAATTTACAAACATATGTTTTTATTTAAAAAATTAAACATATTTAAGGAATTTTTTTTTTTCCAGAACAGAAAGATAAAAATAGTGAAATTAATAAAATGTGCAATTCAATTACTATAATAAAATGACGATATTTTGTAAATATGTTTTAGATTTAAGGGAATAATTGAATTTTGAAACACAAATTTTGAATGGTTCATGGAATATGGTTTCATGTTAATACAATAAAGAAATATCGAAAATGTAACTTTTCTTTATTTAAAAATTTAAACATACTTAATTTTTTTTTTCTAAATAGAAAGATAAAAGGGTGAAATTAGTAAAATACGTAACATTAAGGATATTTGGCAAATATATTTTAGACTTAAGTGAATAGTTGAAATCAAACATTTAAGATGTTAAGAAATATAAGTAAAGGTGATATTTTCTGTCATATTTCTGACTGAAAAAGGACAAAATTAAACTCACATAAATTCGTTTTTTTTTTTTTTTTTTTTTTTTTTTTTACAGTTTCAGACTTTATTACATGTTTTAATGTTATTCATTTATTTATTTTCTTCTTTTATTTGATAATTTTGCTCACACCAGCATTTGTATTCACAATCATCTTTATATATTTTTGCTCTTCCTTTAAAATGGTTTTGTGCGTTGCCGCTCAGACTGCAGCACTCGTGCCTACTTTGTTCGCCTGACGAAGGGTCGTGTACTCTTTCGACCCAAAACAATTGTTGCGAGTTTATTGAATTTTATGGGGTTTATCCAAAGTTCTGTAATTATTAAGAAAAAATATGTATGCTACAGTCAGCAACAAAAGTGTCCGAACACTAACAAAAATTCTTATATAAAAAAGTACGCTTAATACAGTTTTGCTAAATAAATCCTTGTCAAATCCTGTTCTTAGACTGCCTAAGAACAGGATTCGACAAGGATTTATTTAACAAAACAGTATTAAGTGTACTTTTTTTTACATAGGAATTTTTGCTAGTGTTCGGACACTTTTGTTACCGAATGTATAGTTGGCAGCAAATGTATTCGAGCACTAGCAATAATCCCTGTCTATAAAAAGTACACATAATACTGCTTTGTTAAATAAATCCTTGTCGAGACATGGTCCTAGTCAGTCTAAGAACATGATTCGACAAGGATTTATTTAACAAAATGTATTAAATGTACTTTTTTGATATAAGAATTATTACTGCTTGGATACTTTTGCTGCCGACTGTATAAGTTTTAATTATCAAAACGTTTTATAAAAACTAATGAAAAATCTTAGAATAAATACTTCAATGATAGGTTAGATGCGCACGTAGCGTGGGGAGAGGGATCCCAAAGTCATTTATATTCTGTTTACTATAAATGGTGTATTTTTTACACCAGCGCGTGTAGTTAAGGGTTAAAAAGTGTAATTGAACTAATAGCAATATCTTATTTGTGATTGTGTAAGATTGTCCTAAAGTTTTTATTCCTTATACATTGCAATAGATTCATATATTCTATTCTAAAGATAATTTTGAAATAAATAATGAATCTGAAAAATATTAAAATTAAACATAACATTGATATAGACAGTTTTTAAAAGTAATCTTGTTAAAAAAAAACCCAACTTACTTTTTATAGCAAAAAGAAAAACTTTGTATGTAATAATAAAATCATAAAAATTACACTTTTGATAAATTAAAAAAAGTATGTTGATCGTAAGTTTCATAAATTATACAATAACACGATAAACTTACCATCAGATGATTATTTTATTCTCAATACGTAACAAACAAATTACTTAATAGAAAGCATATTCAAAATATTCCTGCATTTGAAATTATCAGTCTAGATACAAACAAATAATTATCTCATTATAAAAAAAAAAAAAAAAAAAAAAAAAAACACAGAGATATAGTTATACTTATATAAAAAAACATGCACACACAAAAAAAAGAGAGTAATTTCTAAAATCAAATTAAAATTACCCAATTATAATTCATATTTTTTGTTCAAAATAGCGATTTTTAGTAAAAGAACTGCGTTATTTCACTGTACACTCAATCCTAAAATCTATTTTCAGGACTACATACATACATTGTCATTTGAGGAAAAAATATTAACGCAAAGATTAGCAGAGAAGCATGCTATAAAAAACCCATAGATTCATGCAGGTTTTGCCACCACCGCACATTCATAATAATTTACCACTCACCCAACTGACACGTATCACCATACCATCCTGGTAGACAATGACACGTGCCATTGCTTGGTTCACAAACGGCACCATTCTGACATTGGCAAAGTTCTTGGCATCTATTTCCATAAAAACCAGCAGGGCAAGCTGAAGAGCAAAGATTTGTTTAAAGCTAACGAAAAAGCGTTCAAGCTAATTTTGTGATAGCAGATAAGCAAATAGTAGAAAAAAAAAAATACTATATAATTATTGATGAAATATTTATAGAAAAATGTATACATAAAACTATATTATGCCATATGAATGTCTAGGCCAGAAAATATGAGAGATGAGATGGATTATTTAACTATTTTGTTATTCTATGTTATTATCATAAGTTATGTCATCAAAATTATACACGTACTATAAAGATATGATTTTTGTGAAAATGCAAACAATTAGAGGGAAGCTTAATCTTGGAAATTGTTTTAAAAAATAGCTCAGTACTGCATGCAGATGATTACTACAGCTTTTTATAATGACGTCTCTCTCCGAATTTCTTGTTGCATTATTTAACACATTTTCTTTGTTACATGGGAAAAAAAAAGTATACAATTGAGGATAAAAATGTATCTGGGGAGGAAAATTCTGTTTATATAGATGTGCATGATGGATAAGTAGTGATTTTCATATCTTCGCAAATCAAATATTGTTCATAGAATTAATTGATTGTGTTTCAAATGTTTATGCATATTAATTAAAAAGTAAAAAAAAAAAATGTTCATTTAACATATTTTCCTTTAACATATTTTCGGACTGAAAGATATATATCAAATATTCATGCACAAATTAGAACTGCAAGTAGGTTAAATCGTGCTTGCACATGCAATGATGTTAATGGATATTTTTTATATTTGATAATATGGGTAAAATTTAGTTTTGCATAACTATTGATTTCAAAGAAAGCATGAAAATAAAATTATCGTTTTGAAAACGCAACTTTTTTCAACAGATAACAAACAAGGGTGAATTATGCTACAGGAGGCACTGACTAATCAGTTACAACTGTAAAAGAAAATTAATTCAACATCTCTTACTTATTTACTTTCATTTCACAGGCTATTTAATTCACAAAATTTCTATATTAATTTTCTTAGTAATAATATTAACCAATACTGAATACAATTTCATTAGGAATATGTACTAATAAAGTGTTCTTTTAAGAGCATCTAATCAATGCAAGCCCTAAGACGTCAGAAATCAGACTATGTAAATAGCAACAGATTGTATATTTAAGGAGATGCATTATAGTACGACAAGTTCAGACAAATTCCGTATTAACCTATAGGAAATTAATCCCATTATTGTCCATTACATAATCTATATTTTTAAATTCAGTTTTTCCATATAGAAAAATCGTGGGCATCAGTTCTTGTTTTCAAAAAATGGATTTTAAAGAAATGTTTATAATTTATTTTGAAGCTTTAAAATGCAAAATTTCTCGTTCTGAAACTCTGCATTTTTCAGCTTCTAAAATAAAGTATAAAAAATCTAAAAAGGCAATTTTCGGAGAACAAGAACTCTTTTAATGGCCATATATATATATATATATATATTTGACTGACCTAGATGTTATATGATGCCCAGTAAATCATTTACAGCTGTACATTTCTTTGAAAATTGTGAAACATTGTTTTTGGGTTTACGTCAACTTTGTTAAAGCAGAGGATCGTCAACTGTGCTAAAAATTTTTTCCTCAATGTTATTTGAATTCCACGCAAAAATGGATTGCAATCAATATAGTTTGGGATATTTTTTGTTTTGAACAACTGCAATACATATTCATTTAATATTTTTGACTGATTTTAGCATTTTCATATAAAATATGTAAGTGGAATGAATTCATAGAACAAGTATGGCAAAGATTTATAGGCGTTTCTAAAAGTATTTTTTAAATGCTGATGAATGACATTTAATATTTCTAGAATTTTTCTGAAGTCAATTTTTTACGAAAATGAATGAACTTTGGAGAATTGTATTAAAAATACGTTCGATATTACTTGCTATTTTTCTCTAGATGTAATACAACCAGAGTCTCAATCCACTGACTAGATTAAAAGAACTTTATTCTTCGATCGCATCCGTGATTCGAAATTAAAGTTAAAATCGATCCTAATTTCAAATCAGATCCAAATGCTCTTGGTACAATTTTTAAAAAAATCTCGAATCTATTTTTTTTTTAAATATAAAGAAAGAAAAAAAAGAGCCGCTGTTCAACTTTTCTCATACATAAATAAGGCTATCGGTTAGATTCTTAGATTTTTTAAACAAAAAGTAATGATGCAGAAAATCTTAGAAGTTATCTTAATGACATCCCTAATAATTTTCTGATAGAGAGATTTAAAAGTTTCTTTTTTTTTTTTTTTTTTTTTTTTTAATAACAAAGGGAATTTAATTAAAGCCCACCAAAAAAATAAAAGGAGGGGTGGCGAATATTGTAAGCACAAGTTACACATTTCTAATAAAGGACTGGTTTATTTATGCGAAGTTAGCGGGTCTCTTTGTTTTCTGTTTCAGAAGACTAAAATATATATATATATATATATATATATATATATATATATATATATATATATATATATAAGGTGGTTATAATTAAAATAACCCCTTTTAAACATGCGTAGATTTTATTCTGATGGGCATATTTAATTAAAATTTGGTATATGAGATATATGAACATTGGGGAAAAAGCAATAAAAATAAGTCGTTCAAATTTCGACCGATAGATGACGCTTTTCATGCAATGCAGTAAAGGTGTTATGCAAATTTGAAGTCTTCAAACCTCCTGTAGTCAATGTCGTAAAATCATTTTCCTCCATACCTTAAAAGAAGAAAGGCAGAGCCTTACTGATCAAGTTGTTTTATGAAAACGGCAGTAATTTTTACATGTACTCAGAAAATATTGACGTTTAAAAGAGTTACGAAGAAAGCCTTTGTCCAGACAGGGCTTGAGAAAGTTTCTTGTTTGAAAAACTGGTGAGTTGGGTATGCTGCGAGCAAGATGACAAGAAACACAAAAAGAAAGAGTGGTAGTAATTGCCGCATTCTAAAAGGGCGTCCGGTTTCAAAAAATCTTCTACAAGTGCGTTCCACGTGATTCGTTTTCTCCCTTTACCTTAGTGCCAAAGTTTCTGTCATCCATCGTAAAGTAATATCCATACAAAATCCACGTTGTAGATCCGAACAAATGTATTGATTTTGTTAGCTTTTTTTAGGCAGAATAGCGATTGATAATGCATGCTGACGCACTTTCGATCTCAGCAAGAGCGACTTCTTTTTATAGTTTCCGTTACCTTTCTCGCAAGATACTCCATTCACCAGGCTCTTAAATTTTAGTAATTTTCTTTCTTAAACGCTGCTGTCCCGGCAAATCCCTTTTTCGTGAGCCTTTCAAACGCCAAATTTCTGGCAGTGCAATTAAAAACTAGTACCGTTCTGATAAAACTACTTGATCAGTAAGCAGAGCCCGACTAATCTCAGGTTTGGCCAAGGGGCAGATTTTGTGTTTGGGACCCCATTATCCCATCAATTTTCTCGCTTTACCGAAATGTAAAAATATCTTATTTTTATGCATTTATAGTTCTGATAGCCAGTGTTGGAAGGTTTTTGATGTGCGATAATATTTTACAGTTTAAACAGTCATATCAAAAGCTTACTCTCAGAACTGCAGAAAACTGTATTTATAGTAGATATCGGTAACACGTATTGGTAATCTATATTGGTAGCAAACCAAACCAAGTCTTTCACATGGAGAAACATTCTTGGGCACATAATGATATTGCTCACAATTTTCAATTGTAATGTTGAGTAAAGTACAAACTTTTTAAATTATTATTTTTAAATAACATTCCTTAAATATGATTTAGGGTCTCCTTTTAAGTGGGGGCCCAGGGCAGCTGCCCCGTTTGCTCTTGTGATAATCAAGCTCTATCTGTAATGCTCGATCTTTCTTTCCTAAAAGCGTTGTTAAGAATGATTTTACAACATTGACGACTGGCATTTTAAAAACGTTCCAAAATTGTCTTACATTCTTTTCTATATCACATGAAGAGCACCATCTGTTGGTGGAAGTTTGAACAATTAATTTTTATTGCCACGCATATACAAGTTTCATCGAAATATGTCTACCAGAACGGGTTCTGCGTTTGTCTAAACAGGACAACTTTGAATATCCTTATATACAGGGTGGTTTTAATTAAAGTCAGCTTAAATATTATAAGCAGTATTTATAGAATCAGAAGTTTTACATTCTTTCTGTTAATGACGATTTAATAGTTTTATTTTATAATTTTTAAACTGTCTAATGATTGATTTTTAAAATCGAATCTAGAATATTGTTCGAAACATAAAATATTTGCATGCATGTAAAAGAGGAGTGTTTAAAATATGTTGACTAAAAATTAACAGATTAGTTTTCAAAATAAAAAGAGAAACGTAATATTGAGAAATTAAATATTTCAATTTTCCAGAACTAATTTAGAAGTAGCAAATGCGTAACCATTCAGAAATACTTCCATACAAAATAATTATAGCAACAAGTATTCAATAATTCTTACTTTTGAGGCATTTATCACCATGTTTTCCAGGAGGACAATGACATAAACCATTTTCTGGATGACAAGATATACCATGACCACAGTCACAAGTATTTTTGCATTCCAATCCATGAAATCCTCTAGGACATGGTCTTTCACAAAAAGTTCCTGTCCAGCCAGGACCACATGTACACGCTCCACTTATATGATCACATGCTGCTCCGTTTTCACACTGACAATCTTGCTCACACTTGTCTCCGTATTTTCCGACACTGCATGCTAAAGAAAAAGAAAATTATATGTTTATTTTTTTAAAACCGTTAGTATTTTTAATTAAAAATAAACATTAACGTAATTGGGGGGGGGGGGGAGAATGAATGACACTAAATTCTGTCTGTCCCTTTTCTCTCTCTCTTTCTCTCTCTCTCTAAATGAACAAGTCCCTTTTATATTATAAGTTCATAAATTTTTTACTATAGACTTATGAATTTGATTTCAAAATTGTTAAATTAAATGGCACAACTTCAAAAATAACACTTATTTCACATAAAATTTTAAAATAAGTTTCTAGTGTTCACTTTTTTTTTTTTTTTTTTTTTTTTGCCACTGAAATAGTAATTTTGTTCGTAATAATTTACACAGGAACATTTTGAAAGACACTAAACATTCAACTGAGGCTGAATATCAGTGCTTCGACGAATTTCGTGAAAACGGCTCACAAGAAAACATTCAAAAAGTGTTGTCTTAAAAAAATATGTGATTCTACTCTTCATAAAACACCAGAAAATGAAAAAATTATCGGTTGAAATGAATTACAGCGACCACAAAAAATTATCAAAATTACGCATATTTGGCGATTTCACACAGTTAGGCGTTTGATTTTGAGTACTTGGCGGAGAAGCAAAACACGGTTTTGTTCGTACACGGCAATCTCGGTGCTAGCGAACTTATCGCCTAACCGCGCTAAATCGTCAAAAATGCTTAATTTTGATAATTTTTTTGTGGTCGCTGTAATTAACTTCAGCCGATAATTTTTTCACTTTCTGGTGTTTTATGAAGAGTAGAATCACATATATTTTTTTCAACATTTTTTGAAGACGACACCTTTTGAATGTTTCCTTGTCAGACAAAGAAAATGAATTGCACAGTCCTCTTTGTTCATTTAAGAGCAAGACAGCCAGATGAGACAACGCCTTGTGAAGTAGTCGCGTACTCAAAGCGAATAGAGATATTTTTAAAAATCAAATCACATCAACGAAGAATGGAAGCTGGGCAAAAAGGGATATGAATAACTGAAAAGTTTCCTTTGACAAATTCATGAAAAAATGCCTTATGCCAATGAAAATTAATTTCATAGTTGACTGTGTCGCACCATGTGCCTCACAGCCAGACCAGATAAAGCATTGTTTCGGTATCTCGGATCCAAGAGCGAAAAGAGCCATTTTTTTGTTCATCGATGAAATTAACGGTGAATGGTAGATATGTAAAAGAACAGATTAAATACTTAAAAAATATATCTTCGACAGATTGCCTCTGTCGAAGGTACATTTTAGAGGAAATCAACTGCATGCTGTATGTTAAAGAAAATAATTCTCACGTTCAATTTAGTCGAATCACGAATTAAAAATCCTGATGTTGCGTGACGTTGTCTTGTACTCTCGGTCATGAATGGAGACATTTGTATGAGTTCTCCAATCAAACCAAAGAAGAATGGGAGAGAAGATATGAAACACTACGAAAAATTTCCCTTGAATGAATCTTTGAAAATACTATTTGTTAATTAACATTGATTTTACGGCGGACATTTTTTTTCACCTAGAGCCTCTTAGATTAACGAAGAACATCTTATCTTGTAGTCACGAACCCCACAGCAAAGAGACATTTTTGAGCTCGTCAGTGGACTTTAACGACAAATGGGAACTGTGAAAACGGGGAAACGAAGCTCTTTGAAAATTTATTAGATGTAAAAACATCGCACATTAAAGAAAACTAATTTCACGGTCGACTGAGAAGAATAACGTGATAGACAGCAAACAGGCGACGCCTTGTATTTGAGTCACGGAATACACAGCAAATAGAGATATTTTTTTTTAACTTATCTGTATACTTAAAAACGATAGTTGTGCAAAAGGTAAAACAACTCCCTGTGAAAAGTTACCATTGACGAACTGCTGTGAAAACGCAGCACCCACTTTAATGCAATCTAATTTCAAGGTGGACATTGTTATACAGAGTGGCCATTGGAAACGCCCAGTGTTGGGATCGCTGACTTCAAAGAGAATTGTCAATTTTTTTAGCTCATCAATGAACCGAAAGGTAAATGGGATCTATTAAAGAGGGTAGATGACACACTGTGAAAAAATCCCTTTTCCAAAACCTTTTAAAATATAATATGCTACAAAAAATTAATTTTAAGGTCGACATTTATGTATCGCTAACAAACCTGCTACATGATACAGCTCCTATTTCGGATTTTCGGATCCAACAGGGATCAGACACAAATGCTCGTGAATGTACCTAAGACAAACTAAAATCGTGCAAAAGAGATGACATATCCTTGTATTCGACGGATTCTCGTGAAAAAACCCTACGTTACAAGTAATTAAATTTAACAGTCAACTTAGTCGAATCACGAGCCTAACAGCCGGATGTGGAAATGCCTTTTTATGTGGTTGCGTCTCTAAAACCGAACAGATATTTTTTGAGCTTGTCAAAGAACTCACTTAAGATTTGAAGTTCTATTTTCAACTCTAGATTTTTTGTATAATATTGAGAGACCCTGGATTAGGAAAATCCATTTTTTAGCGGTTGATCTGTATGTATATTTGTTATCAGCATAACCTAAAAACAAATGACTGCAGAATATTCAAATTTGGTATTTTGAAGTTTGTATTAGGTTGAAGACATGATCAAGTTTGAAGGTAAATTAATAACAGCCTTGATTTTTTTTTTTTTTGGTAAAAATAAATATGGGCAATATAATTCAATGGGGAGTTGAGGGGAGCGGAAGCCTCCCCCCCCCCTCCCCACACACAGTATTATGCCAAATAAAACTGTTCCTAAGTCTATTTTAGATTTTTTTAAAAGTAGATTGAAATTTATTATCTTACCTAATTGGTCTTATGACCTCATCTGCAATCTATTTTTATAGTATTGAAATGCAGGGTAAGAGAAAGTCGTGTGAGTGACACACCAGATTATTTTTATAATATTCAAACATGGGGCAACAGAAAGTTGTGAAAGTACCGCACCAGATTGTTCATATTATTTACTATCTTCTGCAGGTTTAATCATAATGAATATATCGTATTGAAATATATGTCGAAGAACCACCTAAATTTATTTTTTAATAATTAGTTTACTTCGTTCCTATTGTGTTTGGAAATATTTAAATCTGACATGAAATAAGCATGTTTCATGTTTTCTAAAGTTTTCGGTAAAAATGACTCTTAAAAGCCTTTTAGTCAAAAGGATTCTTCCAATATGGGATACTTAAGTATTTCCTTATCTGCCGAGTAACATGTTCTGGTGTTGAATACTGATCTCTGACCTCTTATGTCAAAGCAAATGCTTTCTAAAGAGCCCCACTTGAATGAGAATGGAATGAGAAAAAAAGATTTTAGAAAACAGAGGGAATCGATTAAAGGGAAAATAAAAAAGCATTTTTGCCTGTTTAAAAATTCAGAACGAATCAAACTTGATTTTATAAAGATTAATTTCTCTTCCTTTTTGCAAAGATTTTTGAGTAAGGCATACAGTTTTCAATTTTATGCATTTAAAGTGTTTATGAATTTGTGTGCAAACAATTTAAAAATGTGTAATAAAATCTTAAAAAAGTTTATGAATAATAAAACTTAAAAAAAAAAATCTGGAGGAAACTGTTAAAAAAGTGAATAAATAAATAAATATTTATATATATATATACAGTCGAACCTCGTTAACGTGAATCTCAAGGGGGTAATTGTTTTTTCGTGTTATCAGTAGTTCATGCTATCAGTAAATAATCTTCATATAACTAAACTAATTTTCATTTTGACAGGGACTGTAGAAACCGTTCATGTTGAAAGTAATTCACGTTAACAAGGTTCGACTGTATATATATATGTGTGTGTGTGTGCGTTCCCTTTCATGCTGCACTGGTGCCTACATTTCACCTGATGCAAGTTTGTGCTTAACTAGTTCGGCTTGCAACAATTAATGCGTGCGTAATTCACGTTTATAACTCATGGTGTTTGGTTATAGAATACTTTTTAAATATGAAATGATATATTTGTAATACATTCTTATGAAGCTGGTGAATAATAAAAATTTGTAATTCAACACAATTTCATAAATTAAGAAATTATATATATATATATATATATATATATATAAGTTCAACAATTTTTTCCAATCAAAATAGTTTAGAATGGCTTTTCTTCATGTGAAAAGAAAAAAACAGAAAAAGTAATTATTTTCATGCTGCAACGGTGTCTAAATTTTACCCGATGATGGTTCATGCTTAATTTATTCGACTCGAAACAATTACTTTACAATTTATTATTTCAAAGATTTTATTCATTAACTTTTAGCATATGTAATTCGCTACATTTTACAACAGTATAATGTAGTTATTTATTACAGCCATATAAAATGAATAATTGATAGAAGAATTAAGGGAGATAGTATAACACTTAAGAACAAATCGTTAGGAATATTTTCCTCATTATAAGATATTTAAGACCAAACAAAGTCATATTAATATCACTTGTAATATTAAATTCCTTATCAGTGAATTTTAATTCTTTTGCATACTTTGATTTCCTATTTAATATATATATATATATATATACACACAGTGGTGGACATAATTATAAAACACCTATCTAATTTGACAATTAGTGAAAAAAAATATTCAGAGCTAAAAAATGTTTTATCAAATAGATCAAAAACATAAATTTATTCTGTTATCACACGTAATTGTTTTACAGAAAGGATATTTTTATAGAGTTTAATAAAAAAAAATCAAAAATACCATGGACAAAATTATAAGACACCCTAACATTTTAATTAAAACACCTGTTTTTTTTCGAAAATAATGTGCAATATGCAAATTTTCTGTGCGCTGTTATGACGTGAGCACTTAACTAAAGCAGACGATAACCGACTTCACGCATTTATAAACATGTCACGAGGTACAGAATTAAAAGAAAGTGAAATTCGCGAAATTTGGAGATTAAATGGAACTGGTGCTTCAATTTATAATATTTCAAAAGTTATTAAACGCTCTAAATGTGCAATTAGAAATGTTTTGAAAAGAGGAATTAATGGATCGGTGATTAAAAGATCTGGACGTACTCCTTGCTTGTCCTCGAGAGACAGACGCCATGTGCTTTTGCTTGCTACACAGAATAAGATGACCACTACAGGCATTAAAAATGCTTTGAAACTGAATTATTCAAGGAGAACCATTCGCAGGGTGTTGCATAATGCTTCCTATGTAAAATATAAAAAATTGAAGAAAAAACCACCGCTTCTAAGCCGGCACAAAATGGAGCGTCTAAACTTCACTAAACAAACTATGGCCTGGACCTCCAAATGGTACTCTGTGTTATTTTCTGATGCAAAAAAGTTTAACCTGGATGGTCCTGACAGGTTTCAATATTATTGGCATGATTTACGGAAGTCTCCTCATGTACTAATGAGCCGCCAAATAGGTGCAGGCTCAGTAATGGTTTGGGCTGGTTTTTCGGCTCAAGGGAAAACGGATATTGTTTTTGTGCATTCAAGAATGAATTCCGAAAAGTATAAGAATATTTTTAAAGATCAACTAGCCATATACGGTGAACTTCTTTGTGGCGAAAACTACACTTTCCAGCACGATAACGCGCCGATTCATGCATCACACGAAACGAAAAAGTTGTTTTCAGAGCAAAGTATCAATGTTCTTCCGTGGACATCTCGCTCCCCAGATTTAAATCACATCGAAAACTTGTGGGGGATCTTAGCTCGTGCGGTTTACCGAAATGAGAGGCAGTTTATATGTGTCGAAGAGCTAAAGAATGCTATAAAATGTGCTTGGGAAGAACCGTCTTGCGATATTTTGTTAGAATTGATAGATTCGATGCCGAATCGCATCTTTCATGTTATAAAAAACAATGGCGGCTCCACCAAATATTGAATAACCATGTTAGAGGATTTTCTTTTAGACCATTAGTGTCTGCTAATTATGTTGACCACTATATTTGGAAAAAACGATTGGTGTCTTATAATTTTGTCCATTATGTTTTTAAGTTTTTTCATTAAATTGTATGAAAATATCATTATTATAAAATAATTATATATGATAACAGAATAAATTTATGTTTTTGACGTATTTGATAAAACCTTTTTAAGCTCTGAATCTTTTCTTTCTCTATTTGTCAAATTAGATAGGTGTCTTATAATTATGTCAACCACTGTATATATATATTCCTTTTTTTGAGTGTATGTGTGTGTTCATTATTATCATTATTTTAAGAACATAAAACATTCAACTCTAAACTGTCAATAAAAGGTTTTTCCTGTATTCGTAAACGATAAATACGTTCGTAGGAGATTGATCAAAGTAATTAGAATACTGCTATTGTTATGTAACTGCCTCTCTAAGAGGGCCAACCATCGTAACACAGGAAATTGACTTTTAGAGAGGTGGCTTTTTAATAAAGGTTGTTCAGATAATCTTTATCCAAACAATAAATTGTATGAATTAAATGTTATTAATTATTTATATATACACTGTTTGTCTATGTGGTGCATTCTAAAAATCATTAATGTTAGTTTTTAAAATGTAAAACCTTTCTACCAATAATACGTTTTTCAAGATTTTTTTTTTTTAATAAACTGGAACAAATTGTTCAACTTAGCATCATTTGTATATGAAAAAGAGGTTTCTATTCATGTATAAATTTCCACTAAAGTATGCTGGCATAATATATTAATTTTAGCTTTAAATTTTTCAAACATTTAAATACTTTTATTCTATCATTTATTGCCAACATTACCAAATTAAGAGCCACTGCATCAAAATTTGTTAGCCGAATAATAGTAGGACACAAAATTCTCTTTCCAAAGCTTGAATTTCACCTCTAAAGTATGAAATGTGAAGTCTTATTATTCTGCAACGGGGAGAGAACTCCGCAAACGCCACTGCGCGGTAGCTACGAATTTTCAACTTTTCGGGGAAAAAAAAATAATAAAATTAATTTGGCATGTCACTCACACGACTTTCTTCTACCCTGCATTTCAACACTACAATGATAGATTGAGGTATTAAGTCTTAAGATCAACAGCGTAAGATAATAAAGTTCAATGTACTTTTAAAATAATCTAAAATAGGTTTAGGAACAGTTTTATTTAACATGTAATTCTGTGTGAGGGGGACTACTGCCCCCTCAACCCCCCGTTCAATTACAACACATACAATTATATATATATAAAAAAAAAAAAAAAAAAATCCAGGCTGTTATTAATTTACCTTCAAACTTGCCAGTCTTGATCGAATTTTTAAGTGGCAACCTAATACAAAATTCAAAATTTAAATTTCTTGCAGTTATTTGTTTTTTAGTTATGCTGATAACAAATATACATACAGATCAACCGCTAAAAATTGGACTTTCCTAATCAGGCGTCTAAAAACGTGATATTATAAAAAAAAAAAAAAAAAAAAAAAAAAAAAACTAGAGTTGCAAATATGACTTCAAAAAATACTTTGTTTACAGTATGGGTATGAAAAATTAATGTTGCAGTATTCGTCGACATAGTAAAATGTGCAAAACACTTCCATCCATTACATTCAAAAGAAAAGAACGTTTTGCTTAATTCTGGGTAGCCTTGTATATTGTCTATAAATCAATATGTACTATAAACAATACTGTATATTTAAAATTTGTCTTACTTGAAAAACACAAAAAGAACTACGATTCCTGCAATTTCCAAGTTTAGCCCCAATATATCCAAATACTTTGGATAGGCCTGTAAACGAATGATGGATAATTTCCATACCACAATCTATATAAAACATGTTTTTATGAACATAATAAATTTCATTCATTCCGCTTTGTTTAAGTCAGCCTATATATGTTACACTGTACTTACCAGAAATTTCCCCATACACATAATGTATTTGAATTCTCTTAACTGTCCCTGTACATGAACCATTTACTTGATCTTAACGAAAAGTTTACTGTAGCATCCGTATAGGATACACATTTAGAATACCAAGTTTTGATTTTCTGCTATTATTTGTTCTTGAGCTATGTTGATAAAAGACACACACACACACACACAGACCAACCGCTAAAAACATGATTTTGGATCCTTGACCTGAAAAAGTGTAAATTATAACAAAAACTCAGTTTCAAAAATTTTACACAAAAACAATACTTTCTTTACCATATATATTTGTAAGAGAGAGTAAAAGGTTTTCGTGCTTAAAGGAAATTCCGTATAAGCCGTAATGACAAATTCTTTTGGGGTGTCTCTGTACACGAACGACAGATACACATATACACATACAGAGAGGGGGACACACACACAAAAACAACCTCCACAGAAAGACCTCTATTGATGCTTTGGGAATGATTTGCGGACTGGCAACTTAAGAAATCTGCAAATCGGCTCTATTGATATTTCTTTGATCTGCTTTAGGAGATCGACGCTCGCTGCCGCTCGCTGCAATCGAAGCTCCCAAACCTCCTAGTGCGATAATTGCATGAGAAGGGGGGTCTCTTTTGTAAAAGAGCAATAAAAAGTAATGTCCTTCATTGTAAATGTGTGCAAAATGTCAAGGGTCGCTTTCGGACAATGGATAATTTATGAGTTTTGACGCGCTGCATGTTGCTAGTATCTGAAGGAAGCTTAAGGATCCTTCAGATACTAGCAACAGTGCAGCGCTTCAAAACTCACAAATTATCCATTGTCCGAAAGCGACCCTTGACATTTTGCACACATTTACAATGAAGGACATTACTTTTTATTGCTCTTTTACAAAAGAGATCCAATTTCGATCGCAGTAGGAGGTTTGTGAGCGAAGAAAATCTCTTTGCTGCTTCGCGTCAATTCGATTCCCACATCAAAGGGATATCAAAAGAAACCGAACTTGAAGCCAGTCTCTGAAGGGCCCTGACAGGCTTCACTGAATTACAAGTGTTAAGTGTTTTCTGACTGTCAATTGGTATACTATTATGTTCGTCTAATTTAAATTATTTGGATGTAAAAAGTATGTTTCTCCACAAGCATCAAATCTAATGAAATTTAAAGAATTTTTGGATAGTTTATTGTTTGGTTTACCCGCGACTAAATATCAAGATCGCTTATGTAAAAAACTTCTATTCAAAGTAATACTATAAATTGTAATACTATAGAGAAAGTCAAAATTTGCAATCCACTCATGGGAATAATTTGGTTTAGAAGCGTGACATTTTATTTATTTTTATTTATTTATTTATTTTTTTTTTTTAACGATTTGTATAGAAAAATACACATGGCATTTCCCAAATGCAGTCTTGTGATGCATAAAGAAAATAAATAAATAAATAAATAAAAATGTCGTAAAAAACTTTTATAAAAACATTTTCAAGCTCAATTTAATAAAATAATGTATTATTATTATTATTATTTTAAATGAAATATTTCGATTTTTTTTTTCGATTTTTCTTCGAAAATAAAAAAAACACCAGGATTTTTTTTAGTTGTGACTATCATAAGTTTTTAATTATTCTATAAAAGAAACTTACGTTTTTCACATTGTTTACCAGTCCACCCAGGGGCACAAACACATTCTCCATAAAGTCGATTGCAATCTCCGCCGTTTAAACATTCGCAGTTGTTCTTGCACATAGGGCCCCAGCTACCAGGACTGCATGCTGTAATAAGAATAAATAAATTTACCATACGATTTTTTTTTTTTTTTTTTTTTTTTTTTTAATAATGAAAATAAATAAATAATAAGTAATTTTAACGGTATCTGAAATTTTTTATTTTAGTTAGTAATATGTTTAAAATATGACTTTATAATTCATTATTATATAACTTTATTGATTTTAAGACTGATAATTTATTTTATAATGCTCCGGCTCACTATCATAGATTTTACAGATATGTGTGCAGCAATCAGATTATGACTTACGTTGATCACATTGGTTTCCAGTCCATCCTGCTGAACAAAAGCATCTCCCATCCACTGGACTACACGACGCTCCATTCTGGCAAGTGCATTCTTTTTGACAATGTAGTCCATATTTGCCAGGAGCACATTCTATAAAATCATTTTAAAACAGTCCATTATTTGAAATACACACATAACATATATTAAATTCATTTTAAAGAGAAATATTTCAGTTTTTGATACAGACTTTTCTGGGTAAAAGTAATAGACGTTTATCAGTCCTATATCAGGTATAACAACATTTTTAGTTTATTCCGGAGCATTGTTAAAAACCGCCTTTTTTTTCACACTACTATCTTTGAAAAGTTATTTCCTTTTTACTTAATCGTAGTTATACATTGGAGAAAATTACTCGAAGAAAAAGGGTGTGTGTACAAGCAGGTACTATCAATGCTGTCGAAGTAGAGATGTAAATGTTAAGGCCGATTGGCTGAATATGGGTCCTAGGATTGGGTGGAATGCCTTCCGTGAGGGTCTTTATAAGGAATCCTAATTCATATTTACGCGATCTTAGGAGAAAACCATGTAATACTTCGACGAGCGCGACCTGGGATCGAATCCGCCACTTCCGGTCAATTAGCTTTTATCGTCTCCCCGGTCTGAGATGTTATCTGGCCACCAACATATATTATTATTTTTTTTCTATTAATAATTAGCAAAATTTTGATTACAATAAAAGTTTTAGAAAAAAAAAATCTAATAACTTATTTCTCGCTACTTGAGTTTTTTTTCTTTTTTCCCCCCCCACTATATAAAGTTTTAATATATGTTTATATAAACACACACACAATATATGTCTAGTATACAACAGGAGTAATCAAAACAAAATTTTTAAACAAAAAAACAATATTTTGTGTAAGCTATTTTCAGTCGTAGATTTGAAGGGGGGGGGGGGGTTGAAGGGAGGTATTTAGAATAGTATTGTTTTAAGCAATGTTTAAATTTCACAGACATTCAGTAAAGGTTTTTCAGCTGAACTATGCTATTATAACAAGAAAGCAACCTTTAAATTAAAAAAAAAAAAAAAAAAATAGACGGTAGATAACATAGATTTGATAAAGTAGAGCATAATGCAAAATTGAAACCCATAAGACATAATGTAGTCGTGAAATTTAATCCTAAAAGTGAAATGGATAAACTTTGTTATAATTGTGGTGAAAAAAACCACTTATCTAGAGACTGCGCCCATAGAGCTAAAGGATTAAAATGTTTTTCATGCAAACGCTTTGGGCATAAGAGTTCGGAATGTCCGGTTTCAAAACCCTAAGTCGAAGCATTATGTATTACAGTAAATCAAAACTTGAACAAAAACATTCAAATAAACAATGTGAATTTTACTGGTATTATTGATACAGGGAGTGAGGCAACACCGCTGCGTAAAAGTGCCTTTAATAAATTGAATGTTAATAGATTAAATTTTATGAGTCCCACTTTGAAGAGGATCGGGAAAAGTTTCGCAAAGCCGTTAGGCTCATCTGACGCAGATCTTAGGATTGATGATTTTGAATGTAAAACTAATATTTCTGTTGCAAATAATGATTTTATATCCTATGACGTAATCATCGGAATGAACGTACTAATGTTAAGCGTAAAAAATGAAAATGGCATTTTTGTAAAAAACAAACCTAGTCCCCTCGAGGTAAATTTAGTAACAGTTCTTCCAATAGATGCATATCAAAATGAAGTTAACACAGATATTGCTATTGACGCTCCCATTAACTTTAAAAGTAAAATTTCTGAGAAATCCCCAGAAATAAATAAAACATTAAATAGTGTTGAAAAGTGTCAAAATAAAACCCCTCAACCTGTTAAGTTGTCGAGAAAATCATTAGAATTTTCCAAAAAAGCTGCAAGTGAAAATAATGACGATGACGAAAATAATGACGAAAGTGATGAGGATAGAAAGATGCTTTTGAAGGACGATAATAGTGAAGATGATGACAGTGAGAAAGAGGAGGAGCCTCAACGAAAGAAACAAAATCAGATGAACATTTCCCAAATGAGATCGCAAATTCAAGAAAACACTCCTTCAAAGAAAGACGAAAAACAAATTCTATATGAAAAGGTTTTGCAGTTAGCAAAAGAGCAGAAAGAGTTGAAGAAAATAGTTGAATAAAATTCCAAACTTCTTAGAAGAGAGAAATTGAGAAGACAGCCTTTCACGATAGATTCCATCGATTGTAAAAGACAGAATTTCCCAAAAGAAGAGACTGCCAGTATAAATTTGAAAAAATTGCTTATTTCATCACTTCCAATAGAGACTACAATTAACAAAACAGCTGCATTATTTCCTAAAGCTATGCAAATACAGTTAGAAGTTTCCCCTACATATAAGAGTGCTACTGTAAATTTTATGACCGAAGAAGATGCTGCAGAGGCTTTAAAAAAGACTAAAACTAGAAATGACAAAATAGAGGTTCTCGAGTTCGAATCCCAAGCTGACTTTGAGTCCCAGAGTAAAGATTTACGCAAACATGCAAAAGGACAATTTTTTAAAGTTAAAGGAGGAAATAGAAAAACTTATAACTTGCGAAGACAACAACCGAAAACTTACGAAGTAGGCGACCAAGTTGCCATGAAACTGAAATCGAAATACTTTTGCCCCTACAAAACTGCAAAAATGAAAATGAAAAATGAAAACACATATGATGTAGTTAAGGAGGGATGCCATGAAGGTCCCCTTTGTACATCCACTCATGCCGAATTTCTCAAACAATGGATAAATTAAAAAAAAAAAAAAAGAGAAAAAACACGAAAATTTGTATATATGTTGTACATAAGTTTGTTATTATTTTCTGTTGCTTTTGTGTTTGTTTTTTCTTTTTATATTTTTCAGTATGGCAGCCTGGGGGACCAGTCGTGGAAGGATGGCCGAGTTTATGGTAGAAGCACCTTGCTTTTCCCGACATTTGCTTAAAAAAACAGCTTAGTTCTCTTACTGAAGCCACGAGCGATCAACCTTGACGAAATGATGCAACCAAGACGTAGCTGTGATGTCAGAAGGTCGTAATTCTCATCCACTGCGCACGCATCCCCATAGACGGAGTCTTGGAGCACTTACGAGAAACGGTTCAGTTGACGACGGGACTTCGACGATACGGTGTCCTGTATCATGCCGTATGCGCTTCTAAAAATGGTTGAAGGCGAAGCCGAAGTGCTTAGTGTTGACGAAAGTAGTTTTTACGTAATTTAAACTGTGTATTATTTTCTTTTGACGAAAGTTGTGCTGAACAGTATATCATCTAGTGCTAATAAGTGAACTGTTTGAATTATCTAGTTGGAAGGTAAACATCGGACGGGTGTTTTATAATATGCATAAGTATAAACTTCTGTTTTGAACTGTTATGATTTGACTTTTACAAGTGACTGGTTTTGGTCGGCTGTTTAATATTAATTCGTACTATAATCTTGTAAATAGTGTATCATAGTTTTTCTTTATTAAATTTTAAATAGTTAATAGTAATTAAGTATTAATTAATTATTAACGCCCACTTTAGTTCCCGACTATATAGATATATATATATCGCCAAATATGACTTGCTAATCCGTATTTTATTACATTTTTTACACGGTTAGAAAGATGATTTAACGATCTTTCTGACGGTACCTCTCGTTAGAAGTTTTTACTTTCCGAACACTATAGTGAGGAAAGTATTGTAATCATGTCAAAAATCCGAATTTGAGATTTTGATGTTTCTATACGTTTCGAGGTCCAATGAGTCCGTTTTCACTATTTTTGCGATGATGTATGTATGTGTGTGTGTATGTATGTGTGTATGTCTGTGAGTGAACACGCTAGCGTCTAAACGCTTTGTTCGAATAACCTGAAAGTTGGTACGTATATTGTAAGTCACCATAGTACGAACCCTATAGATTTTTGTGAATCTAGCACTTATAGTTTTTTTACAGGGACACAAAGAAAATTTTTTTATCATTATGGCCTATGGGAGCAAAATCTTAACAGTGCGATAGCATCTAAACGCCTTATTCAATTGAGCAAAAAATTTATGCACATATTATAGGTCACAAATACTCAATCTGTATAGATTTTGGAGAATCTAGCACTTATAGTTTTTTGAAAGGGACACAAAGAAAAATTCTTTATCATTATGCCTATGGGGCCAAATTTTTAAAAGTGTGATAGCATCTAAACTCATTATTAATCTGAGCAAAAAAATTTGTACACATGGTATAGGTCATAGTTGCACCAACTGTATAGATTTTGGTGAATCTAGCACTTACAGTTTTTTTACAGTGACACAAAGAAAAATTCTTTATCATTATGGCCTATGGGACCAAATTTTTAAAAGTACGATAGCATCTAAACGCCTTATTCAATTGAGCTGAAAATTTATATGAGTATTATAAATCCCTGTTGCACTAACTATAAGCATTTTGGTGAATCTAGCATTTGCAGGTTTTTACAGGGATACAACGAAAAATTCTTTATCATTATGATCTATGGGTTCAAAGTTCAGTAGCGTTAAATAAAACATCGTGTACTATATGGAGAAAAATACTCAAACACTCTATTATGGTTTTCTCTCTTTTGTTTGTTTAGCAACTCCTCTTTCTTTACTTTATCTACAAAACTGTTAATTACTCAATGTTCGGAAAGTCGAGTGGAGTCACTCCAGGTTTTTTTTTGTACAGATGATTGAAAAAGAAATGTGTGAATGTGAAGCGAAAAAAAATCGAAGATTTTGGAGTTTTAATTTTTTTACATGGAAATGGAATAGCAACAAAGCTCTTTATTTTTTTATTTTTTTATTTATTTTTTTTTTTTAAGAGCTCAAAATGAGAGTTTCGCAAAATCCATGCGCGCGATTTTGAAAAGAAACTGTAATTCACGAAATATTTTCAATGGGATTCAATCTTTTAAGGGCTTTATCCCCTCCTCGAGATATATTTAAAAAAAAAAAAAAAAAAAAAAAAAAACTGATTTATCTCGAAAAATTATAAAATGTTTAGTTAAAAATTAGATGTTTCGTAAATTTTAAAATTTAAATCGCTAATCCATATTTTGTTAAAAGTTTACACGATTGGAAAGGAAATTAAATGACCTTCCTAAAGGTATTTGTCATTAAAAAAAATTGATTGTTTAGTTTTTCGTACAGGGCGATTCAAAAAGAGATGCTCGAAAAAAAAAAAAAAAAAAATAATAATAATAATAAAATAATAAAATAAATAAAAATATGTCAAAAATTTAAAACTATACAAAATCTACATTTAAAAAACATCGTTCGAATAAAAAGTAAATGCTCTTTCAAATGGTCCAGACGTATTGCCCAGATCTTGATCCGTTACGGAGGGATCGCTTTTTGAAAACGCAAGAAATTTTCTACCTTTCTTCTTTCCGCGGAAGGCTTTACGATGTGCTTGGAAAAAACTATTTGCAAGCTGGCAATTAGAGTACCTTTATTAATGCAAGGTTTTTAACTAATAATTTCGTTAATTATGGCGATAGAAACTTCTAACCAAGATAAACATGTTTCTTGGATTATTCGTGAAACATTGGCACATTTTGCGACGCTGAAGACCCTCTTGTTCGCGAGGAAATGCGGATGCACGGGAAAAAAAAATCGACCAGCAGTGGAATATATATATATATAACATATAGAGATTAAACTTTTTCTTGGGCATTTTGAGAGAAAAAAAAACTTCTGTAAAATCAGCTCTCCTCCATAGTTTATTACACACACATAAAGGAAAAAAAAAAAATTAATTGGCCACTGGAGATTGCACCCTCGCGACAAAGGGCGGCATTAGAAGTAAAAATTTAGGCTGCTGATAATTAAATTGATTATACTTGTGTATGGGCTGAAGCCCCGGAGGCAGCTGATAGTTCAAATTTTGCGATGAAGCTTTGGAACAGTTAGTAAAATTAGTTTTTAATTTGCTAAATTGGATAACTTCATTAGGGTCACAACAATTTTAGTTAATTTAGTTCTTAAAAGGGGACGCTCTTTTTAAATCAATTATTATTTCCTAAAATCGACATTTTTCGTACATGTATAAATATTAGAGAATATTTTTAAAGTTCTTATTAAGGTGTTGGGATTAAGGCCGAACGACTACTTTAGGGTCCTAGGCCTCGGTAAAGTGTGCTATTTAACAAGTTCCAGCTGACTTTTACTCAAATTTCTATATATAAATCACATCGGCTAGGACGGTGAGTGCTTCTGGTTTCGAGTCAAGCACCACCCGTCTACCAGCTTCATAGCAGAAACGGTCGGCCGCTGATGAGGCCAGTTCTTATTAAGATTGCATTTAAAAAGAACAGTATGATTATTCAAAGCATTGAAAGTTATTCAGTGATAGTATTTAATTTTAATGAGAAATATCAGATTTCAGTATAGATATATTAAAGTAAATTTTTCGTCGTTGACAGTAGTTTTACTTGACATATAATTTGATAAGTAATAAAATTTGAAATTTTACTATATAAAAAAAATCAACATTTCTCTCTCTTTCGCTCTCTTTCTCAAATACGCCAAAAGCAGAAACACAATTGTATGTCTTTTTTAAATAAAAGTTTTCTAAATGGAATATGAGTTGAAGTCGCTCAAATTACATTTTTACACATCACAAATATATAATATGAGGATTTATGCATTTATATTTTTCTTTTTTAGTTGTAAATATTCTGTAAATAGCTTATAATACATAAGTATTATACCTATATTAACAAAATCAGAATTTTATCTATAAATTCCTCATAATCAAAATATTTTGCGATATTTTCACGTTTCACACATCATGAATGGCAAAAAGAACTTCAGAAAATTTCCCGTGAGTGTGTGTATGTGTGTGTCGTTGTGTCTGTAACGCTACATTTGTCTGCGTATCACGTGAGAATGGCTGGAAGGAATTCAACGACATTTAGCAGGAATTTAGGTCCTTACCCAACTTAAAATTATACCCATCAACTTTTGCGAATAGGGGGGGGGGGCAGGAAGCAAAGGTATAACTCTACTACAATTTACTTCACGGTGAAGAAATTATACATGGGGAGACGAGATACAAATGAATCATTACCTGCGATTTAGAAATTTTTTATTTTTAAGGAGAGGAAGATCGATTTTTGGCGAGAAATTTCGCAATTTTTTTTAAGTAGAACTCTACCAAAAATGGTACAAAGATGTTGAAAACAGCCATGCGTCTTCTTTAGAGTATTTCCAAAAACATAATTTAGTTTTTTTTTTTTTTTTTTTTTTTTTTTTTTTGTGATTTTCGTATTTAATATAGATATATATTTGGGGGGGGGGGGAGCGTTACGAGGGGGCGAATTAGAGACATCCCTTCATCGCTGAATTTGTCCTGTGAAAGCTATGGGAGCTGCGGTCACAAATTTCGGTGTATGGGTTGTTTATATGTATCCGACACCTAAAGTAACGGGATTTATTGAAATTCCTCCTCTTCCCCCGGTGGGTAAGAAGGGAAAACACGTTTGTAAGTATAACTCGGCCTCAAAATATTTCACAGTGAAGAAATTAAACATTAGAAAACTGGACTTGAATACCCCCAGCCCCCTCCCCTCCCTCAAAAGCAGCGATTTTGGAATTTTTTATTTTAAAGGAGAGAGGGGGAAGATTTTCGGGGGGATTTTTCGCAAATTCCGAATATTTGAGTAGAGTTCTATAAAAAATGGTACAAAGATATTGAAAATAGCCATATGTCTTCTTTAGGGTATTTAATATATATATATATATATATATATATATATATATATATATTATATTTTATTTTATTTTCGATATTTTTGGGGGTGGGGCAGAGTTCGCACTCTCCGCCCTTTTTTCAGGACACTCTCAGGAATCTTAAATTTTTATATTTTTTGCTACCACTATTTTTATGCAATAATTTCTACTCTGTATATTCATGGCACATTGCTATAAATATATCCAGAAGTATTTCTGCATAAAATTAGTGGTGGCAAAAAAGGCGGAAATTTCTTATCTTAGAGAGTGTCCTGAAGAAAGGGCGGAGAGTACGACTCCTCGTTGGGGCGTTACGAGGGGGTAAATTCGAGATCCCTCTTTTAGTGTTAAATTTGTACTGGGGAATCTATGGGATCTGACATCACGATTTTTGAGGCTTAAATTGTTTGTATGTATCCGACACCTATTATAAAGGGATTTTACGAAATTCCTCTCTTCAGGTCGGGAGTCAATAAATACGTTTCCAAGCGCAACCTTGCTCCAAATTACCTTGGTAAGATTATTTTTTATGTGTGGATTTGTTATGCGTACCCAATACGCACTATAATGGGATTTAGTAAAATCCCCCCCCCTCCTCTCTAAAGGCTGGGGAAAAACTTTTTTAACAGTAACTAAGCTCCAAATTACATCCGGGAAGCGATTTTCTGATGTGTCGATTTGCTATGCGTATCCAGTACACATACTCCAAATAAATTTTGTGAAATTACTTTCTACACCAGAAAGGGCAGGGCAAAAAACACATTTTTAAGCTTAAATCTGATCCAAATTATCTTAGAAAAGCGATTTTTGATGTGTGAGTCGGTTATACCCAGGGGTCGTAGTCTCCGCCTTTTTTCCGGGACATTTTCAAGGATGAGAAATTTTCGCCTATTTTGGCCCTACTTTTTTCTTAGAGAAATCTTTTTATTGTATTTTTAAAGTAATGTGTCGTGATTAAACAGTATAGAAATTATTGCATAAAAATAGTGCAGCAAAAGGCATAAATTTCTCATTTCTCAAAGTTTTCAGAGGAAAAAAAAAAGCGGAGAGTACGACCCCTGGTTATACGTATCCAACACGTATTTTGCAAATTCCCCCTTCCCTTTCCCACCTTTTAAGAACGGGTAGGGCAAAAACATATTTCCAAATATAACTCAGTTACAAATAATCTCAGGAAAGCGATTTTTTCATGTGTCGGTTGGTTATGTGTAGGCAACACGCACTCTAAAGGGAATTTGTAAAATAGGAAGGGGGCAAAAAGGCGTGTTTTGAAGTTTGAATTCGAATTATCTTAGAATGGTGAATTTTGGTGTGGGGGTGTTGATTAAGTGTACGCATTATGCACTTTGGTGGGATTTCACAAAACTTCTAACTTACACGCTGGAGAAGGGATAGTAAAAAACGAGTAATTTGCTGCCGAAGGCAGTGGGGACTCGGACTCCTCACATTGCGAGAGGAAAAACGTCTACCGAATGCAGCGGGAACTTTCAACTAATTTCAGTGATTTTTTTTTTTTTTTTTTTGAGGTTTTATTAATAATGATAAATTTTGAGAACTCATTTAAATATAGTGTCTAGCGATGCTGGCAAAGCCTGCTAGTGGTATATAATACAAATAATACTGTATAATGCAAATGTATCAGTTCTTGCGAAATTTTTTCGTTTTCTTTTCCTTTAATTATTAAGTTAATTAATTATTAAGTTTTATTATTATTCTAAGTTAGATTAAATACGTGTGACTAGATTCTGAGGATACAATAAAACTGAAGGAAAAAAAGTCATGTAAAATAAGGCGAAAAATAAAGAAAAAGAAAATAATAGCATTATACTTTTTAATTAGCATAGACTGAGTATAAACATTCTAATGCATGAACAATGAAAGAGGACCCTATGCATAAATTTATTAATACTAACATTAACGCCTTCTCTCCTACAGCCCCCTGTGGCGATCTATACAGATGGATCTAAGACAGTTCAAGGTGTAGGCGCATTTTGCGCATTGGTGCATTGTGCGCATTTGGTGCATTGTGCGCATTTTGCGCCTTTATTGACGGGTTCTTGGTTCATCAGTGGTCCTCTAGGCTTGGAGACTGTACCACTGTTTTCCAGGTTGAGCTCTACTCTATCAGCCAAGCTATTTTACGGTAAAATTTCTCCTTAACCCATTCAAAAGTTCATATCTACAGTGACAGTTTCTCAGGTCTACAGGCTCTGGCTCGCCACAGGAGTAACCACCCTATGATTCAGAAAATCAAAATAGATCTCCTGTTTAAGCCCGATACTTTTTTTAGCTCATGCCTCAGCTCACAAGGGCGTTGCGGTCAATGAAATGGCGGATCAGTTAGCAAAAACTGTCACTGAAAAGGAAGCAGTGGAGTTCTTTCAGCTACTCCTCTTCCCACATCAAAAGAGATGTCTTAAAGCACGGCTAAGACAAGAATGGCAACTACATTGGGAACTTCTACCAAAGGTAGATTTACCTTTAACCTTCCCCTAAAAGTATCAAATTACAACTTTGACCTTTTCCCCAACGATAACAGCTTTCTTAACGGGCATGGCCGATCGGATCACACCTCTACAAGTTTCATCGCTCGCACACCTCACAATATGAGTGCGGGGCTGAGGGTAAAGCAAATCACTACTTTTTCTCATGTTCACTAACTCAACACTGCCGTATTCTTAACCCATCTAACAAACCTATCGACTGGCTATTTAACATCATTACTCGGCCTCCCCTACGCCAGAAACTAGCCAGAATCTATGACTTCTTAATGTATCTTTCCAACCTTACCAACTAACTCCTCAGTCTTCCCAGGCAGTCACCAACTTTTCTCCTCATGGTAGTTAAGAATTTTAACATCATCCAACTAACGTTTCTTGAGGAAGTAAAATACTCTAAAAATTTATCCATTTTTCCCAACCTTCTTATTTTCACATCTGTCTCCTTAAAAATTATGAAACAGACTGCTAAAATTGACAACTAAAATAGATTGCTACAACTTGCAGTTCTGTCAATAACATTGTACTCTCTTTCTTTTTTTTAATTAACTTTCTCTCGCAAGGGAACCAAGCTACGGCGCTCTTTATTTTCATATATATCTATGTCACCCCATGTCGCGTGAGAGCTGTGCTCAGTCGCGTGAGAGCTGCGACCATTGTATTTTTCTTTTTCTTTCTTTCTTTCTTTTTTTTTTTTTTTTGTTTATGCAATAAACAACGGGGGAGGCTTAACCTTTAGGAACGGGCACTTTTAAATTTACACAATTCCATTTATTTAATTCTTGTCACATTTCATGTTATTTTAAAATAAGCAAATGTAGTAAAGTAGTATAGTATATACACATATATTTATGTAATGCTTAAATTTAGATTTTTTTTTTTTTTAATAAAATCCAAAAATCAGTCCAAATATATCTGTACATTTGTTTAAAGGTGTTCCAGTAGAAAAATTTCATAATTCAGATTATAATTTAATTATAATTTTTTCATAAATTAATTATTATTACACTAATAAACATGTATGTTATTTTGCTTGTCAGCATTCTTTTTCTATATGTATACAAAACGTATAAAGATGAATAAAATATCATACTATAGGATTTAGATTAGGCTCCTGCTAATATACATTCACATTTTGGTAAAACCCGTTGCGTAGTAAAAAAAAATCTGTTCATTGAAAATTCATGAAAAGTCTTAGATTTCAACTAGGTGGGCCAATCAATCCTCATATAGTGATCTTTTAAAACTATATGATTCGCTGTTAGATGGCAAATGACTTAATTTAGATTAATACGTCATAAAATAAATATGAAAGCATAAATATTAGATTTTACAAGTACAGCCGGCAGCAAAATTATTCGAGCGCTAGCAATAATTCCTATATAAAAAAAAAGTACACTTAATACTGTTTTGTTAAATAAATCCTTGTCGAATCCTTTGCCGACTGTAATCTAATTTAATCAAAACTTTTTACGCATGTGTTTAATATTAACATTTCGAGTGTTTAAAAAGAAAAAAAAAAGGCTCTTACTGTTTTCACAGTTTTTCCCAGAGTAGCCATTTGGACAAAAACATCTACCGTCTTGAGGACTACAAACTGCTTTATTCAAGCACGTGCAGTATTTCAAACAACTCCTTCCAAACTTCCCTGGCGGACAAGCTGTACAAAAAATATAAAAGCAAATTTTAATAATTACATAGCTTTACAAAAATATGTACACATCTAAATTAAATCGGTTACATAATAACAGCAGTAGGAAATAAAAGAAAGAAAGAAAAAATAAATAAAAAGAAACAGTAAAACATACCTCTAGTGCACTGAGGGCCCATTTTCCCTGCATCACAAAGACACGTTCCTGTTACTGGATCGCATTCTCTGACGCCACATAGGCATATTTTAAAACAATTAGGTCCATAATATCCTTCGGGGCATACTGTGAATAAACAAGAAAATAGTAAGAAAAATATATTCAATTAGACAATAACTTTATATTAAAAATTAAAAAGTCATGTTGTACAGGGTAGTTATAATGAAAGTTCGCCTATTTAGAAAGCTCTAGAGCCGGTTCTATGGCACCGAACGAAACAGAATTTCACTAGTATGTGTAGTACAGGTGATACGTTCTGCAGAAAAAAAAAAAAAAAAAAAGTTAAAACTTTCGTCAATAGGTGGCGCTGCGCCATTATCTAAGGAGTTTTTTGCATATTTTTTTAAAAAACAAAATAAAGGAAATTTATTTCACACTCGGAAATTTCTGCAGATTCATTCTATCAATGTCAATCCAGACGAAACACACAAAAATTTTGTGTGATTCGTATTTACAAAAATCGCTAAAATCTTTTCTGCAAAAGCCGTTGAGATATTGGCGCAGCGCCACTAACGATAAAAATTGTAATTTTTTTTCCTTTCCTTTTTCTTTCTTTCTTTTTTTTTTTTTTTTTTTCCCCCACAGAGCGCAGCTCCACCTGATTATTTTCCTTAATAGGTAGCACTGGGCTCTGCGCAAAAAAAAGGGAAAAAGAAAAAAAAAAAAAAAAAAAAAAAAAAAAAATACAATTTTCGTCAACAGAGGCTCTACGCCAATAACTACGGCAATTTTTACAGATTTTTTGTAAAACACAAAGTAGATTGTGTGTGTTTCGTCTGGATTGACCGAAACTGACGAAATGAATCTGCAAAAATTACCAACTGTGAAATACATTTTTGTTTTTTACAAAAAAACAAAAAAAAAAAAATCTGCAAAAATCACCTTAGATATTGGCAGTGCCACCTATTGACGAAAATTTTAACAAATTTTTTTTCTTCGATTTCCGCAGAACGTATCACTTGTACTATATACTACTGAAATTTTGTTTTATTTGGAGCCATAGAACCGGCTCTAGAGCCTTTTGAATAGGCGAACTTTAATTATAACAACCCTGTCATTAACTTAAAAAAATATTTAATGTTAAAATTCCAATATTTATTTTCACTCAAACTTGTAGAATATTTATTACATGCAAATGTGTGTACCTTTATCTTCAAAAATTTATATAAAATTATGATTCATATTATACTCTACAAATCACTGTACAAAGAAAGAAAGGGACAGTGATCTCACAAGAGCTTGTTGAGGATAAAACAAGAAACAACTTTTTTTAATACTTTTCAACAAAGTTGAAATATGTTTATGACTTCGGTTTGTCTGAATGTCTCTCCCGTATGTCCGCGCTCCAACTCCCGTAAATATTCATGAAATTCCTAGAAACTGATATAGTATGCTATACGAATTCACTGTGAGACGTTCCTTTTGAAAATATAGTAAATACCACCATTGGTTTGTGTACAGGGATATCCGAAAGAATTCCAAAACATTGTGTTCTATGAGAGGTGTTTCTATAAACCATATTTTAAAATTTCCATTTGCACAAATCATAATAAAATGGACACACGCAAAAAAAAGGTTTTCAATAGAATATGGTTTATATTTAGAGTTAAGATTTACAGGGCTACACTAAAATATCGAGATACATTAAATGCTACGAATGGAAATTACTGGAACTGCATTTCTGTTTGTGTTAAGCGTTTTTAACACTTTCTAACAATGCTTAAGAGTGATTATGGTAAGATGTTAATAATCTATGCGAATCGCATGATTTTTCGCTCATGTTTATTTATGCAACAATTATTTCGCAAAAAACAAAATAAAATATTCAAATCCAACTCATTTTAATTCTTTTGTTAAGCGTGAAGATCAGCCAAACCACATTTTAATCTATGAGGAAAATACCCAAAGAATTATTCATCACACACATAATACATATTTTTAAAATATATTTTTCCATTCAGAAAATTAATGCCCAGTAAATCAGTCTTTGTTTTTGAAAATTAATTTCTAATTTTAACAGCCAAGAACTTTCTGAATGGGAAAACCGAACACACACACACACACACACACGCATTACTTAATGAATAATAATGGAGATTATTTTCCCACAGGCTAATATGAGGTTTGGGTGACCTTGAAGTTCTATGATATATACTCCTTAGTAAAACTAAATCATTACTGAATACGTTATATACTTAAATTTTTTTAATCATACAAATAAAAATAAATTTATCCTTAAAATTTAGATTGCACAGGTATTATTAAACAAACAAAGGAAAAGAACTCTTCTATTTTTTGCTTTGGGAACTCTTTATAAGAATACTCAGAGGGACTTACCAGTGCCTATGAGTGAGGAATAAATTGTTCTTTTACTCATATATACTTATATATATAAAAATATATACATACCTTGATCGCATTCTGGTCCATAGAATCCAGGGGGGCATTCCTTTAAGCACTCGCCGTTTGCAGGATTACAGATGGTACCTGAAGAACAACTACAGGGATGCTGGCAAGCTTCTCCCCAATGATTTGGAGGACATTCGGTTTCACATTTAGAACCAGTGAAACCCACTTTGCATTCACAATCTCCTGTCTGAAGAATAACGGAATCTTGCAATGTATGTCGAAAATCAGCCGTATATTAAACAATGCAGTAAATATACATCCTAAGCAGTTCTCAAGTTATAAAATTCTTGCAGAAATTGAAAGATAACCCAGCAAGATTTAAACTGAACTAGATAAAAGTATTTCATGGAGCGTGAAAGCTCTCATGTAATGTTTAACATTTAAACTGAGAGAGTTACAAATATTCCAAAAACAGTTAATTATAAAAAATAATTAGTTTATATTTAAGTTTTGTAATTTAAATCAACAGTTTGAATAAAATTTTACACGGATGATTTACATAGTTAATAAATCGCATACATAGTACTTAGCAAATTATCCTGCAAACGTTTTACGGACAAAGCACACAAATACGTAAAGGTGTATGGAGAAAAAAAAAAAAACAACAACAAATCTCTGTGAACAACTAACAAAGCGATAGTTTTTTCTTTCTTTTTTTTTTTAAGCGGTAAAAATTTCAATGTCTAATTTTAGAGAAAAGAGTACAAAGCTTGAGTTGTTAGTATATAAGCAATCATTCAATCAAATATAAATAGCAGTTAATCAATCCTTTAATCATATTACATGAAATTAAACCAACTCACCTTTTCAAATGGAAAAAGTTATTTTCATAGATCTTTAAAGAAATATACATTTCTTATAATAGCAGAAATTGATGCGCATGTGATAGAAAATAAGATAGTCAAAAACGTGGATTTAAGGAAATACTCACCATTAAGTTTATTTTGATTGGGTTGTAACTCTATGGTCATTTTTTTGCAAATTAAGTCTCATTAGACCGGTACCTAAGGCTTAAAGTGAATTCCGTACCACTGTGAACTTCCTCGCCTGACTGGGGCATTTCGATGCACCACATAGAAACTGAAACCCAGAGCGTTACTCACCATTAGGGAAACTGATAAAATATTTTGCACATAATCTTCTATGAGAGTGTTTTATTAAGTTAATTGTGGGGTTTGTCCGCCTCATTGGTCATTATATTTAAATGAATAACTTTATAAATAAACACACACACAAAAATAAATAAATAAATAAAATAAAATAAATAAATAATAATAATCCGTCAAAATCTGTGAATTAGTTTTTTAGAAACAAACGAATTTGCACATGAAGTTTCAGTTCTCGGCAACCTCTTTCCAGATCAAGCACCGCGCGTATTATTTGTTTTATAGCCTTAAAACCAATTAATAACATGATTTATAGGCCTGATTCCGAGCGCCCACTGCTTGCAACAGCGCTTTACCGGCCCTGGCGTACTTGTGCTCTCTCTCTCTCTCTCTCTTTTTTTTTTTAATTTCGAGAAACAATTTAATTAATAAGATTTAAAATAACTTTGAAAAAGAATTCCATTGAAATCTGCCAGTTTTTTCTCTGGAAACAAACGAAATTGCACTTTCTCTGTCTGCAGCGTATTTCCCGGGCTCGTTCCGCCCGCACTATTTCTTTTACAGCCGATAAACAGACTGGTATTTATCTTGGTGGGTCCGAGTCCCACTCATCATAGCTGTGCGTAACCAGAGTTCGCAACGCCCGCGCAATTCCCCCCCCTCAGAAAAAGAACTAATTATAAACGTCTCAAAAAAATATAAACTTTGAAAAATAAATAAATAAATAAAATAAAATTACTTTGAAATAGATTAATTAGTTCTCATGAAACAAATGGAGCTCTGGTTCGGGTCTCCATTCCCTTATACAGACTTTCCCATACTAATTTTTTTAAATTAAAATCCCTCATTTGACCCACCCTACTCATATTAGACGTGATAACCGTCCACGTCCAGTTTCCTATATCACTTCTACGGATATGGAAAAATGTTTTATAATTAATAATTCATGCATAATTTTACTTACTTTTTTTTTTTTAAATAAACTTTCACTGAATCATAGTCTCGTTTTACTATGTCACGTAAATGTCATGGGAAGGTATTCATAATTCTCAGTGATGTATGATTTTATCGTAACAGATTTTCATTCAATCATTTTCTGACTCACTTCTCTGAGGTGCTGAATTATAATTTCGTAATTTATCAGAACACCTGAAGGAGATTTTTCTGCGTAATGCCTTTTCTCTCTCTCTTTTTTTAATGCTTTAATTTCTTAAGTATATATTCATTTTATTGAAAATTTTAGCCCATTTTGATCGCTGAGTTTACATTTTCCCTTTCAGCTCTTTATGAATCTTTCAGGTAGAAAGATGATGAAAGATGTTGAAAAATTAAAACAACTTAAAACTTTTAAAACTAAGTTTCTGTCTGTTATTTGTCTATATACGAACCTGTTTTCCGCTGTCCTGGTAATTAAAAATTTCAACAGAATCGACCTGAAAAACTGCATAGTTATTAATTTTAAATCCAATCAAAAATTGTACAGTCTGTTATCGTGGTTCATCTTGGGGTGTCAAAACAGAATGCAAAATACTCTAACTTGGCGGCCAATCGTTTGCCTACAATGCGACCGACACACGCACATACAACCACGCACACACACATGTACAGTTTCTTTTACTATGTATAGAGATTGGCTTACCTTCTTTTTGAGAAGCTGTTACATACTGTTTTTACTGAACTTAAGAGACAAGTGAGCACGGGGATTTAAACTAAATAAAAAATTTCTTTAGCAAAAATGCTAAAACTGAAAAAAATAAAATAAAAAAATTGCTAAAGTATTAATAGGTTTATGAATATCAGTTCGCATACCATTCTAGATGCCTGTATATGTTTCACTTACATTTGCAAACTAAATTTTAAAATTTAGTCATGCCATCTTTAAATCACCATCATTACTTGCACAGCAAATAATAAAAGTTTTACTTTCTTCTATATTCACAAGAAGAAAGTCTTGGGTGTAAAAATTTTGATTTTTGATGGATTTATATGTTTTGAGATGCCCTGAACACAATATGAGCCTATTTAATATCTGTCTGTCACAAAAATTTTGTGGCAGCTCTAGATCTAACTAATATAGATAAGAACTAATGCACAGAATTTCGTGAAAATTCATATTTTGTTGCACTTTGATATAATTTAGTGCAGATCAACGCTCAACAAATGCATAACGCTCAACAGGTAGCGCTGCCGTCCAGTTTTATCAATTTTTAATACGACAGTATCGGACAAAATTTAGTATTCAGTGGAGATTATTTTTAACACCATTGACAAAAAATAAAAAATAAATAAGGAGCATTTATAATAGAGTCAATTAGGATAAAATATACCCTCGTCAGAGATGTAAATTTTCAATAAGTGTATTTTCAAAAAAACATGTCAATACATTTTAAAAAGAGGGTTAACCATGACAACTTGTAACAAAGTTATCCATTTTATTAATTTTAACAAAAATATTCAAATTCAATTTTTTCGCATACTCTTTTAGGCATCCCTTCCACCCCCTCCCCGTTTTCACATGCAAACTGTAGTGGTGACTGAGTTTTGATTCCTAAATTACGTGAAATTTTATAGGAAAATGCTGAAGAAATAATTTTGATGGCAAAACATAATTTTTAATTTGATATGAAAACGTAATTTGTACTTACCATTGACACAGGTTTCCTTCTAATACAGTGCAAGCGGAATGTAATTAGGAACATTACAGATATTGTATTATGATTGAATATTGTTATATTTCAAAATAATTTGAACATCTTAGCTATGATTTATATTTGTTTTCATGGATGTTTTTACTGTAGTAGCCTAATCCACTTTCAGGGTTTTTCTTATTTATCTTTTATATATTATTTACGATGTTTATTGACAACCGGTTCCTAGTATTTTTTTATAAAAATTTAAGCAACTTAAACCTTTTTCCCAATTAGCTGTATGCATTGGTATTGTTGTACAATATTATATCAATGAGGTCATTAATAATAAAGTGAGGTAATTAATTATTCAGACATATCTAGAGTTCATGCAAACAATTAAAATTTATAGTTTTAAAAAGACGCCCTAAGCTATGATTCAGAGATCCAAAATTATGAAACTGCAGATAAATATGTAAATGTGCGTACACCATTTTTTTTTTTTACTTCGTACGTATTTTTATTGCATTATTGCATATATCATAGCTTCTATATACGAAAACACAAACACTGTACACACTTTTACGTCATACACATATATATATATACATATCAACATTAGTTCTCGAAAAAGCAAAAGAGTAATTTCAGTGATTACTTTAACCATATAAATTAAACAAGAGAGTTTTTAAAAACTTGCATTAATATATACCGAATAACAGGTATTGAAAGATGAAGAATGTAAGGAAACACCACAAATTGCAATAACACTCAACAAACAATAACCAACAGGTCAAAATAAGCAAAATCCTTCGCCATGAAAAAAGGAAAAAGTAGACATTCTTCTAATTTGAAACTAACAACGTAATTGTATTGCAGACTCAAAGTTGGCACTGGTACAGAGCTTTGAAGATAAAAAAAGAATTTAAAATCGACTACTCAGCTATTAACGTTGTTTACCAAACAACGTTGTTGGTGTTAATGTCAATTGTCTACATGAAAGACCTAAGCATGGTGGGATTTCCTCCATGAGGGTCTTTCTAAAGGATCCTAGCAAAAGGAAACTTTGATCCTAGCCTGTATTCACGCTAGTTTAGGCGAAAACTGCGAAAGACTCCAAACGTTTAGGTCATTGAGCGAAACCTGGCACTTCCAGTCTACTAGTGGTTGTGGTATGGGGATTAAAGCCAAATGCTTGCACTTGGGATCTAACCTGGATAGAGTGCCATCTTTATGAGGTTTGTTTAAGAGGTGCTTAACCGTATTCACGCGAGTTTCTGAGAAAATCACGAAAAAAAAAAAAAAAAAAAAAATCAAATAGTCAGGCCTAGCTATACTTGACTACGTCACTCTGCTCCTACAAGTTTTGAAACTTGTTTAAAAAACGATGGAATGTGAAATTACCAAATTTAGAGAAAGCAAATATGATAATGCACAAAAACCGATTTCCCTCTTTCAAAATATTACTAGAAAATTTGTTATTTGAATTTCATTTGAGAAAATATGAACATAATTTTTCTACTTAACAAACTGCTCCAAATTGACTTTTTCACAACAAAACAAAAGTATAATTAAACAATTTAGAAAGCATATTAACAGAATTTATATATACAATGCACTGGAATAAAAAGAATAAATAAGATAAAAAGTAATTAAATTTTATTTTAGAAATTTAGTATTAAGATTTTGGTCATAAGAAAAAAATATTGAATTTAGATATTCAGAAATAAAGAAAACATATACGCCATGCAGCTGTTCACAGAGTAACATTAAATTTATATTTTGTTCTTAAAAGTTGACTAACTCTGAATAATGATTAAATAAAAAAGCTAGTTTCAATTTTATACAGTGTGTTAATATTTAATGCTGAAATATTGTTTCATGCCAATTATACAATTATTTACACAAACCATTAAAAAACCTCTCCTTAGGAATGTGTCAGATGTAAATGGGAATTTTTTATATTGCCCATCATATACCGATGTCAGCTTGTCAGCAACAATATGTACAATTAGGCTATTTGATTACTGTTTGATTTATCTTTTAAACAACATTTAAAAAAAAAAGAGAATATATATTTATTACCTTCCTATCACAATTGAGTGTGTGTTCTTTGACACATTTGCATTGTTGTTGACAGTTTGGTCCATAGGTATCCACGGGACAAGGTAGGTTACAAAGAGGTCCAAAAAAGCCGGGTTCGCATTCACAGTATCCAAATCGTTTGTTGCAACTGCCACTGGCACAACGTTTAGGGCACTGTTTTTCACACTTACTACCATAGGTCCCTGAAATAAAAATGCAAAAAATGCATTAGAATCATTGATATAATTTATGCATTTATATTATTCTTAGGAATACAATTAAATTTTAACCTTATCGAGAGAAAGAATGTACCTTAATTTGAGAATCAGAAATATAACAAAATAATGCAAAATTCAGTCACAATTGATCTGGTTATCAAACATAAGCTTAATTTTATCGTTAAACGGTTATTATATCTTAAATGGTGATTCCCAAGTCATATCCTAAATAATAAATTACAGAATTTTATTGAAATATAGCTTTGAGTTACGAATTACAGAATAATTAAATATTTCATCATAGTAATTCAGTTTTATAATATGTACTTAGATTTTGCTTGTTTTTCAAGTGCATATATAGGACTTTAAAAAAGTTTATTGAAAAAAAAATCATTTAATGATACATTGTATATACATCTTTTAAACTGAATTTAAACGACTATTTAATAATTGTAATTATTATCATTCGAAATCTCTAATTTTCATATCTTATTTATTATTATTTTTTTTAAATCAAAAACTGTAAAGATCCTTTACAAAAAGATTTGGTTGATTCTGGAGATATAATTTTAAAGATTACTTAGTAAATGATTTTAAGACAAACAGAGGTTGAGGAAATCCTCTTATTTCGAATGGCTATCTATCAATTTTTTTTTCTTATTTTCTTTCTAGTACTTATGAACTACTTGAAATTTAAAATATCAATTTCCTTTAAATTATAAAGGTTAAGTTTGCCTAATAATTTAATTTCATTAGTTTTAATGATCGACTACAACATTAGTATTGCTCATTATTCGAGAATAAGACAACCTCTAGTTATTTTCTAATATGCTCTTTGGTTTGTTTTTTCAAGTTTTTTCTCGCATTTTGCATACCAGAAATACACCATTTTGAAATTCTAGAATATAATTTTCTAATAAAAATAAATTTGTCTTTTGTTGATTATCAATACCCATTCCTTAATCTTAAAACAAAGAATGGTAAAATCTAAAGTTTCTAAAGTTCCAATTTGTTAAAATGAAAAAAAAAAAAAAAAAAAGGAATTTGTTTTATTTATTTTGGGGGTCAATGCTTTTTCAGTTTTTAATAATAATCTTGTACTTTATTTTCTCAAGGACTATTATCTTGTCTTTCAGCCAAATAATTCATAAATTTCTTGATTTTCTATGAGTTCAATACGGCGTATAATATACGCCAATAGATGAAAATAAATAGAAACCTGGTGGGCATCCATTTTCACAGTTACTTCCACTAATTCCAGGTGGGCAAATACACGTGCCAGTGACATGATCACAGGTAGCTCCATTTTGACATGTGCATCGCTTTGCACAACGATCACCATAAGTGCCCTAGAAAACAAAACAAACATTATTAGGAAATGCAAAAATAATTTAATAATTGCGTGAGAGAAGATGTGATATATATAGCTTTTATTACAGCATGCTCCATGACAAATAGTCATACTACATTCATTAATACAAAGAAAAGGTATACTTTAATTACATACATAAAAGATACAAATAACACCATAAAACTCAAGTAGGTAGTAAAAGTAAAAAATTTAAAAAAGTAATGTTGTTAATAAAACAAAACTAGTATGTTGTGGCCACCACAAGACTTTCTTCTATATTTTCCTATACAAATTCACTCAGTAACAATATTAAAAAAAAAAAAAAAAAAAAAAAAAAAATCTAAGTTTTTTTTTTCGTTAAAAGTAAAAAAAAATCCATAATTTTGTTTTAAATTATCACAGATCTATAGTTCAACCATTCGTTTTAAAGGTATTGACGAGACCTTTCGAAAGATACCCATCTTGAAAATTTACCCTCCCCGGGGGGTACTTCCTCCCAGGGGGGGGGAAGCTATTCCCCCAGATGCACAATTTCTTTTTCCTAGTTAACTACTACTATTATCAATAATTCATATTAATTTTACAATCACAAGTTTAAAATAACTCTCATTATGCACATTTATACGGAATTTTGTCCTATACTGCCATGTTAAAAGTTTAAAAAAAATGCGATCACAGCACCACCTGTTGAGCGATTAATCCCCAAATCTAATCAGCACCAGTTTATGTCAGGGTGGAACTAAATACCAAGTTTGGTTAAATTTCATTCATTGGTTCGTGAGATACAGTGAACAAAAAATTCGTGATACACACACAGAGACAGACAGACAGACATTTTCTAAAAACTATCAATTCGTGTTCAGGTCATCAAAAATATGCAATCCCATTAAAAAATGGAGTTCGAAAATTTTCACGAATCCAATACTTTCTCTATATTACATATAGAAGAAAGTAAAAATAAAGAAAAGCAATCAGGTATGAGTAAAATTTCAAATTCTGGAGGTCACGTAAGTCTGCTGAGTATACCATAATTGTATAGTTCATATTTGTAAAGATTCAGTTGAGGGTATAAGAATAAAATATGTTCCTTGCTTTGGATTTGATCCTTATCACAGAAACATTGAAGGGAATCAACATATTTAAATCTAAAAAGATAGTCCTTAGTTCTAGAGTGTTCGGAAAGAATTTAGGTAAGTTTAAAAGTGTAGTTCAGATTTCGATTTAGACTTATTTATGCCTTTATATAAACGATTTTGAAATCTTTTAAAACTTAAAGGAAGATTTGATTGATCCGCTGATTTAGCAAGTTCTTTCGCTTTTTCGTGTGTGAGATAATGTGCGAGAGATGAAGGATGTGTTGGTGTGTGGATCATGGTCTGATTGTCGTTTACACAATATGCTAGTATGGAATGCTCTCCGTGTGTGGAATCCTAACCCGTATTCGCTCGAGTTTCTGCGGAGAAAACCACAGTAAACTCTAAATGACGAAGCTGACAATCGCCACTTGGGTTCGGACATAACATCTGCTTATCAGCTTTGACAGCAGAATCTCGCAGACACTGAGAAAAAGCGTGGTGTTACTGTAGCTAAAGTTAAGGTCAATTGCTTTCAAGTGGGACATACATAAGCCTGGGTGAGATGCCCTCCAATAGGGTCTTTCTAAGGGGGTTCTGATCTCGTATTCTCGTGATTTTCGGAGAAAACCCTGCTAACGGCTAAACCGAAGGGCGTGATTTGTGTTCGAATCCGGCACCTTGCGTCTATCAGCTTTAAGCGCAGAATTTATCGGTTACTAGTGGACCTGAAAGAGAAAATTAGGTACATTTAATCCTTATATGTTAATATCCGACCAAAGTACCAACAAAACTCAGTGATTTGAAAATTTTATGAAAATGGTAAGCAACCATTACCAGTTCTGGGAAAAAATAATTAAAAAAGACACTAAACCCTATCAATTAGGATTAACATATATTATTTAATGGTACAGGCAATTTAAGTTTCGCACATTACCTAAATATTAAAATTTGAAATATAGTAGTAATTTTGTTCAGTTTTCCTCCAATAATAATCTCAATAGAGCCGTAAGTTTAGTTTTTTTTATTAACTTCCCATATAACTTTCCCTTTTTCCAGATCTTCATGATGTATTGGAGAATAGGTTTGCTATATGTGTTACGTGGATCGTAAATTACTCTTTTAGAATTATTAAATTTGGCATACATATACATTGAAATATGACAATATTAAGTATATTATTCTTTAAAACTATTTAAATAAAGAGAAAAAAAGAAATAAAATTCAAGGATTTTTTTTTTTAAATGTTTTACGCTAATTAGTTTTTAATCACCTTCTCTCTCGATTTTATACTATTATTGTTTAGCAATATATTGTTTAGCAATAAAATTATACATATTCTTTAGTATACTTTATTCAATATATATTATTTTTTAACAAAATATACCAATATACATTAAAGTGTTATTTTGTGGATTCATTAATAAGTTAATCTTAACCTAAAAAAAAATTGAATACCGAAAGAACATGCAAAATTTCAACCCCCAAACATGAACAGGGGTGGGGAATTTTTAGAAATTTTTACCAGCCAGCAAAAGACAATGCATAGTGTATAACCTTTACAACAAAATTCACGCAAATGTAAGGTGAATTGACCATTTAATAGAATTCTATAAGTTCCACCACTTCTCAATGTAAAGTATTCAGTATAGAAAAATAATAGCTTAAGGAGATAATAAAATCTAAAGTAGCTGCTTATTCAAATACTATTCATGCTCTTGGAAGGTTTTTTTTTTTTTTTTTTTTCCCCCCATTACGTTGAATATCAGTAACGAAACTGACTGAATTAAAATTTACTTGCCATGTCCTGAAAAATTACTCGTCAGTGGCGAGTAAATCAGGCATTTCCTACCCCTTAACATAAAAATATTAACTTTTCAATTAATCTACAAATCATACACAAATACGTTTAAATATACTGCTAAACTTCGAAACTGTAAAATCATGGTGAAAAGATTAAAAACTAGTTAGCAAGAAGCATTATATATATATATATATATATATATATATATATATTTACAATTAAAAAAAAAGTGTTCAGTAATTTATTGTACATAATATTGATATATTGTATTTCAATGCATGTAATCAGGAAATTTTCATAATTCTACGACAACAACCATAATAATAATAACAGCAAAATTAAACAATTTATGACCTCCAGTAAGCTCGTAATAAATCGCTGTTTATGAAATTAAAACACCAGGAAACACCCAAAAAAGATTAAACAGTAAATTCTTAAATATATATATATATATATATATATATATATATATATATATATACACTATTTGATGCAATAATCTGTTTTAAATTTTAAGAGTGCCTCTAAAACCAACTCTTTATAAAATACCTAATTATATTTTTGTTTTTTCTTTTTAATTAATCACTAATTAAATTTCCATTTAGATATTTTTTCCCTCTCTACGGTATCAAATTATGGTGATCATATTGTAGGGGACGACGTCTATTTTTATATGGAATTAACCCATAAAAAATATCGAATGTCAGGTTATTAGCGATGACGAACTAATTAGCACTGGTTTCAGTTTTCTGTCGTTATTTTGTGAAATTAATTAGAGATGTTAATTTTTTTTAAGTCTCTTTAAAATTTTAACAAAATATCTTGATAAAATAAGAATTGTCTAGAGTTTTGTTTTAAAACTTTTTAAAACATCAATTATTTGTTTCCACTTCATGAAAATAATCAATACAATGATTTCAATATTAATTTTATATATTCTTTCTTTTTTAATCCTCTTTCATAATTTCTATTCCAACTGCAATTTATTCCTAAAATTTTATAATTATAAGAATTTTTTTTTCTCTATAAATTGTTTAAAAAATATTAATTGAATAATTTTCTTATACCATGTTATTGTTTTTTTAATATTTAGGTAATAATGATAAAAAATAACGTTAACATAATATTAAGGAAATATGTATGTACACATATATATTGAAATCCACAATTTTCTTATAATTTTTTCATTATTTAATTTCTCTCTTATTTTATGTATTCTGAAAGATCCAGTCTAGTAGTATATACTATGTTTCAGTCCTTCTCCTAAAATATTTGTAAGAGTGACTTTTATATTAAAAAAGGCACTCTTCCATTCAATAATAAATTCGGTTACAAAATTCATGAATACATAAATGTGTAAATAAATCTTATTTGTTTAACAATAATAAAATTGAACTTAAGCTTTATTATGTGTCGATTATTTTTTTTTAGCTTAAAATTTTATTGCATATATAAAGTCCCAGTCCCCTTTATACAGAAAATATACACTCGATTTAAAAGAGATTTTAAATCGAAGCCTACTGTTTCCTTTCTCACCCCCTCCCACCCTTTTTTGATTCCCCCCCCCCTCCCGCTCATTTCTAAGGCAAAACACAGTATTTTGCTGTTTTAACAAAGATAGGTGCTGCTGCTTGTAGTATAGGCAGGGATTGAGGCCAATTGTCAACTAGGATACTAAGCTTGGGTTCGATGCCCTTCCTGTGGGTCTTTCTAAGGGGTACTACAGCTCGTATTCAAGTGAGTTACGACGAAAACCACGGAAGTCTCCGAACATCTAGGCCAATGAGCACGACTTGGTATAAAACCCGATACCTTCCATCTATTAGTTTCGAGAGCTGAACTTCTCGGCCGCTGGTGGGGCAACAAAGAAAGAAATCTGTTAATGCATAAAAAAGTCAATATCTTTTCATTTATAAAATATTAGATATTTTCCTTTAATTCAAAAAATAGTGCGTGTGTTTACATATAATCTGTTTTCAATATCTATATAATAATAATAATAATATTGAGCATGTTTGAAATACAAATTTTTCTTTAAATTATTCAATTCTCTATTTTAGTTCTTATCAAATTTTTCGGGATTTAGTCTAGTGTTACAAATGTCTCGTCATTCTCATAAAATGTCTGTATATGTTTCCTTATATTTGTGTATTTTTTTTCCTATCTAATAAAGCCCCACCAGAAGACATGATGTTCGGCTGTCAAAGCTCGTACACGGGAAGTGCTGGGTTCAAATCTGGATTGTGTTCGTCTACTTAAACGTTCAAAGTATTCCAAGGTTTTCTCCGAAACTCGCATAAATACAGACTAGTATCTCCAGAAATACCACCATTGAAGGCATCCTATACAGGCTTTGAACTTTCGCGGAATCAGTCGGCATTAACCCATGCACCAACACCACCTAATTAATAAAAAAAAATCCGTAAATATATCAGTAAAGTATAAATTACACAGGTCAACGATGATATTTTTTTCTTCAAAGTGAAGTGTTATTCTAGGGGTATTTTTGGATGCTAATGAAGGAAAAACTATTCAGATATTTCCATCACGTACAGTTTTGACAAAACATGGGATTGTTTGAGCTTACAGTTCCACTTTTTCAACTCCCATGTAAGTTATTTCCCAGAAAATCTGGCTGCTGTGAGTGAAAATTAAGGGATCAAAGAAATGTAGAGGAGGTATCAGGAACAATGGAGTGTTAATATGTTAGCAGATTATTGTTGAATGCAGCATAGAGAACTCCTCCCCCCCCCCTCAAGGTGGTGTTAGGGATTAAGGCCGATTGACAACACTGGGGTCCTAGGCCTGAGGGGGAGTGCCTTCCGTGGAGGTCTTTCTAAGGGGTCCTAGCCCGTATTTACGCAAGTTTCGGAGGAAACCACGGAAAACTCCGAACGGCTAGGCCGACGAGCGCGACCGGGGATCGAACCCGGCACCTCACATCTACCAGCTTTGAGCGCAGAACCGCTCAGCCGCTGGTGGGCCCCCCCCCCCCTCAAGGCCTTCAAGCCGTGCACAAGAGAAATCTTTAAAGGAAGTTTCAATAAAAATAAATACATTTAAAAAGGTAAATAATATCCTATTTTAATGCATTTTATACATAAATTGTTTAAAATTTGTTATAGTTTCTGGGTGAATTCTTCCGATCTTTATCCTTATTTTGTGATAATTCCTTATGTGATAGGAAGAAAAGACATTCATTTCTGAATTCAGCGTATCAAAACACATTAGAGGCAACTAACGCTGTGCAGAAAAAAAAAATTGTAAAGCACCACTTCGCAGACATCTGAATTCATAACGATATAATCGTGCTCTGGAAAACTAATATGTCAATATTTTCTTTAATTATTTCATTTAATTTCTTTGAAAAGAGGGGAAAAAAAGTCAAACACCAGTTTTTTTAGAAAATTTTATGCACAAAGCAAGTCTTTTTTTCATTCTTTCTTTTATTTTCCATTTTTCCTTTCTAAATTTACTTATTGTTTGATAAAAAGAAAGAATACTTGTTATTATATACGAAGAAATGATAATCTATAATATAATAAATAAAAATAGAAATTGTTATAGTTATTCAAAATTCAAGTTTAATTCATTGCGTACATTTTTATTAATATTGGTTGGTTGGTTGTAAGGTTTAAGGCCGATTGACTACGCTAGGGTCTTGGGCCTATAGGTGGAATACCCTCCGTGGCGGTCTTCCTAAGGGGTCCTAGCCCGTATTTTCTGAGAAAACCACGGAAAATTCCGAAGAAATAGGTCGATGAGCGTGACCTGGGAGCGAACCCGGAACTTCTTATCTTCCAACTGCGAGCGCAGAACCGCTCGGCCGCTAGTGGACCTTTATTAATTTTGGTAGACGGTAGGCTTCGGGTTCGATCTCAGACTGCGCTCGTCGTCGTCCACCAAGTCGTTCGGAGTTTTCCAGTTTTTATTTATTTTTAAACGAGCCTGAGTACGAGCTACTTAAAAAAGGACACTTTAGATAGAAAGACTCCAGAAGGATGGTATCTCACCAGTACCTAGGTACTTCGTGTAGATAACTGGCATTAAGGGTGTGCATCACAGATCGTGAAGGTCAGTCAATGTTGTTCTATGGGTTATTCTGTTTATATAATCATTCATTACCTAATCGTTATTTTTAAATTCCGTTTTCACATTCTGAAAATACACAACCGTTTAATTAGTACTCGTTTTCCAAAAAAATATTAAAAAAAAATTTTTAATTTTAATTTTGAGTTTAAAAATACGAATTTTCCATTACTGTTTTTTTTTTTTTTTTTTTTTCAATTTTTAGCTGCAAAATGAAATAGTAAAACTTAAAAAATTCAGTTTTTTGAAAACGGGTAAACGGGTACTTATTTGACAGGAATGAATTTTCTGAATATGAAAACGGAATTTAAAAATACTAATTAAGTAATGAGTAATTCTATAAGCAAATATCGCTACAGACTTATATGGGATTTGGTTGGTGACTCAAGACGGGGAAATCGTCAATTTATTTTTCCAACGTAACGAAAATTTTTCATTGCTTAGGACGTTGTGTGCTGCTGCCATCTATCGGAAATATAAAGAATCATTTGTGATATGAATAAAGGTAAATAACTAAATTAAACAGAGTATCAAGTAAAATAAAACAAAAGTGCCTGACACTTTGGAATCCATAACTATTTACTTAGTATTTAAATATTCATTGGAAAATATTGAAGCAAAAGAAATTATCAGTCATAAAAATTTAAATTTAAGTTATGTACTTCCAAATCCATGTCAAATATTTTTATAGATTTATAAAATTTAAAACAATCTAAAATATATATAATATCCTTAAATAATAGCACCTTTATACTAAAAATATAAAATAATATATTTTTATAAGACTTAATAAAAACAAATTTTAAATTTTCATTCTCTAATGATAAATAAATTAGTATACACATATACGTTAATCTATAATAGTCATCCATGAAAATGTAAACCACAGAGGCAAAAAATAAAGTTTATATAAACTATAACCACCTCTCCCCCCCCTTTTTTTCAATTAAATATATAGCTTTGAAAAGTGATACTATAATCATCTAATAAGAGAGAATAATAATATATATGATAATATAATAAACGTAAAATCCTACTTTTGATAATAAGAGGACAAAACATATCTAGACCATGTTTAATTGAGAAATTGGAAGCTTTTAAAATAAATTTTATGCAGGAGACATATTCAGGGTTTAGCTTATTCAGGACAATACTGAAATTGTTAAAACGAACTGTATTTTGAATGGCCCTGTACAGCGAAATTGAAATTGACTATTGAGTAGAAGTGTAGATAAAAGAGATAATACAACCATATTATGCATACGTCACCCACAAGCAAAATATTTTCTTTTATGAATGCTTCCTTTGTTCATTTATTTGCATGTTGGTCATGTTACATCAGTCACAGGGTGTTGGTGTTATGTCCGATTGACTTCATTTGAGTCCTAAATCAACTGTTCCGAATCTCCTCAGCGATCCTGGGCCTGTATCTACGCGAGTTTGTAGAAAACTACGGAAAACGCCGAACGGATAGGTGGACGATCTATTTATTTATTTATTTATTTACTTATTAATTAATAATACTAATGAAGTAAGTAGTGTTCATGGTATAATAAAAAATCAATCCCCTCAATCTTAAACATATGAATATAAATATCTAGGTCCGTAAATTTCCAAAGAATAATTTTGAGAATTGAGGTAGTATTTTATGAAACACACACACGCACAAAAAAAAGTTAGTCATAAATCTTAAATTTTACCAAAACAATTACACTCCTGCTCAAAAGTTTAGCAAGATTTGCAAACGATCAGTTTTTTTTTTTTTTTTTTGTTTTCAATTCAAAAACTTATCTCTCGATGAATTGTTTTTAAAAATTGGGTATTTATAGAACTGAATCATCCTCATCCTTTTCAGTGAAGATTGGTTTAAGACAACATTTAGGGGCCCGGTAACAAATTGAGCAAAATCAATAATGTCTGTGATCACCCTGTATCGTTAAGTGAACGAAATGAATTGTAACTTCAGGATGTGTTAATATAGACCCAGTGCAATTTTTGGATGAATTTGTGTGACGATATTATATTAAATAACGGAGATATTATAAGCATTTATTTTAAAACTCAAAAAAAAAAAAAAAAAAAAAAAAAAATCAACCTTTTTTTTTTTTTTCTTTTTTAATAATTATTATTATTATTATAATATACAGAGTTTTTGACGAAAATTATTCCCACTTCATATAAGTTGGAAAAACAAATTTAAAATAATATACTGCAATTGGAATAAAAATATAAGCTTGTAACTCTAACCTATTTGTATTTATTTACTAAGATTTGTGAGTTCATAAGGGGTTTTTCACAAGCGCGGTTGAAATAATTGGATCTTTAAATTAAATACGTTGCATGTGAAAGACCCCTTTTGAAATTTCAACTCTGGAAATTACTTAAAATCTAACTCGTTCTTTTGCCGATAATTTGCTTAATTTTTACTCCATTCAAATGAACTTTTGACAAAAGTTGCCCAATATATCTAGCTTTCAATCTTTGCATTTAATTTTTTTTCTTTAATTTTCGCGTATGCACAATAAAACAATATTTACGAATATAAAATATAAATGGTCATATCTAATGTTATAAAAATGTAGTGACATGCCCAGTGGTTGACATGCTCCAGTAATTGACATCTAACCCGAAATAATTAATAAATAAGAAAAATAATAAAATCATATATTTTACATATAAGAATTTTAACATTTTATGTCAAAAACTGGAGCATAGGGTGCTAATAACTGGTAAAATGAAAAACTGGCAGTGTCAAATACTGGAATATAGAGTGAGTGTCAAATAAAAATTCAAAAAAAAAAAAAAAAAAATTGTTTTCAAATGTATATATTTTAACATATATGTGGTTCTGAATGTCTTTCATGCCATATGTAGTAATTTAAGATTTCTAAAAATATTTTCTAATGACTAGAACGTTAAACACATCAGAGATTGCTCTAAAAGTGTCAATCACTGGTGCACTTACCCTGTATATATATATTTACTATAAACACTCATATATTATTAAATATTATACGTGTGAATTTTATGTTTCAGAATAATGTTTATCTAGTGTTTTGTCAAATTTTCTGCAAGTTTTGCAAAATTTGATAGAAATGCGTCCTAGTTATAAGCAAAACACTTGAAAAAAAAAAAAAAAATTAATAATTTTTGGAAAAAAAAAATATATATCTGCCTAAATATATGCGAAATTTCCTCAACAAAACATATAAATATTGTACATAGTAAACGCAACAATATGCTGAAGTTACAAGTCATTTGTAGCTTTTTATGATACAAGGTGATTCAAAGTATTCTTCGACTACATTTCTTGAGACCATGGAAGCTTCTGCGTAAGTGCTGTCTCGACGAGTCCAGTGTTAAAATAGGGGAGATAGTAATCTCATTTAGAGAAAATAAGAGATAAGACATCGCCGAATTACTCGATGTTTTCCAAATCCCAAGCTGTCCGTCAATTTGGCACCCCTCCAAGGTTTTGGACTGCTCCTCACTGCTAGTTTTAGGAAACGTGGTTACACTATATTTTTGCTCTTTTTCAATTCGTGGTTGGTCCTTTAATTGCACTTTGGACTAAACTGATAGTGGAAAATGCGAGTTTTTAAATGTTCTTTGCATGTCTGAAGTTCTGAGCTTTTTTGTGTAATTTATTTTTAGAAGATCGAAAAAATTAAAGAAAAGAAAAAAAAAAAAAAAAAAACCTTATAATTTGATCATCTACGGTATACATTATGAAAACCCTTTCAAACACTGCACAGGATGTAAAATTAAATCACATGAAGAACTTGAAAAAAAAATTTTTTTTTTTATATATATATATATATATATATATATATATATATATATATATATATATATAAAGAGAATAACAAAAACAAACCTTAATAATAAAGTAAGGCAATTAATAATTTCTAACAGTAAGATTTTGGGAGAAAGATTTTGTAATGTCAATGGAAGAAAAGAAATTTACGCAAATAAGAAGTTCATTTTTACAAGCAAAATACAAGAGTGTTGCGCAAATAGCAGCAAATGTCTTAGTGAACTTAGTTTTAATAAATTAAGAAAAGGCTAAATAAGGGCATATAAAATGTAATAGTGTATGCAAAATATTGCATTTCAAAAGTAAACTAAAATCAAATATTCCACTCTCTATATATTTATACAAACTTTTTTTTTTTTTTTTTTTTTTTTTTTTTTTTTTTTTATAATTCGTTTTCAAAATTTACATAATAACAATAATAAAGTAATAGTGAGTAAATCGGAAATTGAGATTTTTTTTTAAAAATTATCCAGGTTTTTAGTTTAGTTCTTATCTTATGCTCTCTTAGATTTAGTCCAGTGGTAAAAATGTTTCTTACGTATGGCATTCTTTGCAAACCAGTCTTTCTCAAAAAAAAAAAAAAAAAAAAAAAAGTTTATCTATTATTTGTTTATATTTCTTTCTCTTCTAATAAAGCCTCACCAGTGACCATGATGTCCTGGTCTTGGCAAAGCTGGTAGACGGGAAGTGCTAGGTTCAAACCTATGGGTTACGCTCGTCTGCTCAAAAGTTTAGAATATTGCGAGGTTTTCTCCGAAATACATGTAAACATGGACTAGTATTCCTTAGAAAGATCACCATGGAAAGCATCCTATACAGGCTTTGGACTTTCACTTAGTCAACCGCCCTTAAACCATACATCACGAACACACACAAAAAGAAAAAAAATATATATATACTACAAAATCCGTAAAAAAATATATAAAATATAAATAATTCACTAATTCGGACGTTCCCTACTGAAAATGGAGTATATACCTCTACTGGTTTGTGTACAGGGAGACGTGAAAGTATTTCAAAGCATTGTGTTGTATGAGAGGTATTTCTATAAATCATTTTTCATAACTTTACTGTAGACATATCTTAATGAAATTGAAATATTGTACTTTCGTTTACATTAAGCGTTTGTAACACTTCTAACATTTTTTAAGTGTGAATATGATTTCAAATTTGTTTTTCTACCTGTCCGTTTGTCAAGTTCACTATTGGGTGTTTCCTGTATAAAATGGAGGAAATACCACCACCGATTTATGTACAGGGACACTCAAAATTATTCCAAAGCATTGCGTTCTATGAGAGATATTTCTATAAATTAAATTTTAATAACTTTACTTTCCACGAAGTTTTAGGAAATTGAAATATTTATATGCGCAAGAAATGCTTTGCATAGAATACAGCATGATTAGCATTAGATTTACAGGGTGACACAAAAATATCCATAGCTATTAATAAAAAAATGCCAGAATTGTACTTTCGTTTACATTAAGCGTTTTTAACACTTTCTAACATTTTTAAGTGTGAATAAGATTTCAGTTTGTGTATCTGTCCATCTGTCTGTCTGTCTGTCTGCCCGCCCGAGCTCTAACTCTTGTAAATATTTATGGAATTTCTCGAAACTGATATATTTTATTGAAGTTCACTATCGGATGTTCCATATTGAAAATGGAGTGAATATATCTTCTGGTTTGTGCACAGGGACACCCAAAACATTCGAAAGCATTGTGTTTTATGAGTGTTATTTTTATAAATATTTTACCTATAGAATGTTCCCCATTTAAAATGACATTAATAGGTCCTGTACAACTAGTTTGTTTGTAAGGACAAAAAAAAAAAATGCCAATGAATTACGTTTGAGGACAGATATTTTTTTTTTTTTAAATCTTTCTGCTGTAAAAATCACAAAAAGATTGGAATGTATTGTTAATATTCTAAAATAATGTTTTGTATAGAATATGATATGGTTACCTTTTTGATTTACAGGGCTACACTAAAATATTCAGAGAGATCAAATCTGTAATTATAATCTAATGGCTGCATTTTATTTTGCGTTAAGCCTTTTTAACACTTTCCAAAATGCGTAAGAGTAATTTAAAAATCAATTAGTCTATCTGTATATTTTTCCGTCTTTCTGTCTGTTGTGTGATAACGTAGGCAAAGGATATTAAAAGTTATTCGATACAACAATTACGTACAGTTGGAAAGTGTTACTAATCAATGCGTACTGCATGATTTTCTTTCTTGTCTAATATTTCCAACGCATAAGAAAGGTTTCAAATTTTACACGTTGCCCTGAATTATTTTAATGATTTGAATTTTGGTAATGAACATTTTATTTTTTTTAGTACATATATACTATGAATAGTCGAGAAAAGCGGAGGGAGGGGAGGGGGAGGCATATGAACTCCTGAAGAGTTCAAGGTAGATACGTGCCCAACTGTGCTCACGCCTATGTATTACAGAGTTGGCCAAATTATTAGTTTTTTTTTTTTTTTTTGACAATTTTTTTATTTTCTAAAAAAAATATTGAACAAAATGACCTTGAATTTTAGACATGTAAAGATTATTTACGAAATTATATATACTATTGTCGATTTAGATACGAGTGCAATTAGGGAACCAACCACAAATTAAAGAATAATACAAATATTTTGGATTAATCTGTAACATAAAATACAACAAATGACTTGAAACTACATAATTTCACATACTATGTGCGATATTAGTATGCCGTTTTGTGGGAATCACACAATTATTTAGACAAATATATAGGTATTTTAGCAACAATCATTAATTTTTTTGTTAATTTTTTTGCGTATAACAAGAATAGATTTCAACAAAATTTTCCAAAACTTTCAAAAAATTTGACAAAACATCAGAGAATCATTATTGTTGAACATAAAACTCTTTCACTGAGATAGGAATATTTGTAGTAATTATTTTTTTACAGCGCATGCATGAAATAGATATATAATAATAATTATTATTATTATTTCTTTTTACATAGGTTGAAAGCTACATATATTGAGCAACTTTTATCAAAAGTTCATTTCACTAGAGTAATAATCTGGTGTGTCACCCACACGACTTTCTCTTACCCTGAAATTTAATACTATAAATACAGGTTGCAGATTAAAAGGTAAGATAACGAGTACTGTAATGTAAACCTGCGTTAAACAATTCATATTAGGCTTCTGAAGAGTTTTATATGATAATTAGTTCTGTGTGAGGGGGGCTAACGCCCCCCTCAACACCCCGTTTCATTAATGCACCAACATTTATATAGAATTTAATTCGGTTATTAAAAAATAATTCTGTTTTTAAAAAATAATTTATTAATATTATTATTTAAAAAAATTATCTTTTATGATAATGCAGACGATTTCCATATTAGAGAAGTAGTATAACACCAAACATAAAAAAAAAGCCCATTTTATTCTCAATATATATATATATATTAAAAAAAAAAAAAAAAAAAAAAAAAAACGATTTTTTTTCTAAGTTTTTTTTTCGTTAAAAGTAAAAAAAAATCGATAACTTTGTTTTAAATTATCGCATATCGATGGTTCAACCATTCGTTTTAAAGGTATTGGCGAGCTCTTTTGAAAGATACCCATCATGAAAATTTACTCCCCTCGAGGGGGGATTCCCCCCCACCCCACGGGGGGAGGCGAGGCTCCTACATACACAAAATTTTTTTCCCAGTTAACTATCTCTATTACAAAAAATATATATTCGTTTCATTTGGTTTAGTGCAGTCTATAGACGTTAAACTCTACATACCTGCAATTTCCTCCATAGACGTAATGTATTAGAATTCTCTTGATTGTCCCTGTACACGAACCATTTGCTTGATCTTAACGAAAAGCTTACTGTAGCATCCTTATATGATACACATTTAGAATACCAAGTTTGAACTTTCTGCCATAATTTGTTTTTCAGATATGCTGATAACAGACAGACACACAGACAGACACACAGACAGACAGACATACACACAGAGCATTTGCTAAAAACATGATTTTCGTATTCAGGGGACCTCAAAACGTGTAAATATAACAAAATCTCGCGTTCGAAAATTTGATCCAAAAACAATACTTTCTCTACCTTATGGGTAAGAGAAAGTAAAAATTAAGCAAAAAGTCGGCAAAAGAATGATCAATGGAGATCTAATTATTTTAATCGTGTTGCAAAAGTTTTTTTTTTTTTTTTGACGAAAAACCGCTTATGGACTCACAAATCTTAGCAAAATAAACAAATGAATAAATAAAATTACTCTAGAGTTACTGAGCCCATAAATTGAGGAAACCATTCATTTCTAAACTAATAAATTCATAAAATCCATTCATTCTTAAATCAATTACAAGCTTTAACAATTTTGAAAAAAACTTAGGGTTAGTGATTTTTTAGATGTCAAATTCGTGTGGCTGATTCTTCATCTACATGAAAATTAGCGTCCGCGGCAAAATATCGCAAAAGTCTGGTTTTCTGAAAAATAGATAGAAGAATTTTGGTAAAAAATTAGGGTGTAAGGATATCTTTAGATGGCAAACTCATTAGACTTATTCTAATAGTCAGGAGAATTAGCGTTCCTTGTTAACTCTCACTGAACCTGTTGAAAATATGGCAGAAACGTGGTTTTCTCAAGAATGGCCCAAACGATTTTGATTAAAACGTAGGAATAATTTGAGACAATTATCCCATTAGACTTATCCTTTTCTTCTTAAAAATTAACGTTCAATGTTTAACCCTTTATTCGTGGGTGGTAAAATATGGCAGAAATTTGGTTTGCACGGAAACAAATCAAACAATTTCGATTAAAAAAAAAAAAGGCTGAAGGCTTTTTTTAAAATGTTAAACAAACCCATTTGATTTATTTTCATCTTCAGGAAACGTAGCGTTTACTGTTAACCCGTATTCCGCCCGTTGTAAAATATGGCAGAAACTTGGTTCTCTGGGAAATGGTTCTAACTATTTTCATAAAAAACTTACTTTTAGGGTTTTTTAGATGACAAATCCATCTGACTGATCTTCATCTCCAGTAAAATTGGCGTTCACTTTTAACTCTTACTTTGACGGTTGCAACATATGACAGAGAAACTGAGTTTACACAAAAGTGTATCTAACACTTTTAATAAAATCTTAGGGTTAAGGGCAGGGGTCGCAGCTTTCCTATATTTTTCCTATTGTTTTATTATACCTTACACCACAATTTTTACAAAGAAAATTTTCTTGAAAGTTTTAGTGCTATTGTAACATAAAAATCATTAAGAAAATTGTATTTTTGAAAATTATGGATAGCATAATAAAATGGCCGTAGAAATATAGGAACGCTGCGACCCCTGGTTAAGAGTTTTTCAGATGATAAATCTATGTAACTTTTAGAAAAATTGGTTTTCACTGTCAACCCCAATACCACCAGTTGCAAACTATGGTAGAAACTAATCTAAGGATTTTGATAAAAACTTAGGAAGAATTAAGGTTTTTTTGGCAACGAAAAATCCATCTGACTTATTCGCATCTTCTCAAAAAAATATACATGGTTTTCTTAGAAACTACTTGAATAATTTCGATAAAATTTAGATTTAGGGGCTTTTTGAGTTTATAATTAAATCTGAGACTCGCCCTCTTTTACAGTACAATTATTTTTCACTGGTAACACACGCTTCACCTTGGAGAAAAAAAAATAATGGAAACTTCGTTTTCTTTGAAAGTATTCGAAGGATTTTGATAAAAATTTAGAATTAGTACGTTTCTGATATGATACAAGAACTGAATTACGCTCATCTTCAGGATAATCAGCGTTCACTTGTAATTTGCACTCCATCTGGGAAATATAAAGCAGAAACTTGCTTTTTATTAGAAATCGTTGGAACGATTTAAAAAGATAGAAGTAATTTTGAGATGATAAAACTACCTGACTTATCGTCTTCTTCAGGAAAATTAGCTGTCGCTGGTAACCCGTTTTTTGCATGGAATAAAATAAATATAGTAAAATCCTGTTGTTCTAGGAAAATGATTAAAGGATTTTAGTAATAATAATAATAATAATAATAATAATAATAAATACAGTTAAGCGTTTGAGATAATTTATCCCCCCCCCCTCCATCTTCATGAAAATTAGCTTTCTATGATAACCAGCGTTCCGCCGAAGGAAGAAAGATAAGAAATACATTTCCTAAAAAAAAAATCACTGTGTATACTAGGAATTATACTACGAATTGTACTACGAACATTATACTACGAATAATTTTCACAATAAGACCGAGCGAAACTCGGTCCTTCAGGTACTATTTACAATATGAAAATCATACATGAAAGTATTAAAATATTTTGTTTTTGTTACAAGTTTTAATTTTACAAAATAAATTTAAAATAAATTTAAATTCTAAATTCTCACAAAATACTGAATACAATGAAATTAGAGTTAATTTTACTTCAATTCCACAGTTTAACCCAAATCAAACATTAAAAGGATGAAGGTCATTTATTTTTTTAATTAATTATAATTAATTGCTATTATTTAAAAGTTTTTTTTTAGATTAAAAATATTTTCTTTTGAAATTTAACTTAAAAATCAAACCAAATAGTGTTATTCTAGGTACATATATATATATATATATATATATATATATATATATATATAAAATCAAAAGCTGAAAAGACAATTACTAAAATTGAATTAAAAAAAAAAAAAAAAAAAAAAAAGCTTAAATGAAAATTTATATACTAATGCGCAAAATGCAGCAAAAGAAAATATAAAATTTATTTAATGTGAAAAGAAATTGGGAACTGAAAGACCTTCATGTATTTTGGTATTACTATTTATTCATTTCTCAATTTATTTCTCAATTCCTCCCAGAAACTTCTCAAAATTTCCATTAATTGCATGAAGGGGGGGGGGGGGGGCTCCCCTGACAAAGACCTCCATGCATTTTGGGATTACTATTCATATCTTAATCAATTTATTTTCATATTAAATATATTTTATATTTACTTTTGCTGTATTTTGCGTATTGGTATATAATTTTTTCGTTGATTCAACTTTTTAATAATTCGTTTTTCAGCTTTTGATTATATGTATATTTTTTCAGGTTTAACGTTTATGTCTTTTCAGAAACTTCTCAAATTTGCCTTTCCCTGCATGGGAGAGTTACCGTGACGAAGACCTCTATGTATTTTGGGATTGTTATTCATTTATCAATTGATTTTTATATTATATAACACCCGGGCTGGGTTTTTTAAACCCTGGAAGTAACATAATTAACAGAAATTTTATCACACCAGTGAATATTACCACTGTGAACATATTGGTTCTACAGCAATGCTGATTTTATACACAGTGACTGTTTCACCAGCATTTACAGAAAGCATCAGAGTCGATCTGTGTGATACAGATGACAGAGTTGATTTGTGTGAGCTGTGGGTATATTTATACCCTAACCTGCCCCCCCCCTGCCCTCAACTTTTTTTTTAAAAGACTACCTTGAAAATTTTAATTTGAAAATTTATGTAGTCAAATTGCAGATTTTCTGTAGAATGATCCATATGAACAAAGTAATAAATTTTAATGATTTTTTGAAATCTTGAAAGTAGTTAGTAAGATATGATTATTTATTTATTACCTTTTCACAAGTTTCGTTGCACAGAAGTCCTTTGAATCCTTTTGGGCAGATACATTGAAGAGCTCGTATGTCACATTTACCACCATTCTGACAGTCACCACAATGGAACATGCAATTAGGTCCGAACGTTCCTCGACTACAAGCTGAAATATATGTAATTTGTTAGTTTTATGAAATCAGGAGAAAAAATTTAAGTTGATAAATAACTATAATGAATAATGGGCAATTTTTATCCCGTTTCAAGACCAATAATAGAAAATTTATAGATTTTTAGACATTTAAAAAAGTATATACAACTTAGAGAAAAAAATCTCAGTAACATATTGTTTCTTTTTTTAATCAAAAGAATTTTATAATGTTTAAATGCACCAGGATATACTTTTAAAGTAATAACAAAACCGAAGATTTAAACATAACTACCGCAAACAAAAATAGACTGATCTGCATATTAAAAATGTAGATTGACTATAACGCTTGGGTCCTAGGCCTTAGTGGGATACTTTCCGTGGGGAAGGCGGAGGGTCTTTCTTTAAGGGAACCTAGCCTGTATTTATGCATGCTTCGGAGAAAATCAAGGGAAAATTTCAAATGACTATGCCGACAAGCGCGATCTGAGCTCAAATCCGGCAATTATAGGCCAGTGGTAGGGGCAAAATAAAGATTTTTATTAGTTATATGAATTTTGATTATCTGAACTGACGAAATAAGTTTTAAGCCTTTGTGGTGCTTTGTATTCTACTTGTTATATTACTTTTCTGGTTATATATTATTAAAAATGTGCCTAAGACATCAATCCTGAAAATTTACAAGATTCATTTTAAATAAAAGCTAGCTGGAACCCGTCGAATTCGACGATCGTTTTATTGACCGTAATGTTTCAAAAAACGTCGCATCATTATTTAAATGTATTTCAAGTTAAAACATCTAATATAATTTACGACATTTCACTTTAAAAAAAGAAAGTCAGAAAAATGCTTATAAATAGAAATACTATATATGACATCACTTTCTACAAAGTACAGTCAATGTGACGTCAAACTGACTCCAAATAAACAGTTCCTATCTTTCATTTTCTATTTCGTTTAATACTAAGACTACATGTTAGCTGACACCGTCCAGCGTTTCCCGGGCCCATGGTAATAACCTGAAATGAACCTTAAATTTGTATAATTTTACATCTTTAACTCGTTTTAGTTTGAATTTCTATTTTTAAATAAAAGTATCGTGAAAAAATAATCAGCTGTAACAAAACAATTACCTCGAACCGAACGAAACTCTGCCTTGTGACCCTGGTGCCTTCGGCAGCGCATACGCCGGCCGCTAATAACATAAAAATATTCCCAAAAATTAACCTGGAACCGAACGAAGCCGCCCGGTGTTGCCCGGGCCCATGATACCTTAAATTTGTATGATTTTATACCCTTTAACTCGATTTAGTTTGAATTTATGTTTTTAAATGAAAGCATCACGAAAAAAATAATAAGCTGTAATAAAAAAAAAAAAAAAACCTCGAACCGACCGAAACTCTGCCTTGTGAACCTGGTGCCTGCGGCAGCGCATACGGCGGCAGCTAATAACATGAAAATATTCCAAAAAATTAACCTGAAACCGAACGAACCCGCCAGGTGTTGCCCGGGCCCATGATACCTTAAATGAACTTTAAATTTGTATGATTTTATACCTTTAACTCGATTTAGTTTGAATTTCGATTTTTAAATGAAAGCATCACGAAAAAAATAATCAGCTGTAACAAAACAATTACCTAGAACCGAACGAAACTCTGCCTTGTGACCCCGGTCACTGCGGCAGCGCATGCGCGGGCCGCTAATGACATAAAAAAATTCCAAAAAATTAACCTGGAACCAAACGAACCCGCCCGGCAATGCCCGGACCCATGGTAATAACCTTAAATGAACCTTAAATTTGTATGGTTTTATATCTTTAACTCGATTTTGTTTGAATTTCTATTTTTTAATGAAAGCATCACAAAAAAAAAAAAAAAAAAAAAAATCTCAAACAGAACGGAACTCGGGCTCGTGACCCGCTGCCTGTGGCAGCGTATATACAGGCCGCTAATAACATGAAAAAATTCTCAAAAATGAACCTTGAACCGAGCGAACCTCTGACTCGTGTTACCTCTGCCTGTAGCTGCTGCACTGTATAACAGGCATGCATGCTACGCACGCGTTGCAAAATCCACTTTCCTCCACCAGGGGGTGCAGTATGTTGTATACGAACATCACCAATCGCCTTGAATTTCCAAGACTTTTCAAATAAGGTGTGTCACTGGTGGTGTCAACTGCAAAATCTTTTAGTTGCACTTTCCACCGCCAGGGGGCGCAATGTGTTCTGTACGAACATCACCAACGGTCAGGAAATACCAAGACCTTTAAAATAAGATATAACATGATAGGTCTACTACAAACTCACCTAGTTCCATTTTTCACCACCAGGGGGCGCACTATATTGTACACAAACATCCCCAATCAACATGAAATTTCAAGACCTATATCACCAATCGCCTTGGATTTCCAAGACCTTTCAAATAAGGTGTCATATGCTGGTGTCAACTGCAAAATCCTTTAGTTGCACTTTCCACCGCCAGGGGGCGCAGTGTGTTCTGTACGAACATCACCAACGGTCAGGAAATACCAAGACCTTTAAAATGTAACATGATAGCGTCTACAGCAAAATCACCTAGTTCCATTTTTCCCCACCAGGGGTCGCACTATATTGTATACAAACATCCCCATTCGACATGAAATTTCCAGACCTTTAAAATGAGGTGCTACATGCGTGGGTCTAGAACGGATTTCCCTCTCAAACTAATTTCCCCCCTTCCCCCCTCCAAATCTACTTTCCCCCTTTTCCCCCCTTTAAAATCGAAAATTCCAAATTCGCAGAAAGTGATTTTTTAGTATTCGACTCTAGTCCCCATATATACAATTTCTTCACCGTGAAGTAATTTGGAGCTTAGATAAAATCGTAAACGTGTTTTTAACCCGAAACGGGTGGGAAACCGTTTCCCACCAGTTTCCCCCGGGGGGAAACCATCCGACTTTTTTTTTATTTTTCTCTTCTCATAGCACATCTACAGACCAAGACCTTTCTTTAGACACCTCAACCAAATTTTTACACCAAGTAGTTCTCTCAATATAGTGGAGACACACAAAAACATGTTTCAAATTAATATATAGATAATGAACTGAGAGGTATGTACTAAGGTATATTTGTAATTTTACCTGTGTAAATATCAAATTTTTCTTAAAAATATTTTTCAGAAATAACTGAAAATTATTATTATTATTTTTTTTTTTTTGTAAAATAATATTTAATTTGAGAATATCTTTCAAAATTTTATTGAAGCGTTTGTTTTGTTGAATTTAGAATATCAAAATAAATGAAATTTTACTCTTCATCAATTAAAGGTGGATAGTTTTTAACATTCCTAAATTTTTTTAAATTGAAATATTTGTACCAGTTATCTATTTTAAGGAAAAGATTATGAAAAACGTTTTTAAAAACTAAAACATGATCCAATTGAAATTTAAACATAGGATGTATGGAAGTTTGTAAATCAAATTAATATTCTTCAGTTTCATTATTATTTTTATTATTATTAATGAATGTAATAATAGATGAATTTATAGATTTTGGGGTAGCACTCTACGGTCATTGTTTGCACATTAAGACTTATTGGACTGAGACCAACTGTTCAAAGTAGATTCTGAACACCTACAAACAAGGTTAAAACGGGATTCGAATCCGGTACCTGGTAACTGAAGGTGGTATTGGTGTAAGGAATAAGGCCAACTGACTCGAAGGAGACGACTGGAGGGCATGCCCTCCAGGTAACTGAAATTTGAACGTTAATCCTCCCGTCAATGGATGGACAAATTCACAGGATATATAATGTATGCATGCTTCATTTATAAATTTTATTTATTATTCTTCTATTCAAAATTGGATCATTCAATAAATAAACCAAATAATAATATTTTTCAGTTTGCAATGATATTAAGATATTAATAAAACGAAAAAAAAAAAAAAAGTGTTCGTGTGTAGGGGGAGGAGGGGGATGATGCACTGATGCAACAAAGCATATCAGATAATTATCTACTCAATAAAACAGATTTCCGAAGGAATTGGAAAATGTATTTAATTTGAAAATTTCTAAGCAGTTAAAAACTATGAAAAATACGGGGAATTTTATTTTATTTATTTTTGTTAATGTAGGAAATATTTACTATCCTTACAACGATGCATTGCTATTTTTACGACAACTTAAAGAAAATGTTTTTTAAAAAAGACAGTGAAACTAAGAATTTTCACCATTCAACGTAATATAGTTTAATAACAATTCTTAAATATAAAACCAATTTAAAAGAACTGCCCAGTTACAACGTACTATGCAAAGCTCCGTGGAACATTTTCTGCCTGACACATTTTCACTTTAACACGAATCTGTGAAGGAGAAATCTATTTCACCAGAATTAATGGCATAAAGTCGATAAATATTCTTCATGTACTAAGAAAATGTTGTTTTATAAGAATATTAATTTATCTGTTTTCTTTCTTTTTTTCTTTTTCTTTTTCTTTTCTTTTCTTTTTTTTTTTTATTTTTTTTTTTAATGAGAAGGAAATATATAATTTCTGTTTATTTCAAGTCTTGATAAAAAAGCAAGAAATTTTTAACCTTATTTGAGTTATAATCACTCCTTTATTTAAATAAGCGAGCTTTATTTGTACAATAAAGACTTGGAAGGAAAAAAGTAAAGATACACAAGTAATATAAATTATATATCAGTAGTGCCATTTTCGTAAAGCACCCTCTTTTGTTTTGCCTGATGAAGGATCTTGTTTTATTACTTAAACCCGAAACAAATATTTAATGATTTCAATTTTTTTGGCGTTTTATTATAAAGTTCCTAATTTCTTTACTCAAGTTTCATAACAGAGAATATTCTGGAATATTCAGACGTGTGAAATTTATAAGAATAATTGAGAATTTTTATCTTTTATCATTGTTTTCATTAATGTATGCAATAATTCAAGAAAAGACATTTTACTTGTTGATATAATTTAACGTCCAATTTTTAAGAATAATTTGAAGAAATATATTTAATTATTTTATTTTAAGCCAAGTATTAAGCTACATCATAAATACTATGTCATAAGCACTTTTCAGCATTAATTAAAAGTGTGGAAAACGAATAACCCAACTAAAAATGCACCTCAATCAATTTACTGTAATGAATTTGAATATTTTTATGGTGACCCTGTAAATGAATCATGAATGTTAATTATATCATTTTCTATAGAAACATCCCTTATTGAATCTGAAAAATGTATGTTGATTTTATAATTTTACTGGAGCATACAAAGAATTTGAAATGCGTTTATAAGAAATGCATCATTTAGTCTTTAATGGATCCGAATTATCTTGCGAGTTTTTGTAGATAAACCTGTTTCGCTACATGCACAAATTTAAACAAGAAAAATTTTACAGTAAATCCAAAAATCCTGAATAATATATATCTATTTTAAGAAAATGTAAAATTATTTACAGAAAGGAAAACACGGACAGATAGACAAAGAAAATTCAGAAAAATTTTCTTCATTTGGAAGTATAAAAAAAAAAAAAAAAAAAAAAAAAAAATCCCCTAAACTATTCTTAAAAAAGGTAAATATTATTAAAAACTTATTATTATTAATATTATTTAAATATTGCATACATAAAATAAATAATAATAATTAAGAAAATTAAGAAAATTAAAAATGGCACTTAATCTAATAATTTTCAGACGTCTGTTATCTCTGAAAAGAACTTTGAATTCTGCTGAAGATCTTATATTTAAAATAAAAAATATTCGTATTTAAAATAATCATTTTTAAAGTAAAAAAAAAAAAAAAAAAAAAAAAAAAAAAAAAAAACAGAAAAACAATAAAAAAGTCTTATCTAAAAATTGACATGGTGTAATTTAAGATGACGTGTTTGTAATGATTATTATTTTAAACTATTATTTAAAAGGGTGTTGTGAAATGAGTTAAGTAAAATGCATAATAATAAAAAAAAAAAAAAAATGCAGAATGTGTAAGTGGCAACAACTGCATTAAAGATTATATGCCTAAACCTTTCAAAAAGATTTATCAACTATATCAAAATAACATTAAATATAATTTTATAAAATATCAAAATCACATTAAATAAATTTTGTAAAAATATCAGTATTAATGCATACTAAAAGCAAACCCAAAATATATGACACAAAAAATTATTATTTCTCTTCTAAAGTTTCATAAAATGAAAACTATACATAAAACAAATTTTTATAAATCCTTAAAAGTATTTAGAAACAACCTAAAGTGCATTTACCAAAAGTTTCCAAAGGATAATCCTTAGAGTACCAAAAAGGTAACGTATTTTATGAAAGTTTTAAAAGCTCTTTGCATATCTTATTATAAGTAGTATTTTTTTGAGTAGCTGAAACTCATTAATGTCAGCTAATAAAGTTATAAAAGATGAGGAGGAGAAAAAAATAATGAAATAAATAAAAAGAAAACGAAACAAAAAAAACTCAGGTGCAAGATGGAATCAATAAAGCGAACAAAATATAATTTCAGGGTAGAAAAATGCGAAGTAAAATAAATTTCAAACATATAATCCCTTTATGGTTCATCGATATAAAATTACTCCGAGAAGATATATTTTCGCTTCCGTAGTTTGTTTTTAATTTATTACAGGAAAAAAGGAAAGCAAATGTGTATTTTTTCCATCAGACTATTTTTTTAAACGATAAATTGATTATGTCTTTATAAATGAATAAATTTTACTCATACATGAAAAAAAAAAAAAAAAAAAAAAAAAAAAAGGAAACATAGGAAAATGAAATATCTAGTAATTTACGAAACAAATATTAGAGCTAGTCTACATATTTCTAAACTAACGCAAATAAAATAATCAAATATTATTGAATTTTGTACACGAAAGTATGTATGTAGTTTTATTAGATAACACGCATTGCTAATAGATTTTACTTGTATTATTTACAAGTATTTGGAGATTATTTACTTTATTATTATTATTATTATTATTATTATTTGTGTATATGTGTGTGTGGGGGGCTTTTATGACAACTGCATTAACTGAATAATTTTTTTAATCTTAATGATATTATAAAGCCCATTGAGTACGCAAGGTCTTAGGCCCGTATAAAGTGCACTCTTAGGAGAATATTTTTTAAAAGAAAGCCTAGCCCGAATTTTACGTGTTGCCATGAAAATCATGGAGAAATCCGAACGTCTAGAATGACAAGTGAAACCTGGGTTTGAACCTGGCACATCCAGTTTAATATCTTCAACTGCAGAACCTTTCAGCCACTGATAGGGACTTTATAATGTAAATAATATAAAAATGTTTTGTAAATTGAGGAATTGCGGACATCAAGTGCAAATATTAAACTAGGATTCTCAAGATCATACACAGTTTTCAAGGTCATATATAGTGTACATTAGCAAGAAGTCTAAATTCAGTATTTTAAGCCTGTATTATGTGGTAATGTTACTTAAAGCATTTTGTTGAGATAGGACAAATGTTCTGTGTAAAAGAACTTACAAAGGAATTCAAATACATTACCATCTATGGGTTTCGAGTTGATACATTTTAACCTTTTTAAATTGCATCGAACAAGATGAAATTAATATACTTGTTTTATATAAATAAAAGCATGTTTTCTGTAGAAGCATTCATGATTCGTTTATGGAGCCTCACAAATTTTTCAGGTGTATTAGGGGACCATTATAATTGCTCAAAGTACAGTACAAGTTGTGTTATATATGTTTTTTAAAACTTTGTTAAATTTAAGAACACTTAAAACTGAAAATACAGTTTATACAATAAACAGGGATATCCAAAATTAGTCGAATATATTCTTTTCGTTGGATTTAATTAACCAAAGTGATTTAATATATTATAACATATTCCATATATATATATATATATATATGAATTTAAGGCTGATACTACAAATTTCTTTTTTTTAAATGTACAGTAAGAGAAAGTAACATGAATGTCGTACCATGCTATTTCATAAAATCCAGGGAGAGGAGCAAGATTAATGTAAATAAAAAATCTGTTAAATATTTCAAAATCAGAAGTTAATACAATAAATGAAGAATTTTAAATTGTCTCTTTTAGTTTTCCTTTGTAAAATAATTCAAATACATTACGGTCTATTGACGGAATTTCTCTTCAATGCATTTTAACGTCTATAAATGGCACTAAACATAATGAAATATTCATACATTTCTTTTATGTGGAAAAGCATTTTCTTATAGAATTTGGTTGAAAAAACAGCCATCCATTTGAAGAGCATTCACAAAAGTATTTAAATGTATTAGGTGCTAGAGTATTTGCCAGAATCGCATTTCAAGTTGTGATATACATATATATGTCACGATATTATTTGATAACTCAATATATCCAATTGCTTTATAGGAAAATTAAAACTGGCGTAAGATTGATCCTTTAAAAATTTTGTGGTGTTAAAAAATTCAATTGTAGTATTCATCTGGGGACGCTGGCTCTTGGACATATTACAGTTTATTCGTATCATCAGGCCCGAGCACGGTAAAACATTCAACTTGCAGCCGAGTCATATCCGTCTCCGTTACAATCTCGTTTCAGAACCGCAGTCGGACCGCTCCCGGGGCGATAGTTGACTTGGGTTTATTTAACAGGAATAACAAGCAAAAAGGGCCACAATTTTCGCGTGCGTCTGCTTAAATAGTTCTCATTTTGGCGCGAATTGTAATCTCTTCCTACACTTTTCCATCGGTTATTAACTTAATAATTGGCAGTTTAGCTCAGACCCAGATATACAGGGTTATTTAACCGCAAGGAATGGAAAGTTGCGTACGATTCAGCAACTTTTATTCAAAAAGTTGTTCAATTTTCTGACTTTTGCGTTATGAAAGTGCTTCACCGCGAAACTAACTTTGCAGCGGAAACTACAAAATTAATTTCAAGTTATGAATTTTGAATGGGATTTTCTTTAGATTTTCATACAAAATTAATTTAAGAATAAAATAGAAATTTAGAATCTTAATTCTTTCTATCCTTCCATATATATAGCATTACCTAAAATTAGTCGAAAATATTCTTTTTTATTGGATGTAACTCGTAGAAGTGCGTTAATAAATTGTAACTTGTTCAAAAAAATTATTAATTCAAAGTATTGCAATAAAGTTTAAATATGAATTTAAAGCCGTTACTAAAAATTTCTTCTATTAAAATGCATGGTAAGAGAATGTAGTGAGAGTGTCACAGTAGATTTTTTAAATCAATCCAGGGATACAAGCAATGTTAACGCCAATTAAAAACATGTTAATATATTGCAAAATAATATGTTAACACAATAAATGAAGAATTTAATTTATCTCATTAAGTATCAAACTTTCTAGTGAGAACAGATAAATGGTCTGTATATAGGTATATACAAAATAATTCAAATACATTACGGTCTATGGACCGACTTTCTTATTGCTACATTTTAACATTTTTAAACTGCATTCCATAATCGCATTTTTATATACATAATAACATGTTTCTTGTAGGATGTGGTTTAAAAAATCATTTGTACACAGAACCCCACAAAAGCATTCGAATATATAAGAGATTATGGCAATGGCTCGAAGTGCATTTCAAATTGTGTTGAATATATTTTTTAAAACTGTGCTAAATGTAAGTTCACTAAATGGAGTGTATACAATTTATAAACAATATACAGGGCAAATCTAAATGAGCCGAATTCATTTTTTTCTGTTGCATATAATTCATGGTTGCGCCTATTCAATTTATATCATGTCCATGAAAACTATCCAATAGGATTGCAATCACCTGCACAGGAAAATTTAAATTTAAGGCTATTATTAAAAGTTTATTTTTTAAAATGAATGGTAAGAGAAATTATTTCAATATTCCATTAAGTATTAAAACTTTCACTGATATCGTACAAATGGTCCGTGTACATATGTAAATGCAAAATAATTAAAATACATTATGGTCTATGGTATGTTACAGCAGATTATTTCAATAAATTTAGGGGTGAAAAGAAGATTAATGTCAATAAAAAAATTGTTAAAAATATTCGGAAATAACGTGTTAATACAATAAATGTGAAAATTTGAATTTCTTTCAGTAAATTTCAAACTCTTGCCGATTTTAGCAATACGGATAACAATTGGAAACTATTTATTCCACTAAATTTTAAAACTGATCACAAATATATATCTAGTGAAAAAAAGCACACCTAATGTTTCATGTTAAGACAGTATTTGTTATATATATTTTCATGTTATAATTGTAGATTTAAAAAAAAAAAAAAAAAAAAAGAAAAAAAAACACGCATATATAAATTGTGTAGAAATTTTACAATGTTCTTAGGAAAAATGCTGATTACAGTAGGTCGAAATATTTTTATTTTGACTATCTCTCACAAATTAAAACATTTTATAAAATTACAAATAAAATCTTTATGTTCAATAAAAATTTCTACTCTTAAAATATTTTTCTATTAAAAAATTTATTATGGAAAGGAATTTTTTTCTTTTTTTTTCTCCCCCTGTTTAATCAATATTTAACACTTTACTAATTTTTGTGCAGATTACATAAAAATAATTGGAAATGCATTATTGCATGATACTTCAAAATAACAAATGAGAATATATATATATATATATACACACATATATGCATTAATTTTTATATGCATCTCTCACTTCAATTTAAAACAAATTTATTGAGGTTTTTAGCATTTTTTTTAACGCTAGATCTTTAATTACAATGTTACTGTAGTGAAAGAAATTTAAATTTCAAATTTATAAATGGCCATTGAAATACGGCCTATTTTGTTCAATGTACAATTTAAGTCAATGTTAATAATGACTCCTATCTGGAGTCACCAAGTAAATCCTAATTACATTACTTCTATTCAGTATGTACAATTTTACAGCTTGTACTCTGTGCTTATTCTTACACTTTTCTTTTAAAAACAAAACAAGGAATTAAAATTTTGAGAAAAGATTTTCTTGTTATCGATAAGTATTGAAATTGGTAAACAGTAAAATTACGTAGAAAAGTATTATTCAAAATTCAAGCTTGTTTCATATTGTAAGTCTTGCATACCGTGTCAGAACTATTAATTTTAATATTTTAACGCATTATCACAAATACTCTCTCTCTCTCTCTCTCTTTCTTTCTTTCTTTTTTTTTTTTGTCTGGCAATTGTAATTTCTTCCCTTATTTAAACACGAGGGTTTTATTTGAATAATTCAAAACAACGTTTGGAGATACGCTAGTAGGGATTAAAATACTAAAAAATAATAGTACTTTATTTACAATAAAATCTTGAATGTTTTTCGCATATTATACTGAAATATTCATATTGTCTGTTACCGTTAGACGATACTGTGTAATAAATTTTCACATTTCTTTTATTAAAAATTAAATATATAAAAAATCTATAAAAATAAAACAAAATAGTCTGTGGTGCGACACTTATACTATTATACTTTCTCTTACCCTACAATACTATATATGTACATATATATGTGGGAGTGAGTTAGTTGCATCCGATTGATGGAGAAAGGGGCGAGTTTCACAGCGGAGTTGCACCCGCGAAAACGGAAAAGGAAGGCGGCCGAACAATCGTAGTGAAACCTGCGAATTGCACCGCAGACATAACCTCTTTTTTAAATAGCTATTTTATTTTATTAGCATTTTTTAAATAGCAATTTTTAAAAATAAACACATTTTAAATTTGGATAATTCTTCCCTCACTCTTTTTCCAAGCTTTTGACTGGCAGAAGCTTATAGCTCCTGGCATGTATTTTTTTTTTAAGTGTTTTGTTTCCCTTGTCTAATAGCTAGATATATGTCCTTCATCCTAAACCAACATTTATTAGTGAGTTTTGTTTCCCTTGTCAGTTAATATCACCAAAAACAACAGTTATGTTATTTTTTCGTTAATCTTCTTGTTTTATTGCTTGGGATATCTTTTAAAAATTCAAATCTTGAAATTTCATTATTTTGCAACTTTTGCTTCATTCTTTCCATGTTTCCATCTTCTTTTCATCTATTTTTTACAATTTTCTCCTTCTCCGGTCACGAAATCCCATGTGACTCGCGGAGACATGGGATCCCATTTAACTCTATGGAGAAATTTGTTTATAGAATTACTCATTATCCAATGTACTTTCTTTTTTTAATTCCGTTTTCACATTCGGAAAATTCACAACCGTAAAATTAGTACTCGTTTGCCAAAAATTTATTGTTTGAATTTTTCATATTTCCTTTTACAGTTAAAAAATGCACTTAGTAAATTTTTCGTATTAAAAAAAAAAAAAAAGTATTTATTTAACGGCTGCGAACTTTTTGAATGTGAAAACTGAATAAAAAAATATTCGTTAGGTATTGAGTAATTCTATAAATAAATTTCTTCATTGAGTTATATTGGATTTGGCTACCGGAGATTGAAGAAATATTAAGTGGGAGAAAGGAGCCTTATAAGCTTCTTATTTAGTTCTTTTATAATATTTCTACTATTTTTCAATGCACAAATATCAACCTGGACTTGCTTCATTACTTGAACAAAGTCATAATATTTGGATTCGTTGCACTATAGTTACCATTAATTTTTGCAAGAAAAGATTTACAAGCATTAGTAGTTCGTTCTCCTATTTTGTCTCAAACCCACATTAATAATCCCTAATAAGATTAGGAGGGGGACCGGATTAGGACTGCGGTGAAATAATTCGCCCCTGGATTTCATTGACAGCCAACCCTCAATCATACAAATGATTACAGTTTGATGTTTAATATATGAGACCTCTAAACATTTCTAGTCATTTAAACAATAGTTCAAAATAGACCGAGAAACAGTTTTATTTAGCAAGCAATTTCTATGTGTGTGGGAAGATCGTCAGCCTCAACCCCTGCTTGAATATTGTAGCTACATATTCACTAAATATTTATAGATTTTAATAATAGTTTAATATATATGTATATTTTAAATTATTCGGAGAATTGCCACTCAAACCGCTCCCTGAAATTTATTGGAATAATTTTGAGTAACCCTGCATGTTATTTATAAATTATATGCGTGCCAAACAATGTATTTATATTTAATTCAGCACAAACATACAAAAATAAAGCAAAGAAAAGAAAGAAAAATGCTTGGAACAACTTGATATACACTTCGAGCCATTTTCAAATATAATTACCATGTATCGGAAATATTTTGTGTGGCTCTGTAAACGAAGTATAAATATTTTTCGCACTACATTTTAATGTGATAAATGCTTTCGTGTATTAAAGTGTATGTCAATTTCAATTTGTTTAGTGCAGTCTAAATATGTTAAACTGAACGTACCAGAAATTTCGACCATAGAAGTAATGCATTTCAATATTTTGATACGTTCATGTACTCGAACTATTTGTCCGATTTTAATAAAAAGTTTCCTTATATAATACATAATTAGAATACCGTTTGAAATTTCTGCTTGTACTTGTTCTTGAGTTACACACATGGACAGACACAATGAGTATCCGCTAAATTCTGATTTTCAGATCAAAGGAACCTCAAAATAACTATATAAATAATGCAAATTATTAATTTCGAAAATTTTATCCCCAAAACTATACTTTTCCCACTATACATGGGTTAGAGAAAGTTAAAAGAAAAATAAATAAAGAATTGGAATTTAATAATTTTTTTATCATTTTATTCTACGTTATTTCTGTGCAAAATTATTGTTAAAATTAAGTATTTCTGAAATTAGTTTTGAGTGTTTGTATTACGTATCGTTAATTTACAATTTTCTATTTAAACTAATAATAATAATAATATATGGTTATGGATTTCTGTTGAACAATGAAAATTTTGAGTTTCTTTTTGTCTAAAATTGATGATTTAGTAAGGTAAATGTATTCAATGTTATATTTTGATGTAATGTTTAGTCGTTTAATTATTTTTCTAGTTTAACCTTAGTGACTATTTAAAGCATTTAATTGAAACAAATGAATAGGATTTCTGATTTAGTATTACTCACATGAGAAATTTTTTCCTGTTACAGACGCTTTAAAAAAATGTATTTTCATTTCGGTACTGGTTACTATAGCACATTTTACTGCAGTTATTTATCTAAAAATTAAAGCATTACAATTAAATACAATTAAATTTTATAAAGAAATAACTTTCAACATATTTTTTTCTAGATATTTCTTTTTTGGTTATTGTTTATTGGCACTTATTTACATATAAAACCTAATATATTGTGTATGATTTATATTGTTTTTGGATTAGCAACGTCTGAAGATTATTATAGGTTATGAATTAAAATATTCTTAAACTAAGTATTAAGATTCTTTTCTTTAATTTTCATTATAATCCTATGCAATAATTATTCTAAAATTTTAATAGCAAAGCGAGTAAAAATGTGGCTATAAACTCAAGGAAAGCTTTCTTAATAAAAGTTAAAAGATAACTCAATTAATTACATCATATATAATTAAATATATGACATCATATATCATTACATCATATATCATTAAATATATCATCTCACAACTATTTTTTGTGACTAGATATATTGTTTCACATTTGTAATGAAACTTCACATAAAGTACTAATCATTATTTTATTTATTTTTTAGTTTTTTAATTACCAAAGATTACTAAAGTTAAGTGAGTGAAATTTATCAAGAAAAAGTAAAATATACAATTTCACAATATAGTTACCAGATTTTATGATTTTTTTTTTTTTTTTTTTTTTTTTTTTTTTTTAACCCTTATATGAAAACTGTGCATAATAATATGTTCCGCCATGAAAGATAATAAAAAAATCGATTAAAAAACTGAAAGATTTTATAAATAAAAAAAAAAAAAAAATATTATTTCTTATCATTTAGACAGAATCGATTTTTATAGCCGTAAAAAAAAAAAAAAAAAAGAGAGAGAGAGAAAGAAAGAATATTGATATATCTAATTTTGATTTCATTTCATGCTTCACAATAAATATAAAAGTATCTTACATGTTCTGTTTGGTCCTTCGAGAGCTAAGTACTCTGAGATTTCTTGATCAAGTTGGGGAACAATAGTGGGCGGTGATCCTTGATATCGAATTCTTGGAGCAGTTTCATGTGGAGGAGTGTCAGATCTGGTGTGTGAAGTTGCGATTACAGGAGAATAATTTGATGTTACTGGAAAAAAAAAGAAAAATATGCATAATCTATAGTAACTATTATGAAAGGATTTGAGAAATTAAAAAATAAAATAAAATAAATAAAGAGCACACGTAAAAATCCATCAAGATATTATAAAACTTTTTGCTTTCTACGGAATTTTAAACATTAATCTTAAAGCTATATACTGAATTTCTTTCCAGCAGTACTACTTGAGTGCAAAAGATGAAAACTATTGTATTGTAATAATAAATTTACCACAAATTACTAATTTTAAGAAAAGCACAATCTTACTTCACTGTTCAGTTGTCCATTGACTATTTAGTAGTTCTTCATTTTCTTCATTTAATTAAAGTAGTGATAACTACTATCTTAGCACAGTAAATTCTTTTTTTATTGCAAAATAAGATTCTTAATTGTTCTTGAGTCATTCTTGAAATGTAATTAAAAATTATCATAATGTGATTGATATTTTTAACAGTTTTTATGTTAACATTTTATTGAAAGCTTATATGAACAATGCTGAGTATGAAAATGAATAGTTAAAATGTATATTTACCAATCACTAATTCATCTGATATACTTTCTAGGATCTAATAATTATTTAAATATTACAAAAGAATTAAAAAAATGTAAATGTAAATCTTCATTAAAGCAGCAAATGGTCTGAAAAAATGAACTGCTATTTCATAGAAATGTAAACGTCCGAGGCAAATAACAAAGTTCATGCAAACTGACTAACCAAGTTATAAAATTTTTAATTACACATACACCCTGTTTCCACCAGTGGTGGAGAGGTTCTCTCCCGAAGCTGGTAATTGATAAGTACCTGGTAGATCTTAGGTCGCGTTCATTAGCTTAGCCGCTCAGATTTTCCATGGTTTTATCTGAAACTTTCGAAAATACGAGCTGTGTTCCAATACCCCCCCCCCCCCCTCAGTGGAGGGCATTCAGTCCAGGTCTAGGACCCAGGCATTGTCAGTCGATCTTATTGCTTAACACAAACACACGTTTTCTCTACTAAAAATAAATAAATAAATAAATAATTAAATAATAGCGGTATAAAATAATTCAAAAAATATGTATTACTTCTCTACATATAATAAAAGAAGATGTGTGAGTGTGTGTGTGTGTCCGTCGCTTTGTTAGGCAAATGGCTGATCGCAGAGCTACACATTTATATAGAGGTCCATAGTGACCTCTCCTGATGCACCTCAAAGCCAGATCTCCGCAATTTTTAATTTTTTTTTTTCAATTAATTAAAATTTATAAACTTCTGAAATGGTCAGCTCTAGAGATAGAAGTGTAAAACTGAAAAGAACTTCTGTTGCCTTTTAGCGCAGTTCGTTAGAGCGTCATGCTAACTTATCATCCAGTTAGTACTAAACTAAAATGTCCACTTTAAGTGCAAATTCAAGCAGTGGAGACCCAGAGCCGATATAGCGTAGGAGGGGAAGATGCTTCCGATGGCAGCAGGGATCGGTAGGGAGGTTTAAATCGATACGGCTAATCCAAAACTGAGACTCGAACCTGGCATCCTTTTTTTTTTTTTTTTTTTTTTTTTGAGTAAAACTGCTACACACTTTTTTATCTCTGCTACAGAATATTCGTAAAAGAGTACAAAGCAATAAGTTTTACACTTGATTTGTTTCAAGAAGTTTCCATAATTTGGAAGTGCCTTCCTCCCCCGCCCTTTTTTTGGGGGGAGGGGGATAGAGTTTTCTGCAGTTTTATACTTAAGGTTAATTTTATAAGAATTTTTAAGTCGAAGTCTATTTTAAAGTAAAAAATAAATATAAATAAAAAACATTTATTGTTTCAATCGTTTTTATATTCAATACAAACATGCGTATATATTTTACTATGCAAAATAATATTAATTTATTTTAACAATTTCAGAAAAATATTTTCTATATACATCTGGAGTGTTTAGATTTCCCTTTTAATTTCCCCCCCTCTGGCACCTCTGACTTTGCACCGACGAAGTAGGTTTCATATAAAAGCTTATATTTCCATTTAGTACTTATAAATTGAACTATATTTTGTTCAATAAAATACATATTCAGGCAACAATTCCTGTGGTTTTTGACATATATATATATATATATATAATTTTTGTGTTGTTGGTATTATCATGTGTATATTAATTGCTACATTTTATCACGATCATGAAATCTTATATATATATATATATATATATATATATATATATATATGTATAATCCTTTTACAGTAAAAGAAAAGAATAGAACGAAGAATAGTCAGTCAAATAATTCACCAAAGAAACATACACAAGCCAAACATAATAATTAGATAACTTAAATTGATTTAATTTTTAAGATTATTAATAGTATCTACTTTAATTTTTAAGACTTATACTGCTGTCCATTAAAATTGCAACACCATAAAGGGATGCGAATATCAGAATGATATTTATTGGACACATACATTATAGTAGGAAGAACAACTGATTAAAATTTCAGGAAATTTGGAGAAATATGTACTGAGAAAACAGTACATAAAGCAGCGATCTCTGCGATGGAAAACAGCACTTATCTGCCTAGGCATTGAATCAAGCAGCGATTGGATGACATTTACGGGTACAGCACTTCATGAAGCTTCAACAGGATGCCACAATTCATAAACCGTAGTTACTGGTAAGTAGTGGCAGGCCCCTCGCTTTTCAACGATTAAATGATCATTTTCATTGGTGCGAGATCAGGAGAATGCGCTGGCTAGAGCAACGGTTCAACACATTCCGTATCAAAAAAGGTCCGTACAATACAGACAACTTGCGGTCGTGCATTATCCTGCTTAAATGTTGTGCTACGGAGTCCTTGAATATAGGGCAGAGGGGCGGGCCTTAGATCACCAGAAATGTAATGACCACTATTCAGAGTGCGGGGAATGCAAACAAAAAGTAATCGAGACGTGTATCCACAATGGGACCCCATACCATCACTGCGAGTGATGGACAGTGTGACCATATCGAATCCCAGCTGGCAATGCACATTGTTCACAATGCTGTTAAATACGGATAAAGCAATCTTGATACTGTAAACAGGATTGTGATTTGTCTGAAAGGCGACTTCAAGTCATTCCTACATCCAGGTTCATCGTTGATCAAACATTAAAAGCGCCCATATTTGTGATGCAATTTTGAGGGTAATCAAAATTTTGGTAGCTGCATACTGGGTCACCACTTGGAGTGATGGTATACAATATCATTGGATACATCTCTCGATCACCTCTTGCTTACATTTCCGCCATTCTGAATACCAGAAATTACATTTCTGACGATTTAAGGCCCGTCGCTCTGACCTATATTCAAGGCCTCTGAAGCGCGATATTTAAGCAGGACAATGCAGAACTTCAAGTTGTCCGTATTGTTCGGACCTTCCTCGATGCAGAATATGTTCAACTCTTGCTATGGCCAGCGCGTTCTCCTGATCTCGCACCAATGAAAATGACTGGTTAATCGTTGAAAAGCGATTGGCCCCCAACCACTCACCAGTGACTACGATCGATGAATTGTGGAGTCCTGTTGAAGCTGCATGAAGTGCTCTACCCGTACATGCCACCCAATCGCTGTTTGGTTCAATACCTAGGCAGATAAGTGCTGTTTTCGCTCACAGAGTTCGCTGCTTTATGTACTGTTTTCGAAGTATACATTACTCCAAATTTCTTGAAATTTTAATCAATTGTTCTTCCTACTGTAATGTATGTGCCCAATAAATATCATTCTGATATTCGCATTCCTTCTTGGTGTTGCAATTTTAAGGGACAGCAGTATATTACAGATTTGAAATCTTTAAATTGTGCTTTCTCAGTTTACATTTTTTTCACGAATTCATGATCTTCAAAATGTTAAAAATTCTACAGATATTTAAGAATCTTTTTTAAGATGTTTAATAGAACCTACTTAAAAGAATTAAGAATAGTTTTTTTTTTTTTTTAATTTATGAATTTGTCTTTGAGGAAAAAAATTAAAAAATGTATGTTTAACGTCGTAATAATAACAATAAAGTATTTTTATTTTTAATATTTTTTCTTTTTAAGAAATTTCAAAAGGTACCCCAAATTTTTTTTAGGTTCTATTAAACATCCCCCCCCTCCCCCCCCCCCAAAAAAAAAAAAAAAAAAAAATTTAAATACCTGTAGAAGTTTTAGTATTTTGAAAAAACGAATTCTTGAAAAAATGCAAACTGAGAAAACGTAATTTAAAGATTTCATACCTGTAAAAAATGCATCAAAAACAACAAGAAATGTTGCCTGAATATATATTTTCTATTGAACAAACCGAATATAATTCAATTGATAAATATTAAATGAAGATATAAGTTTTTATATGAAACCTTCAAAGAGGCCAAAGTCAGAGGTGATAAGTCCCCTTAAAATTTAAACAATTATTAGTAAGGGGATGAGGTTAACATTATACAGCTCTTTTGTAAATTACGTTTTAAAATGAAGAAATTTTGCAGACGTGTGCATAAAAATAGGATAATATTAAGTATATTAAAATTTCTTCAAAACTATTTAAAATAAAAAGTCAAATTTTCAGTTTGTTTTTTAATTTTTGAAATGGTTTACAATAAGTTGTGCTAATTTTTAATTTTCAGCTTTGCCCGCTTCGCTGGTCACAGTATTAAAATGAATTATCAAACTAAATCATTAATTTTTATATCAATTTATAGATTTAAAAAAAAAAAAAAATCATCTAAAATAGCTCTGAACATCGGTTCGGGTACCCGCTGCACTCGACAGCGTCTTTCTCTCCTATGCTATGTCAGTCAAGTCTCCCGCTGCCTGCCGCGACACCTTTTCCCGACATTTCAATTTGGTTAATTATTGGACGACAGATGGAGCTGTTGTTCAATAACTACACTTTTACACATGGATGTATCTCAGCAAAGATTAAACAGTCTAATTTCGGTACCATGTATTAGCGAAACCTAATTACTCCGTTTTTTTAGCCCTTTCTCAGTGGAATAATAAAACTTTAAGTAAAATAAATTTATAATAATTTTAGTACAATTAGTTATATTACAAAAATTATAAATAAACATAATTGTTTAAATATATATATATATATATATATATATATATATATATATATATATATATAAGTTAAAGTATAATATGTTTGACTTTACCTACTGTATTACCATTTGATTTCAATAAATAAAAAATGATTTCCCCTTCAAATGAATGAATTAAATAAATAACAAAAAAGATTTATCTTTAAAATAAATGAATTAAATAATAATAATAATAAAATAAATAAATAATAATAATAAACTTTTAACAGCATTGCTAGGATACGTAGACGATTAAGATGGAAGAATAAATTTAGGAAGAAAAAAAATGGTTAAAATAGAAAAATAAAAACAAAAATCAAATTCGAAAACTAAAAAATCTTGATGAGGTGTACATCTATAGGATCTGAGGATCCATCTATCAAGGATCCTCCATAGAAACCACCTATAGGGTTCAAGCTACACCTCTGTCAAGTTATGTAAGTCTGCGATCAGTAGTCTAATCTGCAGAGCGCAGACAGACACGCACATACACAGACACTTCTCTTTGTGTATATAAATTATTTTCCCCTCTGTCTCTTCAATTTTACATTATTCTTCTTTAAATATATATTTTGAACATATATGAATATTACTTGAATGAGAAATTAATTTATAAGAAATGTTTTTATGCTTGAATGGTGTTCAAACGAAAGTTGAAAGATGATGAGTTGATCAGTTAAAAAATGTTTATGTTAATTTCATGTTAAAATTGTATTTTATAGTCTAAATTAAGACGTAGGGTAGGTGCTCCAGGGATTGACAGGCTCCAGTAATTGACACCTATCCCGAAATAATTAATAAATAAGAAAAATAATAAAATCATATTTTACATATAAGAATTTTAACATTTTATGTGAAACACTGGAGCATAGTGTGCTAATAACTGGTAAAATGAATAACTAGCAGTGTCAAACAATGGAACATAGGGGGCCAATTACTGATAAAATTAAAAACTGGCAGTGTCAATTACTAGAACACTGAGTGGGTGTCAAATAAAAATTCATAAAAAAATAATTGTTATCAAATGTATATATTTTAACATATATGTGGTTCTGAATGTCTTTCAATGCATATGTAGTAACTTAAGATTTCTAAAAATATTTTCTGATGACTAGAAACATTAAAAACATCAGAGATTGCTCTAAAAGTGTCAATCACTGGTGCTCTTACCCTATATTAAACTAGATATCCAGATATAATTGAATGTCTGTAAGAGTTCTTCACTATAATTTTCATAACATCTAGTCTATTTAGAGTTAATTTTAAAGTTAGTGAGACTGGAACATTAAAATAAATTTCTGCAAAATTTAAAATTTTGCTTTTTAAATTTAAATAATTTTAAAGAAATTACTAAGTACTTAATAATGTTGTATTTTATGGACATGTATGTAAAATTTATTTTAAGACAATAATTTTACAAAAGAACTTTGTAATGTTCATCGTCCCCTTAATTCATTAAGACATATAAACTAAAATTACAATTCACTGTTTCTAAAATAAAAAGTTGAAAGAAATCCTGGAAAAGCATTTTAGCCATTAAAAGCTAACAAATTTGTCAAAAACTTTGGGACGATCAAAAGCCCAAGGAAATTTGATTGTTTTATTAGGTATCTGTCAGTAGCATGAAACACTTCTGTTATAACGATAGAAGTACTTGATTATAATTTTCAAAATATTCCGTCTTGTAAGCTTTATTTAGTGCAAAGTATAAAGCAAAGTACTTTCAATGTGTACATCAAAGAATTACTGAAAAATGACCGAAATTCTTCTATAATATTTTTATCGAGAAATTGATTTCTAACATCCATCATTGTTTTATTCAGTCAATTTATTTCAATGAATCGAAACACATATCTTTCCATTGTTTTAGGGAAGGACAAGCAAGAACAAAGCCATTTTGGAAAAGATCCAAATGACATTTTATTTAAGTGTTTATATTACTTTTTTCCAAACAAAGTTGTATTGAAAAGAGTAAAATTACAGACACATAAATCAAACTGAATTTGATCAACTGGTGATAAAGCTATGGAGAGACTAAAAGAATCTGAGTATTGCAAGAAAATTAAAAATATTATAAAATTGAATATCCAAAATGGGAAATGTTTGAGTTTTCATTTCATACCAGGAAGAAACTGATTACTTTTTTTTTTTTTAAGTTATAAATTATGGCGTTATATTTTATGTTATATACTTTACGGTTAAGCTATTGGGCTGGCTTAAATACCCTGATATAAATTTACCAAACATTTTGGCGAACGACAATCAAATGCGAGGATTTTAAGCAATTAATTTACGAAGGGAAACTTGTAAAAATAATAAATTCTCTATGACTGAAATAGAAATTCTGTAATTTGATAGTATTAAGTACTACGAGGACATATCTTTGAATATAAATATTAAGTTTGGTTTAACATTTATCTGTTTAAACGTGTTCTGTGTAATTATTTAATTTCAAAATAGCTTAGTCAAAAATAATTATCAGTAATACAGACTTTCATTATAAGAAGAAGCTTAGTCCAATTTAGTTTCAGAATGATCTGTCACATTAGATAAGACAAACTTCTGCCCAAATAGATAAATTTTTTCTCTCCCTTTCTCCCCTTTCCCTCTCTCCCTTTTTTTAAAATCAGTTATAAGGAAAAATTGCTGAAATTTTTAACAGTTCATTTTCTAAATTTTATTAAGAAAAGCTCAACTCCGATAGTATATTTTAAAATATAAATCAGAGTTTTAATTATTGAATTTGCAAATATGCATTTTAAACTCCGTTTCACTCTTAATTTAGATTTGAGTGTTTAATTAAGTTTAACGAAAGAAACATTATTCAGTTAATAGTAGTTATATGGATTGAGGCCGATTGACTACATTAGGATCTTAGGCCTGGGTGGAATGTTCTCTATGGGTGGTGTTTCGAAAGATCCCAAACCCGAATTCAGGCGAGTTTGGGAGAAAACCACAGTAAACTCCGAATGGGTAGACCGACGAGCTCGACCTTTGATCGAACACGGTACCTCCCCCATCCCCCAGCTTTGACAGCAGAACGTATTTTCACTGGTAAGGGCATTATTCAATTGAACTTAATATTAACTTCAAATTACAGTTTTTTTTTTAGTTTTATAGTATTTTGTACGTTAAAAATTAAAATTATGTTTTACTTTACGGAGTATGAGACGAGTGGATTTTTTTTATATGAAAACAAAACCAATCTATGCGTGTAAAATAATATTTTTAAAAAATCTTTTAATCTTGCAAAATTCTACAAAAATTTCATCTAATTTATTTGTTTTAGTTACTGTATTGCTGAAAAGACGCTATACATATATAATCTTTCTAAGGACACCTAGCCCCTAATTACTCCAGTTTCGGAGAAAACCATGAAAACTCCGAAAGATTAGGCCAATGAGCCGAGTGCACAACTATGTGTCGTTGTAAATAAACGACCTCTCGTCTACCAACTTGGAGAACAAAACCTCTAAACCAATATTTTGGTCGAGACAATGTGAAACGATTTAAATTTTTTTTCCTTCCCTTGATTTGTCTTAATAAATTTTAAGACAATTCTGGATTTTTATTTATTTATTATTTTTTAATTTACATTACTTTATTTCATATACATAAAAAACAACACTATGTTATTTTTTTTTTATTCATATTATCCTATAGAAATAACTCTGTCAAATATTGAATAAAAATTAAAACTTAAATTAAAAATATATCTAATAATGTCTTATTTCTCAGAAATGAAATGATGTCAAACTAAACTAAATTCTTGCAGTCGGCGGAATACTTTTAAAAGTTAGATTAAATCCTCTCAAATAATTTTATGAATGCTGTTTGAGTTCGAGTTAAGACCAATTGTCTGCACTAAGGACGTGGGTTTAAAGTGGATGTCCTCCAAGAGGGGGTTTCTCTAAGGGGTCCTAGCTCAATTTTATGAATGAGATTTGGAGGGTTAATGCCAATTCCTAAACGAGTGGTCTAGGCATGGGAGGAGGTCTTATATGGGGGTCTTTTTATCTTAGCACTTTTTTACGCAAGTTCTGGAGAAAATCACGGGTAAAATCCGAAACGTTAGGCCGACAAATGTGACCCGAGTTTAAACCCGGCGCCTCCCGTACACCTGACTCGTTATCAGAATCTTTCGGCCACTGGTTTGGCGTATTTTAGCTGATTTTAAGTAAAATAATAGCCGCAACTTATTGTAAATGTTACTTTGGCCACCACAAAAAGACTTTTAACTAGAAAAATGAATTTTTTTTTGTATTCCGACCAATTCTTTTTGTACTAGTAGAAAAAAACCCCAAAAATACTTAAATTTCACAAATTAAAGAATAAGGGGTTTTAATATTTCAGCTACTGGTGGAGCTTATGAATGAGGAATTATTACATGAATAATTAGTATAAAGCAGGGTTGTCAAAAGATTATTTTTTATTTCATAACATTTTAGAATATTTTTGTTCTGAAGATTACATGCAAAAAGTAAATAAATAAATAAAAATAAAATAAATAAATAAATAAACAAATTGATTTTAACGCATGGTTATTATAAGATTATGTTATAAGACTTTTTAATCTTTCGGTTAGGTTTTCAATTTGATTTACAGTGGCTTTAGAATTTAAATTATATAATTTAAATAAAGTTATTTTACAAAATTATATTTTTAATTTATAATCTTTATAGATTTACAAAATTTAAATAAATTGTAGTGAAATTTTGAAAAGAGATTACCTTATTATGCAAACCACTTGATTTTTTTTTTTTTTTTTTTTAATATATATATATATAAATCAAACAAAAGACGGTATATTTCCGAAATTAACATAAATGAACTTTTAAGGCGACAGTGGATTTTCAAAATGGCAAAATTGGACTAAAAATACAATATTTCAATTTTACTAAAATATAAAACTACATAACAGTAGTAAAGTGAGGCAAAATCATTCTATGCTTCATTATAGGGTTTACATTCGTAAAAAAGTATCGTATCTGTTGTAAAATGAAAATTTTAAAGATCATTTTCTCACAAGTAATTTCTACGTAATTCCGCCAGTTTTAAATTGCGTCTTATTTTTTGTTTAATCTCCATGAACTTCATACACATAGATACACATTTAATGGTATATATATATATATTAACAATTTTCCATTTTTTTCGGAAAAAACTGATCCCCCCCCCCCCCATAAGTATGATCGTAAATAAAAAATGTGATCTAACTTTTGTTAAAATCACCTCAAGCTACCTGTAAAAATGTTGGAAGTCTATGTCAAAAATTAATATGGAAAAATCACTTCGAACTTCAATGATTAACTAATAATTTTAATTGATATCGTAATTATGTATAATGTGAATGCTAATTTTAATTCGGCATTTCTCATCTACAAATAACACTATATGAAACTAAAATTTTGAAGTTATAGACTTATAATAAATATTATTATTATTTTTTTAAAAGTCAACTTTCGTCTTAAAATTAAAATATCAAAATGAAGCCTTTCCCCCTAATAAATAGTGTTTTTCAGTCTATTATTTTCTTAAAATTTTCCATAGTTACTCTCAACTGTTTTTTTCCGAGGTTGAAAAGGAAAAAAAAAAAAAATGTGAAATTACTAGTAATTATACAAGATGTACACTGAATTTTCATAAAGACTCAGGTATATTAGCATGCGTTGAAAATTTTTTTGGTGTGCTATTATAAACTGATATTTTTTTTTTTTTAATTATGACAACTATTAATATTTCAAATATTGTAATTAACATTTACATTAAAAGTATTTTATGACACAACTGAAAAAAAAAAAAAAAAGATAATGTAATAAAGTTATTTTACCATGTTTTTATTAACTTCGATTCTTGTGTGTTTGTGTGTTTGTCAGGGACAAATCTTGCAATCGATTTTTAACTAACTTCCCGACTAGCTAGATATATGAAATTTTCAGGACAGCTCACAACACGGTGACAATACATTTTTCTAATAATTTTAGTCAACTGCTTCAGGTTCCGCTGCCTTCGGCAGCGTTTATATGATTCAACAGAAAATTTATTTAACTAACTTCCCGACTAGCTAGACATTGGAAACTTTCAGAATAGTTCAGAATAAGATTAAAATGCATATTTTTAATACCTTTAGCCAACTGTTTCGGGTTCCCGCTGCCTTCGGCAGCGTTATCAGTACAAAGATTGCAATCGATTTTTTCCTAACTTTCCGACTAGCTAGACATTTGAAACTTTCAGGATAGCTCAAAACACGGTGAAAATACATTTTTTTAATACTTTTAGTCAACTGTTTCAGGTCCCCACTGCCTTCGGCAGCGTTTATATGATTCAACAGAAAATTTATTTAACTAACTTCCCGACTAGCTAGACATTGGAAACTTTCAGAATAGTTCAGAACACGGTGAAAGAGCATTTTTTAAATATTTTTAACCAACTACTCCGGGTTCCTGCTGCCTTCGGCAGCGTTACCAGTACAAAGCTTGTAATCGATTTTTTACTAACTTCTCGACTAGCTAGACATTTGAAACTTTCAGGATAGCTCAGAATACAGTGACAATACATTTTTTTTATACTTTTAGTCAACTGTTTCAGGTCCCTACTGCTTTCGGCAGCGTTTATATGATTCGAACGAAAATTTATTTAACAAATTTCCCGACTAGCTAGACATTTGAAATTTTAAGAATAGTTCAGAATACGGTTAAAATGCATTTTTTAAATAACTTTAGCAAATGTTTCGGGTTCCTGCTGCCTTCGGCAGCATTATCAGTACAACGATTGCAATCGATTTTTCCCTAACTTCTCGACTAGCTAGACATTTGAAACTTTCAGGATAGCTCAGAATACAGTGACAATACATTTTTTTTTATACTTTTAGTCAACTGTTTCAGGTCCCTACTGCCTTCAGTAGCGTTTATATGATTCAACAGAAAATTTATTTAACTAACTTCCTGACTAGCTAGACATTTGAAACTTTCAGAATAGTTCAGAATACGGTGAAAATGCATTTTTAAAATATTTTTAACCAAATGTTTCGGGTTCCTGCTGCCTTCGGCAGCGTTACCAGTACAAAGCTTGCAATCGATTTTTCACTAACTTCCCGACTAGCTAGACATTTGAAACTTTTATAATAGCTCAAAACACGAGAGCAATGAATTTTTTTAAAAAATTATCCGATTGCTTCGGGTTCCCGCTGCCTTCGGTAGCGTTTATATGATTGAACAGAAAATTTAAAAACATGGTATAGAAAAAGATCTTTTTATCTTGTAATTATTTATATCGGTAGCGTCTAGTGTAACAAAATAATTCTAAGAAGAAAAAGGTTAATTTGCTTAAAGATTTGAAACTTTAAAAAATATTTAAAAACATAGAAGGACACACTGATTTTTCTCAATAAGAACTAAACTTAAAAAAGATAGCCGTAATCTCTTTCTCTCCCCCAACCCTCTCTCTCTATGTATGTGTATATATATAAGCAAAATAACCAAGTAAAAATGAAAATTAATCCCAAAACACATGAGGGCCTTCTTCAGGGAAGCTCTCCCATGTAGGGAATGAAATAGGTTCTAGGTTTATATTTAAAAAATTCCAGTTTTATTTCCTCTAATTTTTAAGATTTATCTTATATATATATTTTGAAACTTCCAAATAATCAATTTTGTACAGAGAAAAACTATTTGGCATTCACATATTTATCACACTCTTTAAGAAAAAAAAAAAAAAAAAAAAAAAAAGTAGGGAAAGAAAATAATGTAATCTTTGCCAAAAAAGTTTCGATTGGAAGAAAATTAGCACTCTGTTAATAGCATAATCTCAATTGATCAAATTTCTACCACGGTTTCTTTTTAGTTAAATAAATAAATAAATGAATGAATGAATTACTACTGGAGCGGTAATTTTTAACTTTTTGTTTTGTTTTATTTATTTATTTATTGCAATTTTTTTTTCATTTATTCAAGTATTCTTAGGAGTTTGAAGATTCTTTCTAGCATAAATTTTCTCACTCAATCGTAAGTTTCAAATAGGCGAATCTAGTGGCCAGGAAAACCTAAACACTTTTCTTGAAATAAAGTACCCCCTTAGCAGCTCGGTTCTTTCTTTCTGCTTGAATGACATTGGGAAAAAAAAATTACCGATATTGAAAGTTTGAAGAACTGTATACAACTTCCAAGCATCCTTCAAGGGGAAAAAATCAATAGCAACTTTTTTTTTTCTTTGAACTATTGTTTTTTTTTATAAGTTAACACGTTAAGATGCTGAAAAAACGTATTAAAATAATAATAATAATATTTACTCCGTGCTTTTTTAAATTTTTAGGAGCGTCTATTCTGTGTAGTAAAAAAAAAAAAAAAAAAAAAAAAAAAAAAAACAGATTTTAAATTATTATTATTATTATTTTTTACATAGAAGGAGTTTGTAAGAGTTACACAATTATGCACACAATTGTGACCCTCCCCTATCCCTAAAAAATTATATATATATATATATGTGTGTGTGTGTATACATGTATATATATATATATATATATATATATATATACATATATATAAATGATAGTTATTGTAATAAAATTTAACCTTAATATTTAGCAATTAATAAATACAAAACAATACCAATACAATAAAAATAAAACTGATTGTAACATATAGGTAAGACTGACACACACACACACTCACACAATATATATATATATATAGAGTAAAGCACCGTTTATACGTCTTTCAAGGGACTGGCGTAAATGGGCGTATAAACGAAAAGACGTATAATCGAGAAATAATAAATAAATAAATAAAACTTCGATTACTACAAATTTAAAGGCACTGAAGCAAAATTTATGTGAAAAATACTAATTAATAAAGTTGTGAGAAAAATGATACTATTAATGCATGATCTGTTCTTATTATATATCTCGTATCTTGAGTATTGTATTACATATCTTGAATGCTATATGAACATATCTTGAATATTAATTATACTTATACTGCATTTTTTTCCTTTTTTGTCAGTTCTCCTTTTGTTAAACCTACGCTGTTGTCAACTTCTTTTAAAATTTAAATTTGTTTTTTCAATGATAGTGGCTTTAAGCTTTCGAAATATTTTAAGATTTTAAATAACAAAGGGAATACAACAACAAATCAGAAAAAAGTTGTTTATCACAAGACTAAAACTCGAGAATGTCGTACTTATCAATCTGATTCACTCTCTGAACTGACCCTTCCATTATTCGTTCCCTCTAGTAATGAAAAAGATCATTGATTTCGATATCCCTGTGTTCTTATATTTCAGTCGCTTTCCAGGAAAAGCTCCGCTTATTTAGAACGAAAAATAATGTTCGGTTGAGAAATTGTGTGAATTTTAAAAAAGAGGAAAAGACGTATAACCGATATTCAGCGGCGTATAAAAGAAATATTTTTGCATTAAAATGAATAGGAATGAATCAGGACTTTAGTAAAAGGACGTATAAATGTGAAAGACGTATAAACGAGATAAATATAAACTGTGCTTTACTGTATACAGAGTTCCCAACTTTTATAATTTATTCACGAGCATTTTTAGCCCCGCCTTTTTTTCGCACCAGAAATTTTGTAGATTATTTCTCTTTAATATGTGACAACGATTAAATAAGAATGAAATCATTTTTAAAAATTTCCGGTATGAAAAAGAGGTGGGGTTAAAAATGCTTGTGAATAAATTATAAAAGTTGGGAACTCTGACTGTGATATACATATATATATATATATATATATATATATATATATATATATAAAATCAGACAGTATTTTGATTGCATTCAAATATTTTAAAAAGCAACTGAAAATTAGTTAAAAAGCTAACATTTTTGTTTAAAAGTATTTTGTCTATAATAAGATTTTATGTAACAAAACATTGAGTGTCTTAAAATGTTATGCTAAAAAGTTTAAATTGAAAAAAGAAAAAAAAAAAAAAAATAGTTCTTCACATCACCTGTTAAACTTTAATCGTAAATGATTTTTTCCCTTTTTTTTTTATCAAATCGTATAAGGACGATTTTTTTTAAATATAACTGGTAGAGGACTCTGGGAGTGTATGAAAATTTAATTTTTAAAACTTTAACTAGAATGCATGCGAATTAAACTGTTTTTAAGACAACAGATTTTTAATGCATTTTTTATAATTTTAAACTCTATTTCTGCAACTAATGGCTGAAAAATACAGCAAATGAACAAGCACAGACGCACTCTTTGACGAATCAATAGCATAAAAGATTTATATATGAAATCCCATTAGTCAGAAATTTATAAAAAGAAAAAAGAAAAAAAATGAGAAGTAGAAAAGGATAAAAAAGAAATAAATAAGAAAATTGTTAAAACAGAGAGTTTTATTTATATCTTAATATAAGAAAAGTTAGCAACGAAAAATGACATGTTAACCGTTGCAAAAGTAAAATAAATTTGATACAAAAGCATAAGATAAAAGGAATCTGTCCAAATAAGGTTAATGAACGGAGAATATATTCATTGGACTTCCTGTTTGTCTTATATGTCAGTAATAGTTAATATTTTTCTTTCATTTTATTGAACATATGTCTGAATTTTTTCTGAATGCGCACTAGTTTATCATCATTCTTTTCAATAATTTCCATTTACGTAATATATAATAAATCATCAATGTAAAATAAATAATAACTGAATTAAAATATCTTTCAGAAAATGATAGATGAGTGTTTAATCTTTAAACAAGCTGAAGTAATATATTTTCTTTTCGAAAATTATTGCCTTGAAAATTAAATTGACTTTTGTCTGCATAAAAATTTATCTCGAAAACTTATCAAAAGTATTAAAATAATGTAATATAAATAAATTAATACAAGCATTAAATTTATCACATAGAGAAACATTTACTTAATCATTAATTTTCTGACAAATTTAAAAAGACAAAAATGAAAAATCTTTATAAGAACATTTTTCAAGCGAGGAAACATGTTATCAACTTATAGTACTAAATTTATTTATTGAAGAAAATTCTACGAAGTTAAGAAAGTTTTTAAAATAGTCTTCGAATTTTTTTTAACATTCTTTATGTTTTTTTAAGTTTATTTTACAGAAATAAAAATAACTTCAAAGAACTTTTAGATATTGCTTTCATTCTTACCAGTGGCAAAGGGTGACGTTTACATACTAATGCATCCGTAAGTAGATATTTTTAGAGAAATATCGATTTGCATTCACCGCTGTCTTCAGAGTTACTTTCTATTTATATGTACGTGTGTACATAGATAAATATATTTTTGTATATATAAGCATTTTTACTGCTCAAACTAGGGAAGAGAGTAACTTCAAAATTAATTTACAGGAATATATATAGATATATTTTATAAAATATACTTCTTTTTTGTTTATAAACTTATTCTCTCAAGGGGAAAAAAAATAAATCCCATATAAATTTTTCGGGATATTCTTTAGGCAATAGCTAAAAATTAGCGCAGAATAATAAAATTTGAATACCCTGTTTAAGAGAGTAGGCTTTAACAGAGGACGTTTTAGGGGGAAATGAACGAAAATTATCCTTTCTGGTATAAACACCTCCTCTGTTTAAATAGTGTGCTTTTATGAAAAAAAAAAAAATTGCTTTACCTCTATACAAGAAAGTAAATTTAAATGGGAAGTTATCCTGTTGAAATTTGAGGAAAAACGATTTAATTTTATAATGTTTACTGCTTCATCACACTATAAACTTTGTACTAAACAAAACATAACGAAATTAAAACAAAGATATTAAAATGTGCTTAAAAAAAGAAAAAAAAAATATATGTAAAGTATCTGACATTTTTGCGAGTTTCTCTATGCCATTAATGCATTACTACTTTTAATGAAAACATGGTAAACAAACCTTAATTACATATATCAATTTTAAGGTGTTTGGGATTTGAAGTTAGGCTTAATTGTCTACATTTTGGTCCTAGACCTGGGGGTCTAGGTTGTAAATCTTATGTTGGGATATTTCTAAGGGAACATATCCTCCATTTACGCCACGGAAAAACAACAACGAAATAAACCACAGAAAACTCCGAACGGCTATATCAATGTTCGATGATTCGGTATGTCCGAACAGCTATACCGATGTTCGAACTCAGCACCTCCACTCTACCAGCTTAGAGAGCAGGAACTTTTTGGCTTCCGTTGTATGGATGAATGGTTCTTCAGTGACGGAAAAATATTCCATTTGGCTGGACCTAATGGTTGCGCATACTATTTTCATGATCTATAGTCGACAAAATAGAGAAGTTCTCTCATGGTGTATGACACATTACGTTTCAACGGAACAACGGATATTGCTGAAATTGCTTTACTTAATGGTCAATATTGCTCTGAGAATTATTAAAATGTCCTCGAAAGCAATCTCTTTTTAACTGGAAATATATTGGGGAGGGGAGGAGGGGGTACTGGAAATTCCAACAGGACGATGCGTCGATTTACACCTCCTACTCAACATAAGCTTGGTTTTTACAGAATGAAGTTATTGTAAAAGAATGACCAGCCACCAGTCTAGACTTAAATCCGATTGAAAACTTTTGGGAAGACCATTGTCATCCACGAGAGGTGTATGCCCATGGTCTTCAGTTTTCGACTATTCAGAAATTAAAGTAACAATTAGAGCAGAGTTGGGACTCATTACAGCCACATGTTCTCAAAACCCCAGTTCTAAGCATGCATAATATGATTTTAGAGAGATAATTCAAGGGAATGGAAAGTTTGAATTTAAACACCAAATACTCGAATAGTATTTATATATTTGAGACAGCATACTTTGTTTATTATTTTTTTAACAAAAATTCAGCAAAACCAATGCTATATTTCTTTGATGTAATATGATTATATTCCGATTCCATAAGCTTATAATTTTTTTTTCCCGTGATTATTGCTTCCTTTTTTTGAACTGCTGTTTAAAAAATTACCTGTCTCTATATTTATAAGACGCACTGTATATCTGGTGGGATCAGATAGTAATATATTACGAACAGCTGGAATCAAGTGAAAATTTCAATTATAATGTCTACTGATAACAACTAATACGTTTCAAGTAAGTTATAGGAGAAAAACGACCAGAATAGGTTAATAGATACAACAAACTAATTTTTCAGCATGACAATGCAAAACAACATTTTGCAAACCTTGTAAGAATTTACATAACACGGCCAGGATTGAAAAGTTCTATTCCACTAGCCGTATTCACCAGACATAGCAAATTCATATTACTACTTATTCTGGACAAGGCAGCAGTCTCTTTCTAAACAACGGTTCAGTTCTCGCGCAGACATCGAAAAATGGCTTAATGATTCGATTTCTTCGTAAGACCAGAATTTTTTGACAGAATCCGTCAATTGCCTGAAAGATGGGCGAAAGTTATAGCTGCAGATAGAGCATACATTCAGTAAATAATTCTTTCATTTTCTAAATTAACAACTGTGTTTTATTTTACCAAAAAAAAAAAAAAAAAAAGAGCAGAATCATATTCACACACTCAGTATTTTCAATAATTTCATTTTATTCCTAGCATTTATAATTCATTTATTTATTTTTTTAAATGAATTGATGACGAAATGTAAAATTCCCCTAAATAAATCTTAAAAGGGGTAAAAATAAGCTATAGATGCAAAATCATGGATTTAAAAAAGAAGAATCAAATCAAAGAATTTATAAAACAGATATTTTTATAATTTTTTTTTTCCATTTTTAAAAAGCTTGATGTTTTTTCTAATAGTATTGTAAACAATACAATTCAACTCTTAACAATTTTTTACTTTCCACAAAAGGTAGAGGAAATACTGTTTTTGGGTCAAATTTTCGAAAATAAGTTTTTGATAGTTTTAAACATTTTGAAGTCCCTTGAATCTAAAAATCATGTTTTTAGCGATGCGTATTTGTATGTGAATCTATGTTTTTGGTCTGTCTGTGTGTTTGTTATAAAAATAACTCACGAACAAATATTTGTAGGAAGTCCAAACTCGGTATTTTAAATCGGTATCATGTAGAAGTAGTACTTGAAACACTTTGTTAAAAACGAACAAGTAATTCGTGTACAGGGACATTTAAGAGAATTCTAATAAATTACGTCTATGGTCAAACTTTCTTTAGACACTGTTTAAAATTTTCGGACTGCACCAAAGAAAATGAAATGAAGATATATTTTTTTATATCCATACAAGCATGTTTCGTGTAGAATATGATAGGAAAATCCTTGAAAATTCGATTAGAGGGCCATATAAAATTTCGGATATATTAAGACTATACGTGAAAATTTCTGGATAGGCATTTCAACTTGTTATATGTGTTTTTATACAGTGCTAAATTCAAGTACACACTGTTGCATTTATATAACTTATATAGAATTAACAGGGCTACCCAAAAGAAAATTTAATGAAAAACCAATTAAATTTTATCAATTAAATTCAACAGAGAAGAATAACTTATACTTATTAATGGAAAAGATTGTTTTCACTTAAGCGGAAACAACATTTTCCATTGAATATAATTGATGAAAGAGCTTTACTAGATTTTATGAAGTGCAGGAAAAGTACTTAGAAATAATAATTATCTTCTTATACTCATATAGTAGGATGTTGAAGACCAATCTTCAACGCTGATTTTTTACTATAATTATTCGTTTTTAGGCCCACTGAATACGAAAATGAAGGTTGATATGTGTGTATGACTTATCAGCCTAACTCAAAAACAAATATTTACAGAAGTTCAAATTTGGTATTTTGAAAATCAAATTAGAGTGTCTTTTGAAAAGTTTGACCAAAAATGGTAAGTTTGAGAGAGATTTATGCGTTTAAAATTGTTTGAATATTTTCGGAAAACTTAAATCTGATAACAGTCAAACTTTTTATGAAAGTGGGTATTTAAATTCTAACGAGTGGTCGGATTATGTGAGGTTAGGGAAAGTTGTGTGAGTGTGGCACAAGATTATTTTAAATTGAACTATAAAAGCACATCGTTCACATTAAAATGGAACTTAAAGGGGGTAGAGTGTGGGGGTTTGCTGTATTGGTAGATTACCTGAAATATGAAGGGGAAAAAAAAAGAGATTAATTAGTATGAAAAGATAGAAATGAAAGAATGATTGCAAGAAGGTGTAAATTTACTACTCTTATTATTATTTTGTGTTATAGATGCAAAAAGCATAATTAAAAATATAACAAAGGTCTACAAAAATGATGTTGGCAAAATTTGATTTGATAATTTTGGCTGATATATGTTTTATTTTTTATGTGCTGAAATCGAAAATGAAGCAAGTTTTTCTTTATCGCGTAATAATTTTTGTCAATACAAAGCGTCTACTGACACATTTTCTTTATTTTTGGTAGTTTATGTTATGTTTTCACGATTAATTATAATTAATCATAGAAACATACTATAAAGTTATATAATTATACTGGTGAAAGTGTCACAGTACAAACTGTGTCGTCAGACGACCTTTATTTACAAAAATCTATAAGTGATAGAGAAAACTGACTTCAGTTTCGGTTTCAGCACGCCAAAATAATAATAATAAAAGAAAAAGATCATCTAAAATTATTAAATCAAAATTTTAGATATAGACCTATGTAACTGTAATAGTTTAAAAAGTATTTAAAGAGATATCATTTTTATTTGTGGTTATAAATCCAACTGACTACGCTTGTTTTGTAAGCTTGGATGAAATACCCTGCATAGAAATTTTTTTGTAAAAGGTCCTGGCCCAGATTTATGCGAGTTTCGTAAAAAACAACGGGAAAAGCCAAACGACTAGGTTGATGAGCTCGTCATAATATCGAACCTGGCACCTCCCGTCTTCCAGCTTTGTGAACAGAACCTTCGGCTATTGTTGGGGCAAAATTTTTTGGAGAAAAATTTAATATTTCAATTTTATCTTTTAAAATTTAATTGAAGAAATACTTGTTTCTCGTTAAATTGAAAGTTGAGAAAAAAATAAATAAAATCTTGCAACACTGATGCATACTCTTGAATATGAAGCCAAAAAACGAAAGGGTAAAGCTTATGCATACAGAAATGTTGATTGTAATATGTATTAGAAGATTTTAATTTCTATTAAATATTAGTGTTGTATGATTATTACTAATAGGATCTTCACTCAAAAATAAATAAGTAAAATATGGTTTTTATTAAATTATTTATTGCAATGAATCTAAGTATTACATAAAGACGTAAAGTATAACATTAATTATGCCATTTTATGCAGTTTTTTTCTTTTCTAAAAGGATTACATTACGAAGGTTAATTATTTATGCTGTCTTTTAATAAATAAATAAAAAATACAGAATTCTGCATTCTACAAAAATAAATAAATAATAATTCATTGGTAATTAATCAGCACAATTTCACAGTCTTATCCATAAAATATTTGCATTATTGAAGTTTTTTATTATTAATTTTGATTAATTAATACATTCAAAGTTTAACTTCTGTATTTAAATAAAAGTTACCCTCCTCCAAAAAGAGGGATATTTGTATTCATTTAAAGTTTGAAAATAATTGTTAAGCAATATAAGGTAAAGACACCAGGGTTCGCCACCCTCACAAAAGACATGTTAAAATATGCATTTAATAACATCTATGAATTTGAATCCACCCGCGTTAGATTCCCTAGAACTATAATCTAGCTCGAGCGGATTCAAATTCATAGATATTAATTAACGTTTATTTTAACATGTCTTTTGTGAGGTGGCGAACACTAATGTCTTTACTTTATATGAATATTTTAAATTTTTGAAATTGGTATATTTTATACTTAATAATATAATTCTCTCTATCAGTTTATTATATTCTGATTAAAAAAAATAATAACAATTCATTTATGAAATTAATAAAATAGCGTAAAATAGTTTTTGTAAAATAAATAAATAAAATAAAGACCAGAATTTTTTCTTTTCGACAGCTCAGCACATTATAATAAATAATCTGAATTACAGCAAATAAAACGTAATTTGTAAGCGAGTCAATAAAAATAGGTTTTATAAAGATTCTATGAACATTTTAGCAAAATTTTATAGGGATATATCTTAGAAACTTTATGGGTTATTGCTGTGATAAAAACCATAATTTACCATCTTTGTTAAATTTATGTGCACGTATATCTTATTATATGGTATTGGACGTTTTATACATTTACCAAATCTAAATTTCTAAAAGGAACTGACCATCTAAATTTGAAGAAGAAATAGAATTTTAACTTAAAAAAAATCAATAATGAATTTTTTTTTATAAAAATAAAGAAATCACCTATTAACAGTTATTTTCAGTTTTTCTGTTTATTATGAGATATCTTACAAATGCATTGCAGTTATATTTAAAATTGTATTTTAAACAATGATTTTCCATTTATTCATTCATCTATAATAATAAAAGTTACAAATAAAAATATTTATTTTAATTCTATTAATGTGTTACAAACAAAAATGTATACAGCCATATTAGTTTAGACAGTTGTATTTCATTAACGTGTATATCTAGAAATGAATATAATTCAGAAATATATCAAACAAAGCTAATAATAACCTTCATTACTAAATAGGCTCATATTTACTTAATGAGAATGCCATAATTTATGTATAAAATGATATGTACTTACTGACATCACAGCTTTTTCCGTCAGGCAAAAGTCTATAGCCATCTAAGCAAACGCAACGATACGATCCAATCAAGTTTTGGCATTTTTGATCGCATTTGCCATTGTTGAAAAGGCATTCGTTAACATCTGAAAGTAAAGTTTATATAAATGACACAGAAATATCGGATGTCATTTTTTTAAAAGTATTTTAAAAATTGTCACAAAAATTTTATGAGGACAATTTTAAATTTTATATGGAGGACGTTAAATATTTAATTTTCGTATATACAGACGAGTAAAATATTATTCGAAATATTGGGATTTTAGGTTTATTATTTATTTTTATTATTATTATTTATTTTTTAAATACGTGCAATAATTTAATAAAACAAATTTCGTTTAATGATATCTTTCATTCTTTAATAATAGTTTTGGGGAAATTTTTTACACTTTCCAACAAGTGTTCAAGAATTTGGTTTATCTGTCTGTCTGCATTTTTACTTCCAAAATTATTTTTAAATCAGAAGATAATTTTCTGACGGTATTTAACCGACACATGATGAATACAAACTCATTTTTCAACATCACTGAAAAGAGTAGAAAACTCACAATAAAACAAAAAATTCATATCAAGTAATTTCCCTTAATGAAACCAAATGTTTTGTGTAACCCTGTAAATGAATCCATTAATGTTAATTACATTATATTCTATAGGAGAAATCCTTTATTGCATCTGAAAAATTTGTGCTAATTTCGTATGTTTAACGCAATACAAAGATGTTAAACTGTGCTTAAAAAATGTATTTTTTAGGACTGTAATGTGTCCGAATCATTTTGAGAGTCCTTGTATACAAACGAATTGTGCTACATGTATGACTTTTAAAGAGTTTCTACCAAAAAAAAATCGTTATTATTATTTTTATTATTTTATTAATGCAATCTTTGTAATACAGTAAGGTGCCATTATAGAAAACTTATATACCACAGTAGAGATAACACATTTTAATTAAAATAAATCTATTAAAAAATGCCCGTATATTACATTAAATATAACTATTTTTTCTAAATAATGGTTAACTTTGCATTTGCAACAAGCGTAATCAGATTTTTTTTTTTTTTTTTTTTACAGGAATTTATTAGATAAATGTATAAAAATACTTTTTCTTTTCTTTTCTTTCTTTTTTTTTTTTTTTTTTTTTTTTTTTTTAAATATATAAAACAAATATTGTTAAAAGTCAAAGATATCACGACAGAATACGTTGAATGTTAAGTGCTCTCAAAATTAAACTCATTCTATTAATAATAATGTGTTTATGAAGTTTCACAATATTTGCTTGGATTTCGTATAAGAGTACTAGCTCTATGTGTAATTGTCTAATAAATTTTGCAAAAGAAATTCTGTTAATAAGCAAAATATTTATATTACATACAAATATTGGAAATTTTTATATTCTGATTGCTCTATGTGTTTTCTACTATAAATTTTTTGTAAAAATGGCGTTGCACTGGGTTGAAAACCCTGCTTATTATAATCAGTGTAAGTACACATTTTTTTTTCAAAAGTTTTTAAAGAGACTTTCGTATCTTCCACAAATAATTGTGCGATTCTCATTCATATAAGTAAATAAAATAAGCATCTTAATCATAACTACAGCTTCAATGCATTTCAAACGTTTTTTACATTATTATCCCAAACATGATATTTTTCATTAACTTATTACTGGTCCACAATTCGCATTTGAGTCTGACAAAGTCTTTACTGAATTTTACAATATGTAAGCTTTCCTCTACAATTTTGGAGTTTCATGGTGATTCATCAAGCATTTTTCTAGATATTTGACAAAAATAAAGTTCATTTGCGAACTCTTTTTTTCTTTTCTCAGTCTTATAGCAGAAAAATGACAACCCAGGAGGTTATTTAAAACAATACAGCCTCAGACAGTGGTCTCATTTCTGACACAATAGACGTTACAGACTGAAAATATGTAGCATCCATGTAAAATCTATGAAAAGATGTAAAATCGACATATACGAAAAGTAAAAACCGCTCCCCAAAAGACGCCCCAGAAAAAAAAAAAAAAAAAAAAAAAAAGGAAAAATCTATAGAGTAAAGAGAAAAACTCAATACTGTTAGTTCACAGATTTCTCGAGTTAACCAAAGTAAAAAAATAAATAAATAAAAAAATAAAAAAATAACAATAATAATAAAAGAGGGAAAATAACTAAAAGTACATGCACAGGCAAAGAGAAATGAACAGTTGTCCATTAGCTTCTACTAAAGTCGGTCTGGCGACGAATTTATCGTAAATCTCAGCGACTTTACGATTTGAGAAACCCCGGAAATCCTACTCTCTTAAAATAGAAAAGGAAAATCTGATCAATTTGAACCATTTTTTCACTTATTCATCGCAATGAAAAGCAACTTCTTATGCTGAGTGAATGTCTCTCAAACCTTTGAGCTCCTATGAGCAGATCAGATTTGAACCATTTGAAACGATTTATTTTTAAGTAAAATCGAACTAGATTTGAGTTAAGCAGTTTGGTACTCAAAAAGGCACTTTATCTTCGCCAGAATTGAACTGAGATCATCTTCATAAAAGGTAGCGTTACCACTACGCTACGATTTCATGCTTTACGTGGTTATATAGCCGTTCTCAATCATTTTCAAATTATAATAATCATATTTTTATCAGCTTTTATTTCTTTTATGCATAATATATAGTTACGGGATCCAATGAAAACTCTTAAAATATCAATATTCATTTAAAATTTGGAAACATTTTAATTTTGAAAAAGGATCCTTTATGGCAAGTAGGGATTTTACTATCTTACAAATTGATTCTATGTAGATTAACACATTTCGAAAAATAATTTTTTCCACACAAAGTTGCAGAAAAAATATTGTCTTTGTTATTGTATAAATTACCGGCAATTTCCCAACTCTTTATTCTATGCCTCTAAAAATTTTCCTTTAACGTGTTAATTCGCTTTTGTAATTTGTAATGAAAAGACATTATTTGTTACTTGTTTCATTATTACATAAAGTTTTGTGAAAATATTTTCAACTGATAAATGTCGATTAAGAAAGGTATTACTAATGTATCAGAAATTGCAAAAGAAATTGCTGATAAATCATTGTACAGTGATGCATTGAAAACTAAATTAAAGGTTTTTGTCTCTGTTTCGAACACTTGCTTGCTTGAAATAATTTAACTGTATCGGTAGTCTGCCCTATATTTTCTAATTCTACTATATTATTCTGAATTCCATTAAATGAAGAAGGAATTGTTTAATTTGATTAAATAGTAATTTTGTATCTATAAACATAATAATTATTTTTTTATTTTTACTATTTTTAACCCTTAAATGCCGTACGTTGCCTTTCGGTAACATACGGCAATTTTGTCTTCTAAAGTACTATTAGAATAATATTGAAGCTCTAGTGCCTAAAGTTGCCAATAAATAGTATTATTAAATCAATTTTCATCATGTAGAGGCAACACCAGTGTTAAAAATTATTACATGGAAAATTATTACATGGTAAAGTATGTAGTCCATATTTAGAATTTTAACAAGGAAAATTATTATTTCAACTAAAGATTAATGTTGCTGATTGGAAACATATTGCTTTTTAGCCGTAAGCCATACTTAAAATACACTCATGTCCATAAATTAAGGATAATTCAGAATCACACGGAAATCGAACTTTAATGCAAAAATTTCACCTGTAGAAATACCACACACAACTTTAAGAATAATATGCAAATTATAGGAAGCCATCAGATGACGTCGATATGATGTTACAATGACGAAAGTGTAAGAATGGGGTAGATAAGGAATGGGAGCAAAGAAGGAAAATTGTTCACACGCGTTCTGTATGCCGCTCAGTGCCACAACCGAATAGTTATAACACAGAGGACGCATGCAGATAATTTTTTACGTGGTAGAATTATCTGCCGACTAGAATGTGGGCGTACACAGATAGAAGTATCGGGAAAATTTGGAATCACCCATATTGTCATCTCTAGGCTCTGGCAACTATGCCAAAATGATGGAAATGCCAGTCGACGTTACAGTACTGGTCGGCCCAGGGTTACAATGCCGAATGACGACCGGTATTTGGCAGTAACGGCCAAAATAAGCAGAAAAAGCACAGCATCAGACCTGTCTCGCCAGCTTTCTGACGCCACGGGTACCACAGTTTCAAGACAAACCGTGTATAGACATTTGGGACATGTGTTATGGACATGTGTTCCGCTTGCGGCAATGCACTTTTGCCAGCGGTTAACTTGGAGTAGAGAACATGCAATGCGGACAGCGGCACAGTGGGCTTGTGTGATGTTTTCCGACAAGTCCAGGTTTAACTTTTAGTGTGATTCACACCAGACTTTCATATGTAGAACGTCAAGTACCCGTTACCACCAAAACAACATCATTGAACAAAGCCGTTACTCTGGGGAAGGAGTGCTCGTTTGGGGGGGGGGAATCATATTGGGCACCAGAACAGTTTAGGGGTGCCATGGGCCCAGAATTTGTGTTTATGGATGACAATGCGCGTCATCACCGTGCAAACATTGTACACGAATGCCTACAATCTGAAGCTATCACCCGTATGGAATGGCCAGCCTTCTCACCTGACTAGAATCCGATAGAGCATGTGTAGGACATGTTTTTCCGACGAGTTGTAGCCGTCAACCACCTCCTACATGTGTACCGGAACTTCGGAGATCATTGCTTACTGAGTGGAGTAATCTTCCCCAAGATCAGATCGATAATTTAATACTCAGCATTCCTAGTTGTTGTAAGGACTGTATTTCATCATCTGAGAGACATACAATGTATTAACCATCATACCAACCATGTAATGTTAAGTTTTTGTAAGGGAGATTTTTTTTGTAATTGCTTCAGGGAGCAAAAATCGTAGTTTTTATAAATGTTATCCTACATAAACCAGCTTTTTTTTTGTTCTTGATCTTTTGTTTAATAAACGGACTTTATGAATTAGTCATGTTTGTTTTGCTCCTGAAACTTTATTTGCCGCAGCTAGCATTATCCTTAATTTATGGACATGAGTATAATATGTGATTTTTAAAGCATTTTTCCTATGATTTATTTAAGAAATGAAAGCCGAAAAACAATTTTTAAATTGATTTTTAAAAAATCAGACGTTTAAGTGTTAATCTTTTATAATTTTAAATACGAATTTTAATATTGATTTCAATGTACAATAAAATGATAAAAAAAGAAAAAAGTACGTTTAAATAATTTTTTTTAAAAGTTAGCATTAGGTAGCATCGAACTCAAAACCTCCAGGTACAAGCTCCGTACGTTACCAACCACACCTCTGGGGCGTTTGCGCTTTAGTGAAATAAATTATACTTAACCTATTACTGAAACTTTATAGTCTTATTTTTTTAGAGATTGTTTGGCTAGTGCGCGGCTTTAATATCTTGTTACGTTCACAGTATGCTATAATTATGCGCATTCTCGTCCAGAACTGAATGTTCAATTTCGTGAACTCTCCTCGTCAGTTTTTTAAAATTTTACATGTGTTGTAATAAATTAGTTTTAATGACTATAACAAAAATATGATAAGTTTAGACTTAAATAAATTTATACATTAATAAATGCATTGTTCTTTTTCTTTTATGTATCCCCCCCCCCCCCAGCAAAAAAAAAAAAAAAAAAAAAATCTGTTTTTAATAGATTTTCATTATTTATTTTTAATTTTTCATTACTAATGCTTGTGTTTTGATAGTTCTGTGATTTTGACATTTGCGTCTAAAATAATCTTTATATTTATTAAAATAATTTTTTACTTTTCTAAATATCCAAATTTCTGAATATTTTTTAAGCAATAGGTTAAGCATGGATAAGTTTTATTTGTCATTCAAAATATGGCCGGCGCTTAAATTACGCATTTTTGGTTGAACCAAGTAAAAAATAAGTGAGTGGGTGGGTTTTGCTTTGCACTACTGCTACACTGCGGACAATTGTCGTTGATCTGGGACTGATCTCTAATGGCTGTCCGGAGACATGTCGTCATAATTTTGATCCTCCACAGAGGAGATTGTTGCTTCGCTTCGATGATCCCCCAGAGATATAATTTGGATGGGAACATGGAAGACACCGCGGCCATGACGGTTTGTACGTGCACCAACCAGCCACCATAAGTGTACACAACGGTCTTCGGCTGGCTTGAGTATTAAAAAAAAAAAAAAAAGAAATTCATTTAGATTTGAGTTGATTGTAGAACATTCATTTTGATTGAAAGTGAATAAGAATGTTTGAACTCCAAGGGGATAACGAGAAATTACTCAAATTACGGCTAAAAATATTCTGTTCGTTTTTGAGTAAGCAAATTAGCTCGCACATTCTAAGAGAGTATCTAAATATAAAATGAAGTTACTGGTCTTTAACAGAATGCTCCATTAGGTTCTCGTGCTAACCACAGACAAAACTATAAAAGAAGCATAATAAATAAATAAATAAAAAAATGTTCAGTAATAAGAAAAGCAAGTGCTATCTACTGACTTCTACGGAGAATTGCCTAGCGAATAATTTATCGAAATTCAGGGAGATTTTGAAAAATCGGCCGTTAAGGATTTTCGAAATATGAAAGATCTAGCTCAATAAGAAACGTAGTTATTGGGTTTTTGCAGAATGATTTATAGTTTTCACGTGCTAACCAAGACCTAAGCTAAAAAATAAGTGAAAATATATGTGCAACCACAAAGAAAATAACAGTGATCGATTAAAATATAGCGAGGTCGGCGTTAGAGGTGAACTTATCGCCAATCTGGGGGAATGTATTAAAAAACAGTAGTTTAGGATTTCAAAATCTGGAAGACCTATCTCAATGAGAAATTAAAAAATTAGTGAGTTTTTAATGAACGCTCCATTCGTTCCTCTTGCTAACCAACACCAAAATTATATATCAAGCACAATAAATAATTGAAAATACTCATTCATTAATAAGGAAAACAAGACATAGTTTGCTTCTACAATGGTCTGCTGTTCAAAAGGAATTTCATCAAAAACGGTAGTTTTTCAGTTTCAAAATCTTAACAATGTATCATAAAAAGCGGAGATGTTTTTTTTCCAGAATAATCCATATATTTAACGTGTTGACATATGCCAAAACTATAAAAATAAGAGCGGCTTATTGTCTTCTATGGAGGTCGGCCTTGGCGATGAGTTTATCGCTATTTTGGGTAAATGTGGGTTAAATTTAAAAAAAAAAAAAAAAAAAAATCTAGTTTTCTATTTCTTAAATATAGAATTACTGGATTTTTCCAGCATTATCCGTAGATTTCTTGATCTAACCGACGCAAAACTCTAAAATAAACATAAAAAATAAGTAAATGTACATGTACAGCCATAAAAAAAGTAAGAGTGGTCCTATTAGTAACTATTGGAGGTGACCTTATCGATTAAGTTATCGCCATTCTGGGTAATTGTGGCAAAGAACGATGGTCTGGATTTCTAAAATCTGGAAGATCTGTGTCACTGAGAAATGAAGTTATTCAGTTTTTACAAAATCATGGGTGCCAAGTTTCCCGTTTTTCAAGGGAGACTTAATACCGGAAACTTTTTTAATACTTGTTAACGATTTAATTTATTGCCGAAAATATATTTGACAGATTACTTTTAAAAACTGGTGATAAATCTGATTTAAAGATTAGAAAGGTTGGCAGCTTTTCAAAATGATCAAACGATTTTTCGTGCTAACGAACGCCAAACCTATTTTACAGTCGGAAGCAAAATTATTCCAGCGCTTGCAATAATTTCTATACAAAACAAAGTGCACTTAATACTGTTTTGTTAAATAAATCTTTGTCGAATCATGTTCTTAGTCAGTCTAAGAACATGATTCGACAAGGATTTATTTTCATTGTCAAGAAGTAATTTACAATTCGAAAAATCTGGAAGTCGTATCTCGATAGCAAACGGAGTTATTGGGTTTTTCCAGAATCATTAATAGATTTCTTGCGATAACCAACGCTGAACTTTAAATGAAGCAGAACAAATAAATAAAAATACACGTACAAGTGTAGAGTAAGTAAGAGTGGTCAATTGGCTTTTGCAAAGATCGACCTTGGCCACGAACTTATGGCTATTTTTGGCGTATTTCAAGAAAACTGGTAGTTTTGGATTAGCAAAACTTATAAGCCTTATTGTAATGATTTCCAGGCACAAGGAAAGTAAGGGAGGAAAGTAAAAATGGAATGTAAGAAATCCATTGGCTTCTAGAGCTTGGCGAAAAACTTACCGCCATTTTTGCAAATTTTGAAAAAGAAATTAGGATATTCAAAATCTGAAAACTCTTTATCACTGAGAAACATTGTACTTTATTTTATTTTATTTTGTTTTTGAGAGAGAGAATAAATCCGTAGATATCTTGCTTTATCCAACGCCAAAACTAAAAAACAAGCGTTAATAATTAAGTAAAGCTACATGCATATACACTTTGAATATAAGAAGTCTTTTTTCTTCTATAAATGTCGGTGTTGGTGACGAATTTAATGAAAAACGGTAGTTTAAAATTTCCTAGGTTAGGAATCCATACTTCAATTTTGTATGATATTTTGGTATTTTCTTTCATAATTTTGGCGTTCGGTAGTACGAGAAATCTCGTAGAGCTAGGGCTTTCAGATTTTGGAAATTATAAACTGCCGTTTTTCACCATGTTCACCTAGTAGGGTGATAAGTTCTGGCCCAAAGCCGACGGACTGCTCTTACTTTTTCTTGTGACTGTACATATATTTTTACTTATTTATTATGCTTATTTTATAATTTTAGTATTCGTTAGAGTAAGAAATCTAAGAACATTTTAGAAAAATCATGTAACTCCGATTTTCATTCAGATAGGTCTTCTAGATTTTTGAAATCCTAAAGCTGCGTTTTTCATCAAATTCGTTCAAAATTTCGATAATCTTGTTTCAAAGGCCAACCACCATAGATGCAAATCTATTTCTCTTATTTTTATTATTACATGTTTTAACCAACATTTCCACTTTTAAGACTGATTAAACCCCCCCCCCCCCCCCAAAAAAAAAACATAATTTAAAAATTTGCGAAATCTGGTTACATCCACAATACATTTGAATAAACGTAGAAAAGAGAAATGCGATAAATTAACCTAAACATGAAGAAGGAGGAAAAGTTTCATAAATAATATACTTTTAAGTTATTTATTTATTTATTTTTTTAAATGAGGCAAAATTTATAAATTTAATTCTACTTAAAATACGTAAGTAACTTTATTTATTTATTTGTTTATTTATTTTATGTTCTTTTAAATATGCAACAAAAGTACTATGAAATGTTAAAAAAAAATTAAAATAAATAAATAAAATAAAACCTTTTCGAAAACCCGATTAATATTTATTCTCCTTACAGATTATTTAAAAAAAAGTTATTTTAATATGCAAGATATATCCATCTCTCTATATAATATTTTTCAACTGCTTTTTATCAGTAACTTGAAAATTGGCAAAGTGAGAATAATTCAAACAAAATCAGCCGTATATAAATCAAAGGATAAACCCTCCTAATGATAGAATAAATAAAAAAAAGAGAAGTAATATATTTCAATATACACTGATATAACTAAGCGAACTTTCAGACGATAATTTCATTCATTTTTTTTTATAGTAGAATCGTGAAACTTTTTTAGAAAGTTACGGGAGTGATATTTCACATTCTGTAGTACCGGTCTGAATAAACTTTTGATAAGTACAAAAAGTACTTTCAAAAAATGACGTGCTATAAATAACATATGTTTTTATGAAGCGAAAAATTGCCTCTAAATTTATTCAGTTTTTATTTTACTATGTAGAAATCTATACAGCATTAAAAAAAAAAAAAAAAAAAAAAAGAAAAGAAAAAGAAACTTAAAAGAAACATCTGTATTAAGGGGGCATTCTAGTTTAGAAGCATAAATTTTGGGCATTTTATCGAGCTCAATGTATTTTACTTTTTTTTTTTTTTTTTTTTAACAAGATATTGATATATTAAAAATGTACAAAAACAATTTCCAAAATAAATAACTTAACGTTATAAGCTGGCAAAGTGGGATTAAAAGGGGGAGGGGTTCGGATTGGCATGATTTCAGCGTTTCTGGTCTTCTGAAGCAAATTAAAAAAAAAAAAAAAAAGATTCTTAATTAGTAAGAATATCGTTATAGCATAGGTGCCAAGTCTCCCGTTTCTCAAGGGAGACTTCAAACCGGAAAACTTTTATAGCTGTTTTTGGCAATATTAATCATCGAAAATATATATAATATATTCCATTTAAAAATACTGGTGTAAATTCTGATTTAAAAGTTGCAAATGTTGGCAGCTCTGTTATAGCCTCTACCTAAGAGAAGAAAAAAAAATTATCCCAAAAGTGGCGGTGTCTTAAAAAAAAAAAAAAAAAAAAAAAAAGGCATTATTCGTCTCCCCCCCCCCCCCTTTTTTTTTTAATATTACAAAAATAAAATAATTTTGACATAAAAGTGGCAGGAGCGATAGAAGGTTACCTTCTGAAGGCTGGTACAAAATTTGAAGTAAATTGGTTAAATTGAATTTTAGATACCATGTCAACCATGTTGAGAAGAGTAGTTTTGAGAAAAACGCGCTTAAAGTTTAGAGCAAAAGTTTCAGGCAGCCGCATTTCTAAGTCATAGAATGGGTACGTTATGTATACATTTTGTTAATCGGCTTCTGCTAATTCATTTTATATACATATACACGCACCCCCCCCCCCACCTCAAAAAAAAAAAAAGATTTTTAAAAAATTGTATATATTTTTGAAGTAAAAAATATATTTTATATTAGCTATATAGAAGATGAAATTTCAAATTTGTTACAAAATAAGAAAGAGTTACTGGTAATTAAATGGTTGTTGTAAAGGGTAGATAAGCTGTACAATTTGAATATATATACATTTAGATACATATATTGTTATAAAGATAGGCATGGGAAACGACCTAGAATTCTAATAGGAGTTTTTAGAACTTGCTATTAAAGGAAACTAGAATTTATAAGGATGATATAGAACTATTTTTGCTAGAGACACAATTTTGTTTCTAGATGTCAGTCATAGAAATTTTTTTCAGTGTGTCCATTCGGAGTTTTTCATATTCTTTTCCGAAACTCGCGTTAATGCGAGCTAGGACTTTTATCTCGTGCTTACACATCGGCATCGTTTCTGTTTTGTATACGGAGAACATGTTATCAAAGCAGGTTAGTGAAGTGCTAAGTAACAGCTCAAAACGCGGTTCCGAAGCAACATCGTCGCCTATTATGCAGTGGTTGCGTATTCGATTCTGTCTGGTCGAAATATATATATATATTTAACGCGGTTTTCCTCCCCCTCCCCCCTTACACCGTTGCCCTACGGAAAAAATGTGTTTATATTAATTCCAACGGGAAAATGTGTTGTATATTTTCTGTATTGTTCTGATACGAAAAAGTTTTGTCAACGTATGTTTTCCATAGCACAAGGATACTTTTTTTTTTTTTTTAATGTAGCTGCCAGAAATTTTCTGTAATATAAGTTTTTTTTTTTTTTTTTTTTTTGAACAGCGTAGATTACCGGCTTTAATCCCTTCACCCTCACACCACTTAAATATACAATCATAATTCATATCCTAATACTTTCCAGAACGAGAGAAAATTTTATTTAAAAAACATTTTGCTTAGCAATTCATTTCTAGAAGAAATTTTTTTACAGTTTCTATGGTCGTGAGCATATTGGTCGAGATTTGGTTTTGGGGTATCGATCTATGGTTATTTTTTTTACATGTAATGACTCATTAGACCAGGACTTAAGGCTTGAAGTAGATTCCAAACCAGCAGAAACATCAACGCCTGCACCAGGATTCGACACCAGCACTTGACAACTGAAGAAATTAAAACGGGAAGACGGCGAAACACAATAAAAATGTATAACTGTCAATATTTCTGATAACTGAAGGTCAGAGTTCCAGGCATTCGAACATCAGATGGGCCATTGTTTGAGAAAATTTATAAATTAATCGGTAAAATAATTTCATTCTTCTATCTCAAAAACTTGACATTATAGTAATTAATAACTATTCAAAGTTTAACTATTACTCACGTGCATATTTCAGAACGAAATAACCACGTCTAAAGACATTTTAAGTAACATAAGTTTGTAGAAAAAATGCATGTTATAATTTATCGATGTTACAGAGGTTTATTCAGTTTTCTACACAAAAGAGTTATAATACCTTAAGTTAAAATATAACTTAAGAAAAAAGAAAATTAAAGAATTTTTTTTTTTTTAAATGAAATTAGAAAACGAACAACTCTATTCTTTTATATAAAGGAAAAATGTTTAAAATATTATGTTCTATGATCTGAAATTGTCAGAAAAAGCGCAAAATTGTGTATTTCATCATCAAGAAAAAGATAAAGGTTACATAATATGACGTTATAATAAAGCTAAAAGAAGATATTGATAATTAGGTATGTGCCATAACTATTCTTTGGATCTCCACTATGCTATTAATAAAATGAGAATTGCTAGAATAAAGCCACATTTTAGCTAAAGGAAAGATTTTCTTTTGCAAAAAATAAACTAAATAAATAAAAGATTCTTTTATTGCAGCAATTTTCATATGGATAGGGATTCACATTTATTTTAAATATCTATACGTACAGAAATATTTATATATACATATATATTAAACCTTTGGCGTAAATTGGTAGAATTTAACATTTCCTAAAATTTCTGATATCTACAGCGTAAAAATCAGCAAATGCTTTCACGCTGCGCTCGTACCTATTTTTTTGCTTGATTAACTACTATGCGTAATTATTTTGACTTGGAATAATTGTTGAATATTTTTATAGCGTTTGTTTACAAAGCCTTTATTGTGCATTATTCAACACCAGGTTTTCGTCGCTTTTAACTGTAAAAAAAATTATTGATATGCAGTAAAATAGCTTAATATTTTACCTCATTTTCAAATAACATTTTTTATGGTTTTAATTTATGATTAAGAAATTAAGAATTTGATACTGAGAAACTATAATGGTGCATATCTAGTGGATTCAGGACACGTGTAATTTAAGCATACAAATTTGTGTCTTTTTTTATAAATTATTTTCTTTGTAATTCATACTAGCATAACTCATTAATTTTTTGGACGTGTGGCACAGACAAGAGTAATTATAGGGGAGAAACTTAAACAATTACGTCATATAGTGCTCGAGCAGTTTGCATCATGATCAGATTTCATTGAAAAAGTTGCAATTAGTAGATAAGAGATTATTTTTCTTCGTTTTCTCTATGTATGAAAAAGTAAATTGATGAAAAAAGTAAGTCGGTATAATTAATTATTTAATGTAATATGTAGATTATATTCTGCACATACTTTTCAACCCGATACTCAATGGTAAGTCAATAAATAAATACGATTTAAAGATTAATACATACTTGCCAACATACTAATTAATATTCCGTAGTATTGTTAGTCACGCCTTCTTTTTCACACCAGTATCTTTTTAGAGTATTTTTCTTCTTATTTAAACGTAATTACATTTGGAGAATATTACTCTGAAAATTTACCAGTGTGAAAAAAAGGGCGGGACTAACAACACTGCGGAATATTAATTAGGATGTTGGCAAGTATGTTAATATACGTCGAGGAAAACCTAAACAGTAGAATGGTTGGAAAAAGGTGGGTATATGGAAAATTATCCATTACAGATTAACTACTATATAGGTACACTTTTAAAGAAGAATTATAGGTATATGAGTTGTCATGCAGGTATATGTAAAGTCAGAGCAAACTTAAAAATTGCAAACGGTAACATTTTTGTTGTTGTTTGTTAATACAATGGATTAAATAAAATGAAATTTTAATGTTAACATTAAATATATAAAACAAAATATTTTTAAATTAATGATAATACCAGACAGTTAAAGTGACTCACGATAATTTTCTTTCCTACTACAGGATCATTTCACGGAATTATAAATCTTTGAGGCAAAAAATCATGTTTATATAAACTGTAACATTTATCAGTTTCTTTAATTAAACATGTATCTTACTTTAGAAAAAAAAAAAATTCTACAGTTACCCAATAATGGTATTAAAGGAATATAATGAAGCATAGAATATTACAGAGTATATAATAAAATATAAAATACTACAGGGTTTACCTAAGCTAAGTTATCACATACGAAGAGAAGTTAAAATCTTCTAAAATGAAATACAGAATTAAAGTATCATATTCATGTTGACATTCCAGTTGCTAAAGGAAGTGTATTTTGTATGACCATGTACAATTAAATGAAAAATTTACCATTTTATCTCAATGTGAATAAAAAAGATGAAATAAACACAACGTAAAAAAGAAAAAAAGAAAAAAAAAAAAAACTCACTACTAAAATATTATATTTTATGAGTGTATTACTTTTTGTAACGTTGGTACGTTGTTCACATCTACTTTTTTTTTTTTTTTTTTTTTTGTTTACTTTCATCTAGTTTCAATTTGGCAAATAATTAATGATTATGTATGATGTATTGAAAATTTATCTTCAAATTCTTAAGTTTGAAAATACATAAATATGAGATTATAGGTGTGTAGGTTTCAGAGAAATAATTTTGACAGTTAATTTACTATTTTATGAGGTTAAAAAACGTTACGCTAGTCTCAAATGATTATTTTGACTAAAATAATTAGAAATTAATTCAAAATCTAATACTCCAGCTACTCGTGATGCTTTCTGAACATATTATTATATTACAGCATACAAAAGAAATTGCAATATGCACCTTTCATGTCATTATAAGTAAAATAATTGGCTTAACTTGTTGTAAATGTTACGTTCGTCATTGAATATCAATATTCTACTTTAAAATATTCTTAAGTTATTCAAAAATAGAAACTATATATAAATTTGTAGCAAATTGCATACAGCAATACAGAAATATCACACTATTTACATGCAACAAGGCTGATTTTTTATACCAATTATGTGAAAAATACCAGGGCCGGGAATCGAACCCGGGCCTTCCACTTTACGTGCGGATGCTCATCCACACGTAAAGCGGAAGGCCTGGGTTCGATTCCCGGCTCTGGTATTTTTCACATAGTTGGTATAAAAAATCAGCCTTACATTCCATAATTTTCTGAAATGAACTTCCAGGCTTGATGAATAAATTTCTAAATTAAATTGAGTCAATTTATGTCAACTAGCTTATTTAATAAAAATAAAGTAATTATAACTATCGCAAAAACACTTAATTATTTCTTTATGATTATTTATAAACTATTTAATATGGGTCATATTAAAATATGAGATTAACAATAATTCAGATATTTAAAGTCTGACAATAACGTCGTTATACCCCAGCCTTCTTCCGTATATTTTTAGGCTGGTTTCTTTAGAGATCGACCTACTGCAAACTACTTGAAAACTTCAAATCTACATTGTAAAAAGCGTATTTAAGATCGAATTTGCTTAAGTTTTCATGTATACATAGACCCTATAAGGGTCTCAAACGAGTTTATTAATGAACATGATACGTCATTTTGTTTCCAAGTGCTGCCGTATACGTTGAATGCAGGGGGCGTGATAACTTTTAAAATATTGAATCAATAAGAGCCGGAGTTGGACAATTAACTTACGGTTCAAATATCTTCGATGTGTTTGCAAAGTAGGACAGTGTACTTATCAAACAAATATTTTGGATGATTTCGCTGGACAACTTGCTCCAGTATTTTGTTTCCAATTGGCGTCCATTAGAAAATTTGTCATCACAATAACTTTTGAAATATTGAATTAATTCGGACGAAATTTGTAGAGTAGATTTATTTTAGAAATGTATTTGATATGTTCGTTGGTCAACTTGACCCGCCATTTTGTGTACAAGTGCGGGCCTCTTGACAATTTCAAATCCACATACCAAAGGTATTTATGAATCGATTTGCTTAAAATTTCATATGCATATATAGCCTACACCAATATCTCCACCAAGTCCATTAATAAATTTTACCCGCCATTTTGTTTAAAAATGGCAGCCACTTGATAAGAAAACAAAATTAACATATCCTTCCGAATTAGCCGGAAGGAACTTCTAGTTCTTTTTTTCCACACAAGTAAAGTCATTGATTATTCGAAAGAAATTATAAATCAAGTTTGTTTATTTGTATCTGTTACTAATCGTTAAATACATTTTTTTTAACGATTTCTTGTTCATGGAATTCAATCAGTATTAAAATTAATAAATGTTAGTCCTGAAATTTAAGGACCCTTAAAAAAGTTTAATAAAGAAACGATGAAAAATTAACGCTTAGAAATGGTTAACAAAAAAAAAAAAAAAAAAATCACATTAAGAAAAGACAAATCCTTTTCAAAATTTCTTTTTCTATCTTTTTCTTTCCAAAATCCATTGAGAAAAAACAGTAATATCTCCCACATGACGTAATTTTTGTTTTTATAATAAAGTCGTCTACAAATGGTAAAATTCTTTAAGGAAAAGAATGGAACAAGGATAACGTAATTCCATTTCTAACCAATGTGGGACTTTACTTCAAAAAAATAAATGTTATTATGGAATTTTTAGACTATTCAATGAATTGAAGAATGTCACAAACCACGTTTTTATTTTATTGTATAATCAGGATACATCCATGCCATTTTTGCAAAAGGATGTTCTGTTATTTTTTTCTTTTATAAGAATTTTTTCAAAAGGTTTCAAATATTCGATCAAATAAAAAATATTGCACATGCACTTTGTTTCACCATTTCTACTGGCTTTAAAGAATGCCTAAGTGAAAAGGATTATTTTAATAAAATTAAACATAATTTATACGTCTCACTAATATATTAAAACCAATGTAACACTTAAAATGAGATAATGAATACAAAAAAATTTAAAACTTTAAAAATACATTTTAATAAAAAAACATTAAAATACACGACAGACGTTTCGGCTAGAACACTAGCCCTCCTCAGTGTCAAACATAGAGAGGCGCTTTTACTAAAGCGTTTCTAGAGGGGGCTTTTACTAAAATGCGACATTCTGCCTTGAACGAGACTACAGCTATTCCACCTGAATATATAATTTTGTTATGATGTGTTACGAATTTTTTGTAATTGTTGTGCTTGTATCTATGACACTGGGGAGGGCTAGTGTTCTAGCCGAAACGTCTGTCGTGTATTTTAATGTTTTTAATTAAAATGTATTTTTAAAGTTAAAAAAAAAGGATTATTTGTTTATCGGTTAACGTATTTTATAAATATTCATGGTGACGTGTTTAAGAACTTCAAGGGGTTAATAAAGTTGCCACATGTTAGATATTATTAGAAATGTAGGAACTTTTCCGGTGTCACAAAAGTTATATCTAATACCACACTAAGGAAAAACACAAAGAAAAAACAATTTTAAATATTTATGTAGAGTGAAAGCAGTTTTGCAATTTTAATTATTTTTCAGCTTCAAAACTAATAAATAATGATTTCGATTGTGTAAATATATATATTAAATTTTAAACGAATTTTATTTGGAATGCAAATAATATTGCACAAAAAATTTTGTTACAATCAATGTATAATTGTTTTGAAAATGAAATAAGACAAATATTATACATATCTGTGAAATTAATTAAAAACTGAAAGTTATTTTAGGAGGAAAAACCGTAGTGAAAAGAAGTATGAACGGTATAAATATAACTATATATCCTTTTTAAGGAATTTTCGAGAATATTTTTATTTTTAGAACATTTTCAACATTTTCGTTCATTTTTACAGATAATTATATACTTATAATTATAAGTATGTTTTGTTGAATTACTTCTAAGAGGTGTTTAGTGTTGGTGTTTGGGAGTAAGGCCGACTGACTACTCTAGGGTCCTAGGCCTGAGGGGGGAAGTGCCCTCCGTGGGGGTATTTCTAAGGGGTTCTAGCTCGTATTTACACAAGTTTCGGAGAAAACCACGAAAAACTTCGAACGGCTAGGCCGACGAGCGCGACCTGTGATCGAACCCGGCACCTCACGTCTACCAGCTTTGAGCGCAGTGCCACTCGGCCGCTGGTGGGCTCCTTCTAAGAGAAGATTAAAAGAGATATTAAAAAAAAAAAAATACACTGCTTTTGAACATTTTTAAAAATTTCGAAAAGTATTTCTACAACTGCTTTAAATCTAAGACTTTAAAAATTTTATATCAATTACAGTTCTAAAACTACACTGGATTAATTTAAGTTTGGCTCAGTATCTTATTTTTCAAAACTCCAATGCGGCCCAATTTTCGTGCACAACTTTTAATGCATTTATCGGTGTTTTTCCAATAAAAGCTTTTGCACAAAATCGACTTTTTGAAATAATAAATCGTACTCGTTAATTTAACACAGCATTAGTAATAGCAACGGAATTTTAATGAAATGCCTATATTAAGAGATTACAACAAATTCTAGCTGTATTTGTGTATTAATTTATTGTGTTATTAGAAAATACAATAATCTGGTTTGGAAAGTACACCACTTTCTATTACCCAACATTTTAATAGAATAAAATTTTATTAACTTAAATAACCGCATTAATATAAATAAGATTATCCCACATTCTTATTTAAATAATGCTGTATAAGTGAAATCTTTTATATTGATAATTATGCTGAACATGGTATGATTTAGTAAAAAAAAAGTTCATCAATTACATCTAATAGGGAAAAAAAAAGTATGTGACTAATTTTGGGTGGTCCACAATACTACTTATGAGTTATATAAGCTTCATACAGGTTAATTTAAATTTAGCGAAGGAAATTTATATTTTCTTGAAATGTACCTTGATCGATTTCCAACCTAAGTCCTTTTTTAGTGTGACTCTGCAAACGAATTATCAACGCTTTTCATAAAATATTCTACAGCAAAAATAATTTCCTTTGTATATACATATTTAAATATATATATATATATATATATATATATATATATATATATTAATCTCATTATGTTTAATGCAATTTAAAAATGTTAAAATACACCAAAGAGAAATATCGCCTATTAACGTAATGTGTTTAAATTATTAGGTATGTCCTTGTACATGAACCAATTGTCCGATCTCAATAAAAAGTTTCAAGCAATATCATTTTATGATTAGATAGAGATTATCGAATTTCGACTTTATCAAAATATTACTTTCTGAGTTATATTGATAATACACATGCAGACCAGCTGTTAAAATAATGATTTTTTTTATTAAGGAGATATTTAATGTGCAGTTATTTGAAATATTTGACCTCAAAACAATATTTTCTCTACCAAATATGTATAAGAGAAGTAACAGTAATTGTGCCATCATAATATAACAAAGAGAAGAAAGAACGTTTTTGGTATCTAGAAAAATTAGAATTAACAAAAACTTTTTTCATAACTTTGGAATTGTATATGAAAATGTACCTTAAATATTTTTTAGAATTTTGAAAATTTTGAAATACTTTAGTGTACGGTAATAATCAAAGAAATCAAAGAATTAAAAAATAGTTCATGCATTTAAAGGAATACGAAACATTCCAGCATTCCCACTAGTGGCTGAGAGGTTCTGATGTTTAAACTGGTAGACGGAAAGTGCCGGGTTCGAACGCAAGTCACGCTCATCGGCCCGGGCCGTTGGATTTTTTCGTGTTTTTTTCTAAACTCGCATAAACACGGGCTGGATTTCCTTAGAAAGATCCCCACGAAGGGCATTCCAGCCAGGTTTAGGACCTTAGGCATAGTCAACCGTTCTTAATCTCAAAATACCAAACTCCAATATATCATGCCCAATGAACAATACATTCCAATTTAAGTTTTTTTCTGTGGAGCATTATCACCACAATTGTACATATATACTGATAATTTAATGATTTGTTTTGACAAGAGAGTTATTAACAGGAGGCGTTATTGTGGGTTAATGTCAATTGTCTACAAAAGGGATCTAGGAATGGGTGGGATGTCTTTCGTGGGTGTATTTCCAAGGAGTTTCAGCGCATACTCACGCTAAATTCGGAGAAAACCACGGAAAACTTAGAACGGATAGTAGACGAGCACGACCTTGATCTAACCAAGCACATCTCTTGTAGCAGAAGAAAAGTTTGTAAATTATGTGTAGCTGAAGTGAGTTGTGATAATATGCCAATGTATTATTTTCACTGTTGCATGGGTAACGCGAATAATAACTGCCTAATTTTTTAATGATTGATATATAAACAAATAACACAGATCTGCAATCACAAACTGTTATTTCGGCTGCATGAGATTTTTTCGGTAAACTTTATTTTTTTCGGATGTTAAATCCAAAAATGGCATGTAATTCTGCCCAACAAATATGTTTTTTTTTTTTTTTTTTTTTTTTTTTTAATAGAAGTTTACAATAAAAATCACTCATTTTATGACATTCAGAGCTAAATATATTCTTTTTCAACTATACAAACTCTTCCTTCCTGATATATTTAATATTCTGTGTTCATTCTTTTTGTCCGCGGAACCTTTTCTTCTTTTCATGACGTCCCTCACGGACACGTTACATCTTTCATCCCTTTCAATGGCCCCATATCCATTTTATTTTATTAATTAATTTATTTTTTTTAAAGATTTATCATAAAAACTTTTTGAAAGCAAGAAATAGTTTTTGAATATGGTCTTGCTTTCCCCAAAACTTAAAATATGCGTTTTGCCCCCCCCCCCCCCTCCCTCTTCCCAATAGAAAAGGTTTCCGAATTTTTTTATTGTGTTTTTCAGTTTCAACGAGTAAAGAGCTTGAGAAACAGATAAAACATCTTATTTAGTTTTATGGTTGCAAACCTGTGTAATTAGGCAGGAAATGCTGACTTAAATCGTTCTCCAACGTCTTGAGTGAAGTTCTTCGATAGAAAATAACGTTTTACGTCAAGATAACGTAAATAAATATATTATATTTTAATTTGTAACTTAGTCTTCAAAAAACAATTTTTTTAAGCTTATCTCTGAAACTTTTCAAGATATCAAGTTGAAATTTTTTGCATCACCTTATCAGAATATGGAGCACAGCTTATTCACTTTAAATGTTTTCGTTTAAGACCCAGGGCGTATACAATTTGAATCCTTTAAATTTTTTGAACGATTTTACTAAATTCTGTACCTTTTTTTATGCACCACTGCTACATATGTATCCAAGAGTATGTACACTCCTTCTCATAATTATAAGGACACCCGTTTTTCTATATTAACTAAACACTGAACACTTTATTTATACAAATGTACTTTTTATTAATTTGAATTTCATTAATAGACGATATTTAAAAAGTTTTATCGTTTTTCTATCTTAAAACTTTAAATACGTTAAAAAAAAGCATTTTTCTGGTGTTCATAATTATAAAGACAGCTCGAATCTTAAAATTTTTTTTCAATTATTCTTTAAATTAATATTTCTTGGGGTCTCTTTTTAGGGTGAAACAGTCAGACATTCTCTCTGGTATATACATATATATTTTCTTTAATATTCAGTTTCAATACCATTTCATACAGCATAGATGATATTCTGAATACATTTAAACTATTTAAAATTGCTTTCCACTTGCATGCACTTTTCTAATATGATAAGTTAAGGTTTTTTCAACTTTTAGGTCACGGAAAAGGCAACAATAAAGAAGTTTCTTTCTTCAAACTATTTCCTATTGCACTAGAAGTAGAGCAAAAATGCAAGGCTTCTTGAAAAAAATATTATTACCCCCCAAAATCTAACAAAAATCTGAGAATTCCAAGTTTAAAATTTGCGGATATTCTCTTGATGTTCTCATAATAATAGAAAAAAATACTAAATTTATTCTGCCTTCAGTAGAAACAGTTCCCCAGAGCACCATAGATCCACCTTTAAAATGCCCAATTCATATCTGCCTTTAAAAAATCTGCTCTGTCTTTCGCTATCTTCAGATTGTGCCGGTAACTTAAAACCATTTGATTAATCAAGAATAAAATGTTTTTCATTCGAAAATGCAACATTTTACCATTTAATACTGTCTTTATTCAACTTTAACACAGACGTTCTTTCTCCATTAAATGCTTATTGATTATTACAGGATTTTTATTCATTTTAACATATTATTAATTATTTTAAACATGCATAAATGTGGACCCCAACCTTTTGTTAAAAATTAGAACCAAATTCAGCAGCAGTCACAAGTAGAACAGTAAGAGGAATTATGAGTCTTCGATCTCTATAAAACAACTCTGATTTTGCATCAGATCTCTCTCCTATCGAACCAGCAGTTCAACGTTTGATCACATTTCCTTCAGCAATTTTAGATCTTCGAATTTCATTAGAAATTCGGCGGATTGAAATTATCTTTCCACTTAAACACATTTATCATACTTCACCACATGAACGTTCTTTTCTTCGAGGAATTATCAGTAATGTCCGTCCAATAAAAATTGAAGGCTTATGTATGAATTAATCTAACCCAGTAGTTAACAAATTCGCACGTCAACTGTAATTTATCCGCTTGTAAGTTAAATAAAACGAAAAAATCTTGATTGTCCCTATAATTATGAACATCTAAAAACGTGGAGAAAAACACATTTTGCATAATGTTTTATTAATTTTGTTTCATATTAAAAAAAAAATTATAGCAGTTTTAGTTGTTAGAATACTAGATATATTAAGTGCACTTAGTATAACCTTGTTCACAATTATTTTTACGTTAGTTATTTCAAAATATAAAGTGTCCTTATAAATATGAGAAGGAGTGTATTTAAAGAGTCAAAGATGAGATGAAAGTTTTTCGAATATTATTATATCTATATATTTCACAGTTTAAATAAATAAATTTAATTGAAAGATCACTTGAAAAAACTTATCCAAAACAAATTTTATGAAATGCAGTATTGGATGATGTAACTGTACATAAGAACCATTAAATTAATTTATGGAATTTCCAGATAGTTTTTACTTTTCTCAGTTTATTTTAGAAAATATTGTAATATGTTGTAGAAGTTGTAATATATTACAACTTCTTTTAATATATATATATTAAAAGAAGTGAAATTTCTTACCACTACAATTAACGCCGTCTCTGGCGAGTGAATATCCCAGGCGACATGAACAAGAATAACCTCCAGGGCTATTATGACAGTCTTGGGAACATCTTGATAAACCTCGAGCACATTCGTCGATATCTTAAAACAAGAAATATAAAAATTAAAACGGTAATATATAGTTAATCTGAAATATTAACATTAGTATATAAATTTTAATTGCATCAAGAGTACACTGCCTGCCTTAATCAATATTATATTTTGTAATTCACCAGTATACTGATGTTGATATGTAATAAATAAAAAACTTCGTATAAACACCATAAATTGGGGGGGGGGGGGGAACTCGTAACGGTAGTTTTGGGTCGAAATAAAACTAACGACCCTTATGAAAACTATTTTAATATATGTAAAAACCTTTAAAAAAAAAAAAAAAAAAAAAAAACATATAATGCAGTGGTTAAGTTTATGCAATATAATTTTTGCCATGAATAGAAAAGTTAAAGCTTATTTTTCTCATAACAAAGGGGCTAAATCTCATGACCCATAATGCTTTTATCACAATCGTTTCATTATATTCCAATTTTTATACAATCTTTACTTAAAGGGGTTTCATCTATATATTAAAGGCATTAATCAATAATTTTTTCTTCGTATAAATACCATAAATTGGGAAAAAACTCATAACAGTTGTTTTGGGTCGAAATAAACTAACGACCCTTAAGTATATATATAACTTAACTTTTAAGTATATATAACTTAACTTTTTTACATATATAACTTAATATATGTAAAAAAGCTTTTAAAATTAGAAAACGCATAACGCAGCGTTTTTAAATTCATGCAATATAATTTTTGTCACGAATATACGAAAGTTAAAGCTTATTTTTCTCATAACAAAGAAACTAAATCTCATGACGCATAATGCTTTTATTGCAATCATTTCATTATACTTCCAATATTTTATACAATATTTACTTAAAGTCATTCCATCTATATCTTATAAAAATCTTTTAGAAAAGAATGAGGGCATAAAAAGTGAAAAGCAAAAGGAACTTATAACTAAAACAAACTTTCCATGTCATCAATCTACAAAAGGAGGGACAGGGGTTCTTTCGAGTCAGGAAACACGACTAATTATTCTCCTGAAGATCTTTCTATGAAAAATGCATTATTGGAAATATACTTACCATTGCAGGTTTTTCCATCCGCATCGAGCTCATAACCAGAGGAACAACTGCAAATAGGTCCACCCGATCCATGACGACATCTTTGGTCACAACCGCCGTTCTTGTCTACACACGAATTTACCACTTCCATATCGATCCCTATTTAAAGAAAATAAGGAGTTTGTGTATAAAAATGTAACAGGAAAAGCTTTGATTTTTAATATAATAGTCTAAATATCTATGGTACTTTTTCATTTCATTCTGTTTCTTACCTGAGAGCGAGATATACAATGCATTTTTATGTAACAATGAATACTTACAAATAAACACAGGTATAATAAACAACGTCTTGAATGCAACATATATTAAAAGAAGCGAACGAAAGTGCTCCTATGTATAAGATGCACTTTTACGCACTGATGACGGTACGCTAAATGCTACCGAAAGCACTGTCTGCTAGTTTATTGTATCCTTTGGCATTCAAAATGTTGTTTATTATTCCTGCGTTTATTTATCTAGCGCCTAGTCTCTTGCCAAAATACTTACAAATATTTAATAACTAACTTAAACAAGAAAGATAAATTACTCGCCAAGCATAAGTTATGAAGAACTTTTATGAGGAAAACTTCCCCAGGGTAAAATTTTTACACTGGCTCACACATTATACTCTTTATTTACAATTACCTGTAAGGTAATATTGCTGCTTGAGAAAGAATTCAGTTACAACATATTTTGCAACAATAATCAATTTTTATACGGTTTTAAAACATAACAATAATAATTGCTTTAATATACACTTGGAATGAATTCGAATTATTCTTGAGAAAGTTGTATATGAACTGTACATGGTGCATGAAACAAACAAGGTCAACTTTTACGCTGGCTCATACATTATACTCATTATTCAAAAATGCCCGTAAAGCTACTTTTTAATAGTGAAAATTAATGATTGAGCAAGGAATCCATTCGTATGATATTTTACAACCATTATGATTTTTTATTCATTTTAAAACTACACTTGTTAATACCCGTCAAAATTTGACAGATGACGTGCAACTAAAATCTTTTCAAGGCATAAAGTTAAAAACACCTTCTCATTGCTCTTAACTGGTTTAAAACCCCTGCTTTAATCAATTATCTTTTGGTTGGAGTGAAGAGGGACAAATTTCATGAAATTTCAATATACAAAATTTAAGCATACTTCATATATTAAAAATAAAATCCAAAGGTTTTCATATTTCTACTCTAAATATGACCAAAAGAATGTTAGGAGTAATTAAAAGAAAGTCAGAATTTATATAAATTTTCGAAAGAATAAATATTTCTTAATGAGATAGTATCAATATTTGTAATAATACTAACATAGCATCAAGCATGTAAATTAATCCCACAACAGAATTCCTCCCTGTCAACACCAAATCGACTAGCGCTATAGAAGTTCACTCGTTCTATGCTTACTGTGAAATTTATTCGTTGTTTTTCACGCAAAATGAACGAATACAAAGACTTATTATCAGATTATAATTATATTAACTTACTATCAACGATAACAGGTCACAGTTTCTTAATAAAAGACATACATGAAAGACAAAGATTTCATTTACTTGTAAAATATATCATTAATTCTAATTTGCCAAGACAAAAGTGCATTTTAAGTGTAAAATAATAGTTTTAATTCTGATTTTTTCTTCCTATATTTGTAAAACCACATGGATATAATCCAAAATATTAATTCATTGTATTCTAAAAATAAACTGCAAATCGGAATACAGTTAAAATTTGTTTTTACTAGAACAGTATTATAAGAATTTATTCTATCAAAATAGTATATTTCAACAAAAGTATTAAATAAATAAATAAATAAGAATGAATTTAATACTTTAGCATATTAATCTGCTCATTAAAATTTTAATAATAAACCACACAATGTAAATTTTTACCCGTATAAATTATTGATATTTTAACGTTATACTTTTTAAATTATTTTTACTGTAATATGGTATCAAAATGAAGTATCAGAGATTATAATAATTAGAGTATAGAAAAATAAATGTACAGTCGGGGAAAAAAAAACGCAGCACTTGATGGTATTTCGTTATTAATTGACGCAGAAAAATTTAATAGACACCATTCAACAGGAAATGAAATGCACTTTCTGAAAATGTCGTCGAATTTTGAATTAGGGGTCATCTACATATTAAAATGAGCGCCAACTTTGATTTTTTCAATAGCAACCCCCAATTTTGACTTCATATTCGAATTTCTGAGAGTCTGGCAGTGCGGAAAACTATACTGTGTGTATACTTTATCTTTAGTATTCATAGAGTTATGATCAAAAATGTGTTAGGGGTCTATCTCTAAATATAGAAAAATAAAATTATGATCCTACAAGAACTAGACAAAATTATACTGCATCACACCGGAAATATTTCAAGAAAAAAAGAGTTATAAAAAGAAATAAAAGTATTGACACCTTTGCAGTATCTTAATTATCATGAATTTAGTTTTTTGGATATGTATATACTTTAGTACTTTTTTAGATAATTTTAGGTATATTTAAATACATTACACTTACGATTGGTCAGACAATACTTTTTATAAAAGTGCAATATTTTTCAATTAAATGTATCTATCATGGATATACTGATCACCAATAAAGCTTAAATTTTCTTTCGTACGTGTAACATAATATACAAACTGAAATAATACAGCTATATATATATATATATACATACAACAACGCATAAACTAAATATTTTCGGATAAGTTATTGTAAGGTTTCATAAAGTAAATATTAAACAATTTTAATAGCACTTACCAGTTTTGGGTCAGTTGAACTCTTTGGAACTGTACGATTTGTTTTATAATTTCTATGAAAATATAATTTCTTAATTAACACTTTGGCGACTGCTGACGTAGATTCACATCATTTGAAAATCTGTAACAATGTCAGTGGGCGTTTCTTTCGTAATTTGTGTGTTACTTATTTCTTAAGCATGTACCCAGTGTTCATATTTTTGCAATAAAATATACTATGGATAGAAATATATTAATTAGAAAGAATATAGTTATAATGTATATCCATCTGTAAGATAATTGTGGTACAGAAAATTTGTTTTGAAATATTTTATTTTGAGAGTATTTCAAACAGTAAACCCCGCCTATTTAGTTAATTGTTTTCTTCTAGCGTTCGTTTAAAGGATTCTAAATTTATCACCAGTAATCGATGAAGTAAATACCACTCGTGTATATTTTTGTCAATGTAAAATAAGGGGTTTAACACGAATACTCAAAGTCACATTCACTTTTCGTTTCTGTATTGTTTTGTTTTGAAGAACGATAAAAGGCGGGGCTTTAGAAAACAGGAATTCTTGATACTAACACAAATGTCTAAAAATCAACATTTTTGTGTCATTTCTTTGCATTTGACGTTGTTGTTATATAATTTGACCCTTAAATAAAAAATAAAAATATTTTGTTCAATTTTCTCCGTTATTTTTTAAGATTTGCTTCGTTATCTCATTCAAAATTTTTTAAGAGACGGCCCCCTAAACCACTCCAAAAGAAAGATTTATTTATATCTCGAAAACTAATAACTGGAATGAGCTGCAAATTTGCACACCCATATTTTTCAGCATTAGGATTCATTTTATGTAAAAATTAATATAGGTCATAATTCATAATTTTTATGAATATGAATTTATTAATATTTTTCAGAATTAAAAATAATTTTCAGAATCAAAATTAATGATGGATTATGTTTGGGTTTCTTCACTGTATCTCGTAAAAAAAGAATTATATCGATCAAGTTATTTTTTGTGAAGATATTAATAAAAGTTTGAAATATGAATTTAACATTAGCACCTTCAAACTTTGAACGCTTATAACTCTGTGAAAAAATAAGCAAATTATACAACCAATATACTTTTTCGCATTGTCGCGATCCCAGGAATTCAAATATAAAAATAAAATGGGGCATTACCATTGAAAAAATCAAAGTTGGTGCGCGTTTTAATATGTAGACGACCCCCAATTCAAATTTTTCGTTCATTTTCTGAATCTACTCTCAATTCCCCGTCGAATGATACCCGTTACATTTTTGTGCATTGATTAGCAACGGAGTTACATCGAGTGCTGCGTTTTTTTTTCCCCGACTGTACATAAATAAAATAAAATAAAACCTCCTTTAATTTTAAATATCTATCGCCATCTTTTCTAAACTAAGTTTTCAAATGATAAAAGATAACTTTTAAAGAACAATAAACTCTGACAATTTGTAAATTTTAAAAGATTTTTTTTTTCTTCTTCTTTCAAGAAATGGAAAAAAATACAGATGGCGCCACATCCTGTGTAAAGAAATTTTCGTCGAAAAAGCATACGATGATAACCGATCATAGATAAATGTAACCGATAAGTATTCGCGAATTGTTTTGTTTATAATATACTTCCTTGTGAAGTATGAATCAATGAATTAATCATGTGAATTATTTTTATGATTGAGTTTTAATTAGCGTCTGCCATAGACATATGAAATCTATAATATTAAAACACAAAGTATTTTCTGTAAAACCAAAATCGTTACGTATTAATGTCGTCTGCTCAAACATTATCATCGGTATTCGTATTGCACTGCATAAAGAGAAAAGAATATTCCCGTTCCGATTGGTTCAAAATTTTCTCGCGCATGCCCAGATCGAGCGATTTTGGTCTTGCAGAAAAGGCTTTGTGTTTTAATATTATAGATAACAATCCCAGGAAGCACAAAGTTATTGGACAATATAAAAATATAACAATGGAGAATATAAAATGACCCCCTACAGATATTCTTTTCTGATATCTGACAATATTTCCAGTATTTCCTGATATCAATAAATATCAGTTTTTGACATCTCAAACATGATATGCATGCTCAAAAATAACATGGATTCTTTTTATAATGGACAGATATCTCTCAATATAAAAAAAAAAAAAACGATATTGCTTGTCGAATGTCGACAAATATCGCAGAAAGTTGTTAAACTAATATTTTTATGATATTGGTTAATATTAACAAATATTAAAATTAAGCATAAAAAAATTAATTATACTTCTTTAAAAAATATTATTTTATATAAATTTACTTTTCAAAATGTTTTTTTTTTTTTTTTTTTTTCGGATCATAATAGTTATAAATACAGAAAATAATCTTTTTAAATGCTTTTTCGTATTAACAATTTTAAATTACGTCTGTCAATACTGTTAAATACTGTAAGTTTGATGTATGACATTCAGTGACATTCAAAATGCCGGCCAATATTTGTAGGACATTGGCCAATATTTTTGTGCTACCTGGGATAGAAAGTGTTTTAATCATAAACTGAATACTTTTAAATTGTTTTTGACAACGTTGTACATGAACACTTCATGGTGTATGAAACAAACTTTTAGAATGGTTCATACATTACACTCATTATTCACAAATGCCTGTAAAGCTGCTTTTACAAGGGTTTGAGCAAAGAATCCATTTTTTTTTTTTTTTCTTAATACTTTGCAACTGTAATAAATTTTTCTTCAGTTTTAAAACACATTATAAAAAAAGCTTCATTCTATAGCTAGAATGTATTCGAATTATTTTTTGACAACGTTGTATATGAACTTTGCATGAAACATGTTAAAATTTAGTATGGCTGGAAAATTCAAATAATTCCAAATGCATTAAAAATACCACGCAAAGACAAGTTTCGGTTTGAATATTTTTATGAGTCTACGTATATGAACTATTTACAGTATTTTAAAAGGAAACTTGTTTCATTTTAAACGCTCTACCGGAAGCGTACATATTTTTATTAAGTTTCAAGTATTTCTTAAGCACTTTTGTTTTCACTTAATTTATATATATATAATGGAAAGTTTATCATCACGAAAACTTCCCAAATACTGAATCAACTCGAATCAAAGTTTCACAGAAAGTTTATTTTAGAAATATCTTTGAAGTATTCGCTAGTCAACTTGATCCTTCATCTTCTTTCTAAGTGGTGACTATTTAATAATTTCGAACTCACATAAAACACGTACAGTCGGTAACAAATGTCTCCGAACACTAGCAAAAATTCCTATATAAAAATACTACACTTAATACAGTTTTGTTAAATAAATCTTTGTCAAATCTTGTTCTTAGTCAGTCTAAAAACAGGATTCGACAAGGATTTATTTAACAAAACTGTATTAAGTGTACTTTTTTTATACAGGAATTTTTGCTAGTGTTCGGAGACTTTTGTTACCGACTGTATTTATGAACCGATTTTCTTAAAACTCGACATATACATAGTCAATATTAAGATGTAACCAAGATTATTAATTAACTTGACCACCATTTTGTTTCAAAAAGGCAGTTACTTGAAATCATGTGGATACTTGATAAATTATTAGTACAATAACTTCCGAAATGCTGAATTAGTTGGAACCAAAGATCTGGAATACTTTCGATTCGAACAAAATATTTAGATATGCACATCTGTCTTTGTATTTCTTTTAATATTAGTGATAGGGGAAGGTGGGGTACCTCGGACCTATTTTGACTTTTCCAATTTTAATTTTGTGATTATTCGCCAAAACTAAATACAAATAGCTTCTTTAAATACTGTATGGTATTACATCCAACATATATTTATACCAAAAGTTTATTAAAATTATATCAATTATATTTTTAAAGAATAAAAAAAAAGTGCAATAAGGTCCAAGGTACACCACTGGTAGTGTACCTTGGACCATTTATTAAAAGATACAGAAAAACTCAATTTTAAATAAGAAAATCTATTTATTAACCCATTTCGTACTGACGTTGCGAAAACGCAACGTTTTTTTTATTATTTTTTCTGCGGAAAACTTTAAATTTTTTTGCTATAAAAATATTTTCCTATTAAAGTGGTGTCCAATACGCATAAAAGAAAAAAAAATCCTTGGTCTACAGTTGTATTTAATATTCATTATAAAATAATGAATAATCAATGTTTTCCATTATTTTTATTGATTACTTTCAAGTTTCAGTGGTAGATGGCGACACATGTCAAAATTATAGGCTAAAGTTTGTTTTGCTTTCTTCGAACTCTTAAAAACAAAATGGCATCAACAAGTAAGTAAAAAAATTTTTTCTATACTCTAAATTTAATTTTTTAAATAATGTTGCGAAAACGCAACGTCAGTCTAATGTATGTTAAAAGATTTAGAGGATGTTTTCGTTTATTTCATGATCGATTTTTTATTTTTTGCAGGCGATTCTCGTAATTTACGAAAGGTACGACGTTGTTTAACGATAAATGAAGCTTTAGAATATCTTCAAGCTCTTAGTGATGATTCCAGTTCCGAATTTGAAAAAGAAAATAATGAATTTGTCGTAATTCCACCTGACCCGGATGTTTTGACTGATGAAGAAAATATCGACGGTAATGTTGTGGGTGAAAATATTCCATTTCCTAAAGATATCACAGGTGAGATCGATATTTTTTCTTCTAAAGTTAAGAAAAGTAAAAATAATACAGGTAAAAGAAAGAAAAATTTTACTTGGAAAAAATGTTTCCCCGCATATAATCAACAACCACAAGATGTAGAAAAACATTGCTACGATTCATTGAAACCTGCAAAAGAGTCAGTATCAAATCATTTGCAAGCTTTAGAACCTACAGATGTATTTTTAAAAAATTGTAGGATACCTGTACCAGTTCGACATATATACAGTAAAATCTACTGAAAAATCTTTCGATCTTGGTCTCGGTGGAGATATCGTTATGAATCTTTTAAACGTTGTAGAAACTCCCGCTCAACACATAGTGTACTTTGATAATTTTTTTTACATCACATGCATTCCTCTCAGAATTAGACAAACAAGGACATCATGCAACTGGGACAGTTAGAGAAAACAGGATTGGTGAGTGCCCTATTATACCAGTGAAAAAGATGAAGAATTAAGTTCGTGGCACATATGATGTAGCATTCGATTCAAAGAATAATGTTACTGTCGCTAGGTGGAACGACAATGCTGTTGTCACCGTATTGACAAATTGGGATGATGCTGAGCCAGCAACGTATGCAAAACGCTATTCCAGAACAGAAAAAAAAATGTCCAAGTAAAACAACCCAAAGTCATTGCTGATTATAACAAGCATATGGGTGGGGTGGACTTATTAGATAATTTTATATCAAATTACAGAATAAATATAAAAGGAAAAAAATGGTGGTGGCCTATTTTCGTAAATTGCATTGATATTGCAAAAGTAAATGCTTGGAAACTTTATAGGGAATTTGTGGATTCCAAAACAACATTGCTAGACTTTCAAAGGGCAATTGCAGTGTCTTTATTAAAATCGGAAGTAGATATTTCATCAAATAAATCAAATTCATTTGATATGAAAAATGATATAAACCCTATTCCTGAAACCACATGTAATACAAAATCCGCAATACAAAATCACTTTTTACAACAAAAACAAAAGATCGTACAGGCCCTATAATCACAAAAAATCCCGAAAATAAAAGAAGGAGGTGTAAAATATGCAGTAGTCAGACAGTAACAATGTGTAAAAAATGTAATGTTGCTGTACATGCTAAATGTTTTGAAGATTTCCATGATTCCAAAAAATGATGCTTTATATACTGCTTTGGACTGACGTTGCGTTTTCGCAACATTCTGTATTTTAAAAAGTATTAAAGCTAATTTTCTGAAATTTTATTTTTGTCTTATTTTATGTCTCATTAGTCAGGAAAACAACTTTTGTGCGCATAGGATAACTGTAACCATGACCGGTACTGAATGGGTTAAACAATTACACACATATGAATTCAAACGAACAATTTATTTTATTTCAAAATCATTAATCTGTCACAATCGTATTGTTATTAAGTCTAATTTGAGTCTAAAATGTGGAAAATATTAAATATTAGCTTTAAAAAGTCTACATTAATTCATATTGTGATTACTGGTAAAAATCCTCACACTTATTTATAATCAAAATTGTAATTGGATAGGTCAATTCCAAATGTTAACTTTAGGAGCTGCATTTCTGATATACCACACAATATGACCAGTCCAAAGTACACTTCTTGTACTGGGTTCAAGGTACACCACTCTGTTACTAAAAACGAAATTGCTAATCATGATGTTCAGGTTGGGTTTAACTTGATTATAAGCATATGGGGTTATAGCTAGGAAGCTATTTCATGATGCATAACACTCATTTCAGAATATACAGTGTATGTGGTGGTATAGAAGTACATAAAAGTATCTGGGAAAATTTACTTTTGCAAGGTGAATTTACTTTTTCAAGAACTCTTAAAAAATTTGAGCTTTCAAGCAAACATAGATTACTCCACTGAGACCCCTAACAGTAAATGTTTTAACTGCGTGTGATATTGTTTATTTATCTAAATAGAGCTAGAAATGGCATAGGTCCGAGGCACATTTATGTCCAAGGTACACCACTTTCCCCTAATTCTTCTTACTTGATTTCAGCACATCGAATTATGCGCCATACAATGTAACTATAATGGTCATTTTTTCTAAAAAAAAAAAGACTTTCTTGTCCACCTAAAAAACAACATACATATGAAAATGTATGAAAAAACATACATATGTATGAAAATGAAACCAATGCAAGAAATTTTTAATCACATTCTTTTGATCTATGTAATGGGTTAGAAGATACTTTTTATAAATAGGCATAATTCGAATTTGTTTTTTGTCAGAACAATGTTATTTCTCTATGAGACTCTACTTCTAACTGAACACTAATTTCTGAAAAGTGAAGTTAAAAAATATTTGTGATACATCAAGTTTAAATTATCATAAACTATCATAAATCTGGAAGTTTTATTTTTTTCCCCCCTGGAACGTCATGCGTCCTCAAATAAGGATCGTATGTAATTTTGAAATTAAGGCCCTGGAAAAAATTATAAGGTTGATTAAAAAACCAGTTAAACTAGGATTTATGCAAATTTTTCGGATGGGAAAGCAACAAAAATACAAAGTATGCAAATAATTTGTTAATTATAATACACTTTAATTAAAATCTAATTCAAATGAAATGAACTAATTACCGTATTAGGTATTTTTATTATATATATTTTATTTATGATATATATTTTATCGACTGATAAATGTCATTTAAAAAAAGGTCAATTTTTGTAGGATATTGATTTTGTATTTTCATTCACAACTCCTGGACCATATAATTAATTATTTCCAAGATGAAATGTCATCAGATTTCTAAATTGCCATTTAATGCTTTGATTATATATTACATACGTTCATAACCTATGTTTTTAATTTCATTTCTAAGAAAGAGTGATATTAAATTTTTCGAGTTTTACTATGTTTTATACTTTTTTTTTGTTAATATATTTTGCGACCTTATACTTTTTTCCAGGGCCTTAACACAAAAGTCTATTTTCAGTAGTCCATAATAATTTACTTTTGAAATATTCATCAAAATACAAGGTGAACCAAAAGTCTTACCCTGGTTATAAAAATTCATTACAAAATAACTGCTTAATATAATAATGTAACTTTTGTATCACTGGATAGCTCAATTTCAGCAGTTGTTTTGTGCAATCGATTGCACGAGTGCTTCCTCAAGAGTGACTCAGCGAAACATTTGTAAGGAAGACATCATTTTCAGCTGAAATGGCGCCGATTCAAAAGAAAGCCCAATGTGTCCTTTGGTTTCACGAAACGAAATCACCCATTAATGTTGAACGTAAATTTCGACATTGTTATAGACATAATCCTCCTGATGCAAAATCAGTAAAGTGATGGTATAAAAATTTAAAGAAACAGGCAGCGTTCAGGATCTTCCCATAAGTGGTAGGCATAGTATCAGTGAAGACACTCTTCAGCAATCATTTCAACGTTCTCCTACTGAATCCCAACTCGTCAAGAATTACATGTTCTTGAAATACCGCAAACAAGTTTGGTAAAAATTCTTCATAAAAGGCTTCGGTTGCATGCTTATAAAGTGCAAATCCTTCAGGCCTTTCAATCAAATGATTTCCCGAACACTTGGCGGGAGCCTGAATTCCGCTTAGACATTCTCCGAGCTACCAAGGAGGCACACGTTGAAATTTACTTAGGTAAATGAACTTATAAAAAAAATTATGACGGTACTTACAATATATCCAAATAAACACATGTCTAATTATGATAGTTTGAGCACAATAAATACTTATAATCAGGGCAAGACTTTTGCTTCCCTCCTGTGTATTTAGCAGTATTAATTCAGGCGTAATGAGCTAAGGTAACATTTTTAATGCCAGAGATTTTAGTTATTTCTCGTTATTATTATATACCTAAATTATTAATGCGTGAATTTTTAAAAGAAAAAAATATATGAGAGTGCAGATTTTTATTAATTTGAGGCTTTTGAGGCAGTTGTGTATGAGTTTGGACTCAATAAATCCACCTATAAAGATATTATTGTATTTTTGTAACTTGTAAATAACTCATCAAATAAGATTATTTTAATTGTTGATTAATTATAACTAGACTCATGCATAAAGAATTGACCTGCATCAAAAACATTTTACAAAACGAAACTAAGTTTTAGCATGCATAATATTAAGAAAAGCTAACTCACCTCTCTCCGGCATTTCCTGTGGTCGCTTGGAAAAACATTTTTAGGCCATACAATTCAATAAATATGAAATCCGATTGCTGACTATAGTTGTTTTTAATCAGAGATTTTCTTTCAGAATTTTATGAATAAAAACAGAATCTTTCACAAACTTTAGCACAGGTTTAAACATTCAGAATACGTATAAAGGCATTTTTTTATGCCTTGAATGAGTTATAAAGAATAAACAGAAGAATACTTATTGTTTTAATAATATAACAATTAATGGATTACTTGGCTGTACGAATGCAGCCTGAATATTAGAATGTCAATTCAAGAATAATGTTACTTCAGTTTTTCGAATAAGTTCAGAGAGAAAAACAGAATCAATAATAAAAAAAGAAAAAGAATGAGTTTTGTTTCACTTTCTGGTCACATGACTGTCTACTTCTGATCGGCTGTCGCCTTTACCGCTTCCCATGAATCAACAGGCTGGGGCGGGGCGGGAAGGCACCGGAGCAGGAGTCGAAATACTTGGAAAAGGGATCACCTGCGTAACCGGTCGAATCAGAGTTCCAGCAGAAGAGGTCTTAAGTTGCAGGACCCTGGCGATTCCGTCAGGTCCGGGAATCAACTTGATGATTCTGGCGAGATCCCAATGGAGTGGAGGTGATACTTTATTTTTCAGGATGACGAGTTCCCCTGGAGAAAAGTTGTGACGGTGGTTGTTGGTTCTTTTGGATCTATACAGCAATGTTGGCAGGTATTGTGCTTTCCACCTCTTCCAAAACGTTTCCTTCATCTGCAATAAGAGCTTATACCTAGAAGAAAGACTAAGATAATTGTTTGTTAATGGCAGTTCTGGCAATTCTAATAATGCAGTTCCAATCAAGAAATGTCCTGGTGTTAAAGCTGCGATATCATTAGGAGCATTGGACAATGGTGTTAGAGGCCGCGAATTTATAACAGCCTCTATTTGACATAGAAGAGTGGACAGTTCCTCAAAATTTAAAATTGCGCCTTGTGTGATTTTTACCAAATGATGTTTGGCTAATTTTATCGACGCTTCCCAGAGTCCCCCAAAATTTGGAGCATACGGGGGAATAAAGTGCCAGGTTATTTGGTGTTGGGAAGCAAAATTTTGTAATTTTTCTTCTTTGAATAAAGAAAATAGCTGTTTTAGGTAAGAATGGGCTCCGACAAAATTTCTGCCATTGTCCGAAAATATGTCAGAGGGGTATCCGCGCCTACCTATGAAGCGTTTCAAGGCTGCGAGAAAGGCTTCTGTAGAAAGATTTGAAACACATTCAAGATGCACTGCCTTTGTCGCCATACAGATGAAAAGGGCAATATATGATTTAAAGGTTGTCGCTTTTCGTTTATGTTGACATTTTGTCATTACTGGTCCCGCGAAATCGACACCAACCTTCGAAAAGGGCCGAATGGGTGTGATTCTTTCTGAGGGTAGATCCCCCATCTTTGGAATTATTGGCTTAGCTGACAGTCGAAAACAGAGTATACACTGTCTTAATACTGATTTTACGGTGGAGCGTCCGTGGGGAATCCAAAATTTGTTTCTAAGGAGTGAAAGTACTAAATTGGGACCAGCATGGGAGCTTAAGTTATGATAATATGTTATTATCAAGGAAGTAACGTGATTTGCTTTGGGAAGTAATATGGGGTGTTTTTCTTGAAATCGTAAGGATGGGTGGTTTCGCAGGCGTCCTCCAACACGAAGAATGCCTGCTTCATCCAGAAAAGGATCAAGACAGAATAGATGGTGTGAAGGTTTTAAAAGTTTGCCTTTCCTTAGTAAGGCAATTTCATCACTAAATTCTGCATTTTGAATAATTTTTACAAGCCACATTTCCGCTTGATTTAGCTCTATGGCCTTTAAAGGACTACTTTCCTTTGATTTGGTTTTAATTTTATTGATAAATCTCAAAACATAAGCTAGAATTCTTAAAAGTTTTAGATAGTTAGAGTATTTCGTGATATGTGATATGAAAGTGTTATTAGAAAGTGTAGGCTTAGAACTTGAATCTGTCGAATGTTGATGAGTTTGTTTCTGAACAGAAACTGAATGTAATGTGCACATTGGTGGTAGCTCAAAACTATGGAGCCATTTTGGCCCTTCCCACCACTCAGTTCTAGCTTTCAACTTAGCCGGGGACAATCCGCGTGTGGCACAATCGGCCGGGTTTTCTTTTCCTGGGATATGTCTCCAGGATTTTAGTTGAGTAAGAGCTCTGATTTTGGTAGCTCTATGGGCCACGAAACTATTTCCTTTGTTTGAAGGGTTATTTATCCAGTTTAATACAATAGAAGAGTCAGTGTACCAGTATGTCGAATGAGTAAATTTAAGGGATTTTTGAATGTTGCAAATTAACTCAGCTACGAGTACAGCCCCACACAATTCTAATTTCGGTAAAGTGAGTACTTTTATGGGTGCGACTCTAGTTTTAGCAGCAATTAAATATACCTGAATCGTGTTCGTTATGATCTTTAAATATGCGACTGCCGCATACGCCCTCGGAGAGGCATCACAAAAGCCATGCAGTTCAACTGTACAATCTTTAGTATTTGAACCTACATAGCGTGGAATGGACATAGATTTAAACTCATTAATTTCATTATAAAAAGTTTTCCATTCTTGCAAAATATCTGGAGGTATAGGCTCATCCCACGTTGATTGCAACTTCCACAATTTTTGTAGAATGAGTTTTAAGGTTATTGTAGATGGCGAAATAATTCCGAGGGGATCATAAATTTGCGCAATTACGGACAGCAACTGTCTTTTTGTATTAATTTGTTGATCAGCTAAGGTTCTAACTTGAAGAGTATCTTCACTTAAATCCCAGAACATTCCTAGTACTCTTTGATTTATTTTTTCTTTATCCTCAAAAAAATGAATGACCGAATTAGCCTTATCTTCCTCTGGAATATCAGAGAGCGCTTCTGGATGGCTACAAGCCCATTTCCTAAGTTTAAACCCTCCAGCTTGCATTAGAGCCTGCAGCTCCATTATTCTATCTTTTGCTAATTGAAGGGATTGTGCCCCTGACAATAAGTCGTCGATGTAAAAATCTTCCTTGGCAATTTCTGCTGCCAATGGAAAATTTTGTCCCTCATCCTCACATAATTGCTTAAGGGTGCGTAACGCTAAATAGGGTGCACAAGCTGTTCCGTAGGTGACAGTATTCAATTCGTAAAAAGATAATTGGTCATTGGGAGATTCTCTCCAAACAATTCTTTGGTAGATTCTATGTTTCCTTTCAATTAAGATTTGCCGATACATTTTAGCTATGTCTGCACTGAACGCTACAGGGTTGGCTCGAAATTTTACTAAATTGTCAAAAATATTCGACTGCAGTTTAGGACCAATGTATAGAATGTCATTTAAAGATTTGTTATTTGTTGTTTTAAACGAGGCGTCAAATACTACACGTAATTTTGTTGTTTCAGAGTTTTCATTTACCACCGCATGATGCGGTAAATAATAATGTGGCGTTTCATTAATTTCAGCTGGATTTAATTTTGTCATATGACCCAAATTTATATATTCGTTCATGAAATTCGAATACTCCATTTTTAATTGTGGGTTCTTTTTAATTTTATTTTCAATGGAAAGAAATCTTGAAATAGCACCTGACTTACTGTCACCTAGTGCCTTATCTGGCTTAAAGGGTAGGTGAACGACATATCTTTCCTGACTATTTCTTTTAGTTGTGGTCACATAAATATTTTCCACAGGATCATTTTCTATCTTTTTTGATTCTACATTTGGAATTGATTCTGTATCAAAAAATTGTTTTAAAGTGTTGTTGATATCATCATCAATAGTCATATGGCACGTTAAACTGATATTTGTACATTGAAAACTGTTTATTCGTCCTGAAAGGAGGTAACCCAGCTTTGTGTGGAATGCTGTAGGAGTTCCTGCTGGCCCTTGAATTGGACTGCCATTGCAGATTGAGGCGACTATTTCTGTCCCAAGAAGAATATCGATTGGACCACTAACGTCATAATTGGGATCCGCTAGTTGTAATCCCTTTATGTGTGGCCAATCATGTTGCGGTAGTTGGAAATTAGGGAGAGGTGAGGTAACCCTATCAACTATAAAAGCTCTGACTGAAAATGACTCCGACGAAAAATGCGGAGTGAATTTAAATTCTGTTTCGTTGAGAGCAGTTTCTGCTAAAACGCAATTAATCCCTATTATACTATGCGACGTGCTCCGTAAGGGCAAATTTAGTCGCTTAGCACATTCCTTAGTAATTAATGAATTTTGACTAGCATTATTATCAAAGCTTTACAATGCACAATTTTTCCTTGATTTGATTTAACCTTAATTAGTGCTGTAGATAACAAAACATTACTAGAATAAAACTGAGCACTATTAGAGACTGATATATCTGGCGATACATGATTCGCCCTTTCAGAATTTATATTTCTACCATAAACATGCAATAACGTATGATGTTTTTCTGCACAATTTTTACAATTAATGTTTATCCTACAATTCTCCAGCCTATGATTTTGGCGTAAGCAATTTAGACATAACTTATTTAATTCAACAAATTTCCATCTTTCTTTAACCGGTTTTGAATTAAATGTCGGACATTTAAATAGCGCGTGACGCTCATTACAAAGAATGCACGTATTTTCCTTTTTCACAATTGTACTCAATACGTTTGATTTCTTCGAATTAGTGAATTTTACGTCTTGTTTACATTTTATCTCTTCAACACCGCGCGCTTCGCGCTCAACGAATTTCCTAAAAAGATCAAGATCAGGCAATTTATCACTGTCCAACATTAATTCCCATCTCTGTTTTAACGATTCATCCAATTTCCCCATCATGAATTTTATTATAATTAAGTCGCTTAACGCATTAGAATCTAAACCCAAAGTTTTTAAGTTTCTGACGGCTTCGTTACAAGTATCTAATAACTCAAGTAAAGTTTTAGCATTGTTTGCTTTTACAATTTTCATAGAAAATATTTTGTTAATTTGACTCAATGCTAATTGTCTTTTATTTTCATATCTTTCATTTAATATTTCCCAACATTGATCTAAATTTTCCTCTTTTAGAGCGAATCCTCGAATTAATTTAGCTGCGTTTCCGCGCACTGAAGAATGTAAATATTGCAGTTTTTCAATTTTGGATAATTGATTATTTTGTAGAATTGTCGAATTAAAAATTTCTTTAAAAGAAATCCAATTTTCGGTTTCACCAAAAAATTTTGGAAGATCAAATTTAGGTAATTTAATAAGAGACGATTTACCATTTTTCTCATCTTTATTTTCCGCGTGAGTATCTGAATCGCACGCATTTACTTCTGTTTTGTCCTCTAACTCCACCAGTAAATCAAAACCCACTCCCTTATATCTCAAATACATATCCATATAATCCTCATTCTCTTTAGCGGATAAATTTTTAAATATTTCCGCGATTTCATGATCATACGATTGAACTTTGGTTTTTAATAATTTAACCTTAGATTGTTCATCTTTACTACACCCCTTTACTCTATCTCTAAAACTATCGATTTCCTTACATAAATTTTCAAATAATAAAACTTGCTTAGATAATTTCGGCATTTTAGAATATATAAGTGTAAATACACATAACTATAGGCCTTCGAATTACAGAACAAACATTCAAGAACAAAAATAAATCATTTTAAGAATAAATGATTACGAATAAGAATAAGAATAAGAATAAGAATATCAAATACATATTAAATATATATAGTTTTTTTTTTTTTAATATATATATCTGTATAAATCATCGATAGACTCCGGCTCGACGGACCAAAACTCATGTTGATTAATTATAACTAGACTCATGCATAAAGAATTGACCTGCATCAAAAACATTTTACAAAACGAAACTAAGTTTTAGCATGCATAATATTAAGAAAAGCTAACTCACCTCTCTCCGGCATTTCCTGTGGTCGCTTGGAAAAACATTTTTAGGCCATACAATTCAATAAATATGAAATCCGATTGCTGACTATAGTTGTTTTTAATCAGAGATTTTCTTTCAGAATTTTATGAATAAAAACAGAATCTTTCACAAACTTTAGCACAGGTTTAAACATTCAGAATACGTATAAAGGCATTTTTTTATGCCTTGAATGAGTTATAAAGAATAAACAGAAGAATACTTATTGTTTTAATAATATAACAATTAATGGATTACTTGGCTGTACGAATGCAGCCTGAATATTAGAATGTCAATTCAAGAATAATGTTACTTCAGTTTTTCGAATAGTTCAGAGAGAAAAACAGAATCAATAATAAAAAAAGAAAAAGAATGAGTTTTGTTTCACTTTCTGGTCACATGACTGTCTACTTCTGATCGGCTGTCGCCTTTACCGCTTCCCATGAATCAACATTAATGATTTTACTGGATTATTTGCAATAATTTATACTTAATGAAAATAAGTTTGAATTTAATCAAATAATATAAAATAACGATTTAATCTATTTGGTTTTGAAATAACGTTGAAGTTTTTGGCTACCTAAGCGTTGGAAACTGTTTATTTTTCTTTGTTGTGAAATAAAATTCATTTAATCTGTAGAATAGAGAAAATTAGGTAAAAGACTTCAGACAATATTTATAAGATATCGCCATCAACAACAACTGCAGTCTATTGTCTTGTTTCACAAAATGAACATAAAAGAACCTCCCAGTTAAATGACCTCAGCTTAATAGTTATTATGGTACCACTTGTCGCGTGGGGAACAGCCCGGCACATATAACACTTAGTTCTCCTGCTTAAATTAACAACAGCGTTGCCCATTCTCGAGAAGGGTTTCATAAAGACTTTCACAGCACAAAAATTTATAAAGACTTTTCCAGCACCAAATTTTTCTCATGAACTCTCACCAATACCTTGCTACCAAATCTCCTTAGGCCACTTGTCACTTTATCTACCAGCATAGAGCATGCCGCTCCTTGTCGCGAAGGAGACCTGTCTCTAGCGGCCATTGTATTATTATTATTATTATTATTATTTTTTTAAGAGTTTAAATAAACTCCGGAAGAGGGGCCTAGCATAGCTGGAATCGCTCGACGCTGCTCCTAGAGCAGTGAGCGGCACCTCTTCCCTGTTAATATTTATAAGAATAATCTTTATACTTTAAATTGTTCGTGTACAAAGTGGTATATGGCGCTTACTTGCTTGGACGAATCATGATATTTCGTCCAATCGCGAACAAATTTTTGTACACGAAATGCTATATAAACTGCTTAAGTATCCACGTAAATAACAAATTATTTTAAACTGTTCAAGCAAATCACACCAAAGTTTAAATGTTAGGAGGTTTGTTTTTAGACAGAGCGTACGCGCTAATATGTATTTCTTACTTTTATTGTTTTTTTTGTTTGTGTTTCCCTTACTTTCGTTACATTGTGTTGGAAAATAATAAAAGTAAGTAATTATTTTATTATGATTGTTGTTAGGTAATTTTTGATCTCTTTACCATTTGTAGAATTAACACGTCTATGAACTGTTAAAGTGTGATATTCTGACAACTTACAAAATGCACGTAATCAAATTTTGGACATTAAAAATAACACTGCGTTTGAAAGAAAAAAAAAAAATCGACCTTTGATACCATTCTTGTTGATTATTATGTAAAATGACCTCCTGAATCCGAATATGACTACCATTTTGCACAGTTAACCACCGTTTTCTCGGGACACCACACCCTCCCCCAATTTTTATCACTATCCGGCAATTTTATGGCCATGAATTTGATTCGGAGAATGAAAAAGAATTAATTTAACACTTAGTATATATATATAAAATTAATAATAGATTAAAAGAAATATAAGAAATGTAATACACAATTTCAGTGGCAAATCCCCCCTCCCCACCTAAATTTCCCCCTTGCCGCAAATACTCATGTTTTAGAATTTTTCAACTCTGTAGCCCCTCAGAAGATATTTAACACTTAAAATAATCCCCTCTCCCTAAAAACCAAATTTATAGCCATAAAATTACCGAAAAGTGATAAAAATAAAGGGCCGTCCCTAAAAAATAGTGGGTGATAGGACAATATGGGCGTCATATTCAGATTAAGGAGGACATTTTCCAGTAGAATTTGCAAAAATGGTGTTGGGGACAATTTTCATGCAGAACAGTGTAATTCAGACAAAAAATCATCCGTCTATTTTTACAGCTCACTGGTACTTTTAGTGTCCGTGAATGTATTTAAGCTTATATAATAACGTTTGATATAGATATGTTGTTGCAATGTTAGTTTTTGAGGACGGATAAACTTTAAACGTGCTAATGATAAATAAATTCATATAAAAGATGTAATATAATATTAAAGGAAAACTTTATATGTTGGTAAAGAAAAAAAAAAAAAAAAAAAAAAAAAAAGGTTATTTCTAGTTTTATTGTGTATATATATATTTTATTGTAATGCAAATCTGCTAAAGATTTGGGGAGGGTGGCGTAAGAGATTTTTTTTTTTTTTCAATTCCAATAGACGAATTGGAAGATCCATTAGAATAAAGCATTTTCCAATTTTTTTTTTTTTTTTTTTTTTTTTTTTTTTGAATACTTTTTAACGAAACATATTACATTAGATTTGCGTTACGAAATTTTACGTGGATATTTAAAATAATCTAAAATTTGCAATTCTAAAATAAAAAAAAGAAAATCCTTATATTTCCAGTTTCAGTTTTTGGCATTTTCTACGATTTTTTTTTTTTTTTTAAACGTAGATCTCCGTACGGTAATGTATAAAATGTTCCTAAATATTTCTTTGAAAAATAAATTCAAATTCGCTAAAAAACTGTATTTTCTTTCAATATATATTTCAAGAATTTTATTATTCAATGAATATCGAAGTAACATTTTTCAGAATGTGTCTTCAATATTTTTCATTTCATATATATAGTATTCCATGAGTCCATTTTATTCTTTTGCAATTTTTTTAGTTATTTACAGCGTCAAATTCATATTCGTCTTATAATGCCGCCATCAAATAGAAAATATTCAAGATTCAGAATTTATAGTTATGAACGTATTTATCATTTTGAAATGTCCATCAATATTGAAACATTTTTAGCGTTATGTATGGTTGTGTATCTATTTTACACACTGTCGCTTCTGAAATAAATTCACCAAATTATTAAAACGCAAGGAGAAAAATATATAAAATGATGGCATATAGAGCTATAAAATAATATAATGAATGTTTGAGGATATATTCCTAAATATCAAAATTATGGACGGATAAAACCATTATAGTTTCTGAACTTCATGTTAAAAGTTTCTATATAATAATGCTAAGGAAATTTATTTCTAAAATATCACAGTTTAATCACTAAAAATAGTTGCTATATATTCATAAAGGGTGTCCCAAAAAGTTTGAAATGAGTTTTAATTATTTTTCTATTAGATATAAGTATGGGCAATGTAATCTGAAAAATTGTTCAAAATAAGGTAAGAAATAAAATCACGTAAAAAAAAAAAAAAAAAAAAAAAAAAAAAAAAAAGAATTGTATACGACTTCTTCAGACAAATTTAGTCAAAGTTTTTTTTCTTTTAATTCAACAATACTATTAAAAAAAGAAAAACATGCCTGTATCTTTAAAATTGAATGAGTTTTACTTAACTGATATTAAAATAGGAGCCCTATACGAAAATCAAAATGTAAATTTGCTAACACTATAAAAATGTAATATGCACGATAATATTTAGTATTAAAACAATTTTTGTTTACTTAGGGTAAATTCCCTATCCAGTCACGTATTCTAAATCGTATTTTATATTAAAATTGACATATTTTATTTGAAAAAAATATAAAACAATAAATAAAAATAAGTATTAATTTGTTTTCAAAATATCAAATTTATTTTTTAAATTACGTTCTAAGAAATGAATTCACAGGCGATATTATTTTTCTTTCATTTAACTGTAATTTTCAGAGCTTCAAATGTTCAGATTAAAATAATTTCTTAAAACAACATTAAAATGTTGATTTAAATATATTTTTCCTTAACATTTGAAACGCATTTTAAGTTGTAAATCTTTAAATTTTTATTGTATCGTATTATAAAAACAACAGAGAGTTCTCTTTAAAATGCATTTTGTAAAATATCTAACTCGGTGCATAATTTTTTAATTATATGTCCTAACTGCGAAATAGCATAAAATGAAATCGAGAGCTGCATGCGCCCCTTGGCTTGCTTAAAGAGAACACCGTTTATCACTATTAAGATTTTATCAGAGTGCTTTAGGTTTAATATTTGATATCGTATCTTTGATCTAAAAAAATTCATTTTCCATTAGCATACGCTATTAAGTTTTCCTTTTCAATTTGTATATGATTAAAAGGCTTTTTTGAACACAGAAACTTCTTTTTAAATAATACGGAAAAGTGACATTAGTCAACTTATTTTCTGTATCATATTTAATTTGATTTTAAAAGATACAGATATTCGGTGTTTTCTAACGGTCTTGTAGAATAAAAAATAAAATATTTGTAACTGACCAAATTTTTTTAACATATATGAATTTAAAAAGAAAATTTAATATTTGAAAGTAAACGTGAGGGAATTTTTTTTAACATATTTCTTTCTTACCTTATTTTAAATTTTTTTTTTTTTTTTTTTCAATTTACATGGTCTATTTATTTCAAATGCGTAAAAAAAATTAAACCACGTTTCAATATCTTTGGGGTATGTATGTGTCTTTGTGTGTATGTATGTATATATAAATATTCATTCAAGATATCAGCATGCTTCGCTTTCATGAAGTCACATATAATTTATTGTAATCGATGTATTTTGTCATCTTTCATGGAATTTCTCATTTCTCGGTTTTCTTAAAATGAAATTAAAATCAAATCAAATAATAATAATTAAAATAATTAAAATAATCGTAAAATTTACTCGAATTTATCTTTGATGGATTTTTTGTGAAGTTAAAATGAATTTCCTGCAATTGAGCTTTGAGTGTTATGTTGTGGGGATTAAGGCCGACTGACTTCACTAGGGTCCTAGGCCTGAGGAGGATTGACCTCCGTGGGGTCTTTTAAAGGGATCCTAGCCCGTATTTACGCAAGTTTCGCAGAAAACCATGGAAAACTCCAAATTGCTAGGCCGATGAGCGCGAGCTGGGATCGAACCCGGCACCTCACCGACTGAATTTCAGAGCTTTTCTGTTTTCCGTAAGAGTATTTTTGAAGTTTATATTTGTTGCACCATTCTAACTTATATATTTGCAGATTGAATGCGATCGCCACATATAGGATCCTGCACCGGGTCGAGTGTGGCTTGGATGTGTACTGATTCTGACTCGCGGGTCTGCTGCAATAATTTTTAAGTTCTGCGTTGCTTTTTTTTTTTTTTTTTTTTTAAATGAATCTAATATTTTGAATGTAGATGGGATGTTATTGTCTTTTACATAGTAATTTAAAATGACATCTCTCATAATATGAGTTTGATTACAATTATGTAAAAATTAATGTCTAAAACTTAAAATTTTATTTGTAAAAATTCTTCTTCTTCTTCTTTTTTTTTTTTTCTTCTAATGTATGTTTATTTTCCTATTTAACATTTTCATATACTGCGAAAATGTTTGGAACAATGGATTTTTTAAAGTAAATTTTTATACATTTGGAATTTTCTGTACTGTGCGTTGAAATTTCGTTTATAAGTAGATAGATTAACACAGGGTTACCACTTCAGGCAGCCGACTATGTCTAGAAGAATTTATATGAATGGGAGGCTATAAAATCTGATATTTTAAGGGAGTTATCAGACATTATAAACCATAGGTGCCGGAAGTAATACCATGAAACGTGTACAGACTATTAAGACCTTTGCCAAAACTGTAAAATTTTACGAAAAGTGAAGGGTTGAAATTATACTTTAAATTCTGTTTATTCGATTTTTATTCACTTATTTTCCGTGGTATAGTTGTATCTTTACAAATTGCTATATGTTTTTTTATGATTAATTATATGAAGTGTGTTATTTTTTGCTATTTTAACTTCATTTTTTCCTTCTTCTACTGGATGGCCATCTCTCCCCGGCTTGAAGGAGAAATGGCCCTTTGCCATTTTAATTTCAAACTGCTTCCTGATTTTGTTTTCAATATTTAATTGTTTTTTGCCCAAAATATGATAAGTATATACATAAAAATTTCAAATATGCATAACTATTTTTTGTATTTACATTCTAAGAATTTTTATTTAAATCTTTGAAAACTACTGTCATCTCTCCTAGAGTTACCCAAACTTTTGTCAAATCACAAAATTCCTTGAAAATCTATATTGTTTAATGCAACATAATAAAAATATTTAAGGTAATGATTTTTTTTTCTTATTAATTAATTTTATGAAGGATAACTGCAAAAGTTTAAAAGCTAAAATTTAAATTGTTTGTGTTTGTGTTTTGAGAGTAAAGCCGATTGACTGCACATGGATCCTGTGCCTGAGTGGGAGTGACCTGTGTGGGGGTCTTTATAAGGGGTCCTAGCCCATATTTATGTAAGTTTTAGAGCAAATCATGGAAAACTCCGAACGGTTAGTCCGACGAGCATAACCTAGGATGTAATCGGCAATAAAAATGCAATATATATATATATATATATATTGGCCTAATTTGAGGTTTTGGAAGAATATATATATTTATATATATTATTTTACTTACAGCTATATTTCGCCTATGTAGTGTTTCACTATGTTTATCTGTAAATTACTATAGACGAAGGATTGTTAAACAATTTTCTGTAAGTGTTTGTAGGTAATGCTCAGTGTTGTGCACGAACGCGTTCATTTGAACGCGTTCGTGAGCGTAGCTCAAAAATTTTGAGTTTTGAGTTGAACTTCGCTCGTTTTTTAAATTATGAACTTGAGTTGAGCGTAGTTCGTTTTTTACACGAACTTGAGCGTGAAAAAGCAATTCAAGCTCAAGCTCATATTAAATATTTCTGTCTGAAATATGAAAAGGAAAGTAGAAGAAGAAAAGGACAGAAAAGAAAATAACTCGGAAAAATGGATCTCGGAAAAAAGGGCATTTGTAATAAAAGGCACTGGTAAAAAGGGCACCAGATAAAAGGGCGCCCAGAAAAAAGGGCACCTGGAAAAAAGGGCACCGAAGAAAGGGTACTTTTGATATTTGCAAATCGCAAAAACAATAAACATCAACTAATGAATTTTAAGAATGATTTTCATAACATATTTTTAGAAATTTCAATCTATTAAATTGGTACCACTTTCACTTAGTATATACTTGGAGGAGGGGGGGGGGGGTCCAGGAGCATATTGAAAGAGAATAATTGTTTTTATATCTCCTTCTTACTGATTTTAATGAAATTTTGTCTAATAGTCATTTGCTGTTTATGACAAAAAATGCAGTGTCACACATACTTCGGGATCTGAAATTTTTTTTTTCTTTTTAATATCATCTTGTTACCGATTTTAACGATATTCCGTATTATAACTAACACTTATTCTTTACGAAAATCATAATAAGTGTTATATATAGCTTAGGGGACAAGGGGTTTGTGTAGATGCAAAAGAGAATTTTTTATACCACTCTATTATAGATTGAAATAAAATTACAAAAGTGTTACACATATCTTGGAGGGTGGGGGGCAAAGGGGCGAAATGATTGTTTTTATATCACCATGTGAACTATTTCTTTGGAACTGTATAAATATAACATAATCTTTGTTAAAATTATAGTAAATGATATATAGTTGAAGGGAGGCAAGGGGGAGATTTTCACTATTTCTTTTTTATGTCACATTTTGAGCTTTGTAATATAATTAAAAATTCTTTTTAATGTCAAAAACTTAAAATAACATATTACAAATTAAATTAAAAATATGTATATATTTCTTTCGTTTCGCACTCATTTTGCAACAATGCTCTATGATCTTATGTGAATGATTCTCAAAAATGGATCAACAATTGTTTACAAATTTAATGGATTATGTATAGGAAATAAGTACGCTATATTTTAAATATTGCGACAACGACCGATTAAACGTGTAATACGAGGATTATTTTAATCGTAAAGTTATCTGACCAGCTTTAAAATATCATTTATGACACTATCATGAACATTTTTGACTATAGACATTCCACTTTGAAATCTTTCTAAATTATTCAAAATTTGCGAATTTCTAAACATGGCAGAATAAGACAATATTTCCCAAACACTTGCTATATGAAGATTATTGGATTGGAAATACTATAGAATTGCATGAAAACTGAAATATAAAACTGACCTAAACAAAATTAAATAACAAATTAGGATAAGATAAATATATTGAAGCGGAAGGTGGGAGGGTATCCTAATAGTTGAGGAACTACATTCTACAATCGAGCCAAATGATAAACAGACTTCATATCTTTTAACATGTACATAGTATGAGCTAAAGTAGAAATGTATGAGAACAAATATATGATGGGGATCTGAGCAGAGTTCAACTATTACAAATAGTTTATTTATACGACAATTTAAGTTAATTTAGAAAGTGTTTTAAATAAAAAAATGTATTATAAATAATAAAAGCACCAATTTCGCACACTTTAAGTTTTTAGACATAAAATAAAAATAAATAAACGCGAAGAATAAATCTGAATATGAATAAGAATTTCTTTTTTACGATACTTTTCGAATATAGACTTGTTGTTTTTCAACATTTTAAAACTTTACTCCCTCTCATATTCACAGTCAGATTTTTACTTCCTTTCTTTCTGATATAAAACGGCATTCTTTGAACTTATTAGAAGAATGTAAACAAAACTCTTCCCTAAAGCGACTTTGACCACCTATTGAGTGAAGTCGTAAAAACAGGAAACAGGGGGCTTTTACCGATCTTTGTTGGTTGAAACTTGAATAATTGTTATCTGATGGCTATAATCAGATATCCAGATGTTGGAGCCACTGGGTATTGGTGACCACTTTCGACTTTTAAATACCCTCATTCAAAATAAAATAAAGAGAGGGGGACACTAGGAAAAGCGAATCTTTCTTTTCTTTCTCTTTTTTTGTGTGTGTTAGCCATAACACACACAAAAAAGCTAAAATTTATAACCAGAAATTGGTTACAGCTCAGATAGCATCTCACTCTTTTGATAGGATAGTGAATGTATGTTTCTCTGTTCGATTTATTTTCAAGGAAGAAAAAGAAATGGGGGAGAAAAAACGGGGATCGTTTTAGTAGAGTATTCTCATTTCTCAGTCATTCACTATCACTTTTAACACTTTTTACATTCCGTCGTAGTCATTTGCAAATATATCTGAAATTTCTCTGAGAAAGTAAGACCATGTGAAAAATATCAATATATAAAATTTTTCTTCAAGCTAATGAAAAACTATAATGGAAAGCAGTCTTTCTAAAAGATAAAGAAAAGGTGTATTAAACTATTACTATTTTGATATTTCATTTCAATTTTAATTTAAAAAAAAATATTAAAAGGAAAAATAAGAATAGCATATAATTTCATTTTTAATAAAATTTTAGATTTTTTTTTTTTTTCGTTAATCAACAGAAAATGAATTTTAGAAAAGCAAAATCCATATAAGATTTGAAAAATTTCTTGAAGAATTCCAAAAATTATAATATATAATTTCTATATTATATTTCATTTTTATATAAAATATGTGGAATATATTATTATTATCATTTTAATTTTCATTTACAAAATATTATATTTACATTACTATATTTAAATATATATATCAGTTTTAAATTCTTCGAAATTCGATAACAATTTAAAAATAGTTGTTGAAACATTGTTAGCGATATTTTTTATTATACTTTTTAAATGAAACACAATACTCTTTATAAATTTCAATTAATTTTGCTTACATGTTTCTTAAGAATTATTACTGATTATGTATTATTTATTATTGTTAAATTTTAAATCAAAATATTTTTTATCACATTTAAATACCTCAAAATTTTATAAAAGCACATAACAGCCAACAAAAAATATTAATTTCTATGCTTCTCTATGAACTAAAATTAAAAATATGTTATTAATTAGAACGTGAAAGTCATTCTTAATATAATTTTTAAGGAATATTTACTTTCGAGTGCGATTCAAATACAAGTATTTATTATTAAAAAAAATAATAATAATTAAAAAGAAAATAAGAGAGTATTTATTACTTTAATCAACATATTAAAAATATGTAAAATTGCTATATTATTTCATCATTCATTCTAATACATAGAAACCAGGAAGTAAAACCCTGATGAGATGATAATTATTAAGAATTTAAAAAAGAACATATATATGAGTGTTTATATCATTATTATGTTTAAATCATAATTATTCAAATTTCTTTTTCATAATTAACTATTTCGAAATTCGATAAGATCAACAGCGTGCTTTAAGAATAGAAAATTGCATGTTTATCTATAAATAGATATTGAAAACACAATTTTCTTTAGAGACTATATACAGCTTTTATTATTAAAAATATATAAAATGATGAAATTTATTTATTAATTTAAGCAAAATATAAAATGATTTCTACCTATATTATTCATTTATTTATTTTTCATTTTTAATAAAATTTTACATTCTTTATAAGTCAAAAGCGATGAGGTTTTTGATTCCTTATTTATTTGAAATATAATATATTCTTTCCTTTATCTAATGTTTTTTCTTCTCTTCTTTTATTTTTTGGTCATTATTAAAAAAAAAAAATAAAATAAAATAAAATAAAAAATCTGGAGTGACTCCACTCGACATTCCAAAAATTGAGTAATTAACGGTTTTGTAGATAAAGTAAAGTAAGAGGAGTTGTTAAATAAACAAAAGAGAAAATTATATTAGGTAGTTTGAATATTTTTCTTTATATAGTATACGAAGTTTAATTTAACGCTATCTTACCGAACACGTAGATCATAATGATAAAGAATATTTCGTTGTGTCCCTGTAAAAACCTACAAATGCTAGATTCACCAAAATGCTTATAGTTAGTGCAACAGTGACTTATAAATTTTCAGCTTTATCGGATAAGGCATTTAGACGCTATCGCACTTTAAAATTTGAGCCTATATACCACAATGATAAAGAAATTTGCATTTCGTCCCTGTAAAAATAATCATAAATTCTAGATTCTCTAAAGTTCATAAAGTTCGTGTGACGGTGACGTATAACATGTATATAAATTTTCAGTTCGTTTGAATAAGGCATTTACTAGCTATCACACTTTAAATAATTTAATATGATGAACAATTTTTAGTCACGAAAATCTATACAGTTTGTGTGATGGTGACCTCAGTTTGTGTGATATGACTCGTATATAAATTTTCCACTCAAACGGATAAGGCATTTAGATGCTGTCGCACTTTAAATAATTTCACCCCATAGGCCATAATGATACAGAATTATTTGCTGTGCTGTAAAAAAAAAAAAAAAAAAAAAAAAAAAAAAAATAGAAGTGTTAGATTCACCAAAACCTATACAGTTCGTGAAATTGTGACCTGTAATATGTGTATAATTTTTTTGTTCAATTGAATAAGGCGTTTAGACCCTATTGCATTTTTTCAAATTTGGTCCCATAGGCAATAAAGATAAAGGATTTTTCTTTGTGTCCCTGTAAAAAAAATTAAGTGCTAGATTCATCAAAATCTACGCAGTTCTTGCAACTATTACCTATAATATGTGTATAAATTGTTTGCTCGTTTCAGATTTTCCAAAATCTATACAGATTGAGTAACTGTGACCTTATATGTATAAAATTTTTACTCAATTGAATGAGGCGTTTAGATGCTATCGCACTTTTAAGATTTTGGTCCCACAGGCCATAGTGATAAAGAATTTTTCTTTGTGTCCCTGTAAAAAAACTGTAAGTGCCAGATTCACCAAAATCAATAGGGTTCGTGCTACAGTGACATGCATTATGCGTACCAACTTACAGCGCATTCGAGCAAAGTGTTTTTAGACGCTAGCGTACGTATTGAAACACCAAAATCTCGAATTCGGATTTTTGACATGATTACAATACTTTTCCTTTCATACGTTTGTTCGGAAAGTAATAAATTGACTAATTTTTTTATCATATTTATATACCAAATCAATAAAAGCGCGGCCTGCTTTAGAAATAAAAATAGAAGTAAATATTTTTCTTTAAAAAACATATATTAAATATAGATTTTTCTTTGCATACAATAGAGATGTTATGTATATATTAAGCAAAATGTAAAATGATTCCTGCTTATTCTTGTTATTATTATTATTATTATTATTATTATCATTTTTTTTTCATTTTTCATGAAATTTTACGTATTGCTTATAAATTAAAAATGATAATAGTGTATGTTATATTCTTTTACATTTTAAATTTCTTTTCTTTTTCTTCCATTTTTGTTTTCTTTTTTTCTTTCTTTTGATTTTTTTCTTTTCTTTTGATTTCTTTTTTTTTTAATTATTATTATTAAATTTTAAATCATACTAATTACTTTATCATATTTAATATCATGCTATTGATAATCAATAAAAACTCAGCCTGCTTTATAAATTAAAAATGACAGGGTAGGATATTTTCAGTTTCTTTTTCTTTCTATTATTATTATTATTTGTCATTTGAAAATGTTATATTATACTAGTTTCGTTATCAAAAATAAATAAATAACTCTTAATTTAAGCAAACTGGCTCTTGAGCAAACATGTTAGAGTAAGAAAAATCTTGTCATAGTTCTAATTGAAGAAATTAGTAAGCTGCATAGAACAAAAGATTAAAAATATTGTCAAAGTAAATTATTTCAAAAATAACTTAAAAATCTAATTTAAATTTACATTTTTAAATGTTATTTTATTTAGATATTTTTGGAAGTAAAAATACTTTTAAAATGTATAACTTATATATAATGTTTAAAAATTATTTTGATTATAATTCCATTATTTTAAATCTTTCAAAAAATTTCGTTTATCTAGAAATGACAGACTTTCAAAGACTTGTTTGATATTGACCATGACGCATCATACTTCAAAATAAACATTGTATATATACTCATAATTTCAGACCCGTTTTCTTTCATAACTTTTAAAAATTAATCTTTGGAGAAACTTTTGGAAAGTTTTCTGCTTTAAGCTAAAATAAAAATTTCTATTTGGAAATGATTTTATAGAACAAGGATCGACATATACATGTTTATATTTGCTATTTTGATAAATACCACATTCACTTGCATATAAAGTTGTCCTACTGTACCACATTTCTTAAATATTTGTAGAAACTTTCTAGTAATTTCTGCTTTAACTAAAACAAAAATTTATATTCAGAAATACTGGCATAGGATTGGAATTGCTTTGAGTACATATATATATATATAGTATTTTTTATTCTTCAACTCAGGCCTCTTCCACAATTTATTTCTGGGTGCGCCACTGTGCGCATAAACAAAAGTATTGGAAATTTGAGAATAAAAAAATACACAAAAACAGTGGGTTCACTATTCAGAAGTGTCCTCTAAATAAATTTCTACTACTATTAAATGAATAAGTTATAATTGAGAATTAAATGTTTATAAGTTTAATTAAACACTAAATTAAGAATAATTTTCATGGTAATTGACAATTTTAATAAATGTAAATTACCTATGAAAGTGTTCACCGAGTCACCGAGAAGATCTATATAGAGAAAAAAAAAATACTCAAAAATGAACTTTTAATGAACTTCGCTCCTTTTTAAAAATGAACTTGAGTTGAACGCGTTCATTTTTTTCAGACAGGAGTTTGAGCGCGAACTAGCTCGTTTTTTACACGATGAACTTGAGTTTGAACTAGCTCGTTTTTTTCGTGAACTTGCACAACACTGGTAATGCTAAACTTTGTATAAAGCACGTTTCTTTTTAATTTATTTTGTTTACATAAAAAATAAGGGTCTTTGCCTATTTAAAGGTGGCACCATTTGTCACCAAAATTAAACTAACACTCATATTTGCAATTTTTTTTTCTGATAATGCATGTCATTATAAAAAATTATGATACTTTTTATAACATCACCAGACTAGACAAGCTAACAGATTTCCATTACATTACCGGTCTGAATTGAAAGATATCAAATGTATTCTTTAACCACATTTCTTGCGACCATGGAAGCCTCTGCGCAAGTGCGGATTGAACGAGTCCAGTGTTAAATTAGGGGTGACTGAGAAAAACAAGCGATAAGGGAACACCGAATAACTGGATGTTTGCCAAATAACTACCTCTCGGCCAATTTTGCATCCCTAAAAACGTTTGGACTCGGCCTCACTGCTAGTCGTAGGAAACGTGGTCGCACTATACAAAGAGCTTTCAAAACAAAGTTTCCTTAATTTAAATATTTACTGTGAGAAAATTTCCCATGTTCAGTTTAAAAATATTATCTTAAAACTGTGAAAAGCTTAGTCGTGTCTCAAAATACTTACAGAAATATTTCTTTTTCTTTTTTCTTTCTTTTTCTTTTTTCCTGTTTTAGAATCACATTGTTCAAATTCTAAAATTGCAGAAGAAGTACTTATAATTTTCAACATATTATAATCGGGAAAAGTTTCAGTGTAACCTTAAACACTAACACAAAATCGTTCAGCAGCTCCTGGATTATGAATTGTGTTTGACGAGGGAAAAAAAAAAAAAAATAAGGCAACAGTTGATACTGTTATGTTAAAAGCATTAATATAAAATAATAAGCAAATATTTAACTATTTAATAAATTTTATTAATTTTTGAGGATTAGATTACATACATTCTCAATCATAAGCATTTAACAGTAATTTTAGATTATATACATTTAATTACCTACGCATAGTAATTTGAAATAATATAAATTTAATTTTTAAATTATATGTATCTAAGAGAATATATAAAGTAAAAAAAGTAAGTTACAAAAAACTTAATCAGACTTGTTATCTTAACAAAAGTAAGTCCAGTTTCATTTGTCCCCCCCCCCCTCCCAGAGGGCAGAATTGAGAAACATTTGCAATAAACTGCATTGCGAATTCTCGTCTTGCACAGCAATACAAGACCTCAACATCAAAGGTTGGTTTTGCATTTTTTAATGAAAGGTCTGGCAGTGTAATTGACTTTTAGGACGCCTCTAGTATTTCAGTAAAGATATAAAAATAAAAGACAAACATACAAACTGGTGGAAAATGAAATCCCAACACCAAGGAGGAGTTATACTATGATAGACGGAATTTGGGAAGTGTGATTGCCCATCAGGAAGATGACGTCTATTCACTTTTGGTTATATACGAATAAGAGTGGCGCTAATAGCGACAGTAGGAATATGTAAATTACGTTTAATTCACGCGTTATTTACTGTCCAGATTAGACGTGGTGAGTTAGTATCAGCAGCTTAATGAGTTTGAAAAAGGGCGTATAATAGGACTACGAAAAGGTGGCTTTTCTTTCCCCGATATTGCAGAAAGACTTTGCAAGGATTGTACATGATTGTTTGCATCAGTGTTCATGGGTTAGTTTGTTGGGTAACTTTTAATGGCGCAAGGTCCACAACGGGACATGCTGCACCAAACATTTATATGAAAAATAAAGGCTAAAATGTAGCTTCTGAATGGGTCAGAACGTCATTAAAAATAATCACAATGAAAGTGAAAACAATTGGTAAGAGGGTAAAATATAAAAAAAGATAAAAATAATAAAAAATAATAAAAACAGGTAAACAGTGGTTGCCCAACGTTCTGTGCAGTGTATCGACATGCTACCTTGGGCTGCGAGATAACCCGATCTTTCTCCAACAGAGAACATATGGGACAGGATTGGACGTTGAATGCAGCGTCATTTACAATCTGTATTAACCCATTAACTGCCAAAACTAGAAATAATGATTTTTTTCTAAATACAAATAGTAACAGTCATTATTTTGATCATATATAACAATAATTTAAAATAAAATTATGAAAATTGTTCTTACCTTACTAGAGTGTTGTATTTGTGCAACTTCAAAGGAATAAGAACACAAAATGAATACAAATAAATGTTTATGGAAATTTTCTTGCAAAAACATGAAACAGCAAAAACTACAGACGATTTCAAAAGTAATTATTTTATTATAGTTTTTTTTTTTTTATTTATTTTTTTTTACAATTTATGTAAACTCATTGAAATATGAAAACTTTCAAAAGTTTTGGTTTGAAAAGTGCTTCAAGTTTGAAATTTATTTTTAAATATAAAATTATTTTTTATATCTTTTTTTTCTAATAAAATAAACATCCGCTATTTTCTTACTTGAAAACAATGCTTAATATAAAATATCTTTTATAGTTAACTGTTAAACGCAATTATTTCTGGCGCTGCGTGAACGCAACAGCAGCGGTTAGTGGGTTAACCTTTGTAAATTGCCTGATAAAGGGCAGAAAGTATAGACTTCATACCGCAAAATGACATACAGCAGTTGTACGACTAAATGCAAGCACATTTGCTGGCTTGCATTCAAAGTCGTGGCGATTACAGCTTTATTAACGCAATGCAATTTCATATTTTCTAGCTAATATTTTAACCTGTGACCTTGAAAGTGTAATCAAGTAAATATGTTACCTAGAAAAATGCTTTGCATAAATTTCATTTTTCTAATCAAATTTCTTCTTGACGGTGGGATTTCCCCCCCCCCCCCCGCTAGTGTATGTACAATAAATAACGTGATGCAAAGTTGTAAGTAACCGGCGTCATGAAAGGGTTTATTTATCTGTGAAATGTCAATGTCTAAAATAATGAAATATAAAAATTAGTGCTAAATAAAATAAAGCATTTAAAGTCTAAAAAAGCATGAAAAGTAATTTCAGTTAAAAAATATCAAGTGTACAAATAACTATTGAAAAAAATAGGTCTAATCATATATTGAAGTTTTCTCTGCTTTTAAAATTCAAATATATTCGACTGCGATCTCACAAGTAAACGTTCTCAACGATATTAAAAAGGTTTTGCTCTCGATTCTGAAAGACAGAAAGTGTCGGGTTCGTCGAAAAAACTGTTCGGAGTTTTCCAAGGTTTTCTCCGAAATTCGTATAAATGCTGGGTAGGACCTTTTGGGAACCACGCGCTGTCATTTGGTCTTAACCTTTACAACTTTAACCCGACTTGTAAATCTGCTAAAAACACTCACTCTGATACCGTTTTCTGAAACGTTCAGTGCATTTTTATAAAAAAGTTTAAATTACTATAGCTTTAAATACACGAATATACCCGACAATTTCATATATTCACGAATAAATATGACATCAATGTGCCAAAAATAGTAGTTTTGGATTTGTGAATATCCCAAAATTGAATTTTGTTTATTGAAATTTGTATTTTTATGCTTTTATGATTAAAATTCCAGAAGCAATTCTTTAAAAACTTTGTTTTATATTCAGCGATAAATATGTCAAGAAATGAAAATAATGGCTTTTTATATATTATAAAATGTTTACAAAATTTAAACTTTTACAAAAGAAAAAAAAAAACGAAAAATATTTTTTTCTTTTAAGATATATATTTTATCAACATTAAAAATATGTTTCAAAGTATGAGAGCCTTAATTTCAGTGTAAACACATTTTGTTTCAAAAAACATTCCTTGTAAATTCTGGGCAACCATTTCTACCCATTTTTTCTTAGAAATTTTTCTCCATTGTGATCAAAAACATTTTTACTATCTACAGCGAATTTGTTGATAATTTAAAAGATTCTTTCATCAGTTAGTAGAAATATTCCTGATAAATCACAGGAAATTCACTGTTTATTTAATCAAAAGTTTCATAATTATTCACGTTTCTGATATTTCCAAGGAATGTTCCTTGAAAATTCTAGACAACACAACTACCCCCTCCCCTCCCCCCACCCTAAAAAAAAAAAATCAAAAAACGAGTATGTCAACATTTTTTAGGCTTAAATGATATCAGAGAATAAATTTACATACAATCTGGTGTTTACTTGTAGAAGGGATTTGAAGAAAAATTCTTAAGTATACTACTTTCTTTTTTTAGATTTCTTACTCGAGTGCATTTAAGTGTTATCATGAAAAACGGCAGTTTTTTGAGTGACGCAAGCGGAGGGACAAACGGGACGCTGCGAACTCATATATACGGCTAGTTTGACATCAAAGAGATTTGTAAAAGCCGACACTTAATATCTCAGCAAATATGCCATATTTTGTTCTGATCTTTTAAAAATAGTCTTTTATCTTCGGTCTTAATCTATCCTGAAAATTTTACATTTCTACATGCAGTATGTTTTGAGATCTGAATCTCAATTTAAAGCCAAAAAGGAAAAATGTGAGGTGTAAGGATGTAATGGACTAAATTCATGAAAAAATATCTCTAAAACCGCACGAACGATTTTAATTTAATTAATATATGTTGTTAATGGGATCTTTCTGAATCTAGTAACGTTTTTATTTTTTTCAGGAAAACTCTTGTTTTTTATATAAATCGCTTTAAATATGGAACTATATTACTCCGCCAATTACATATGTTTCTTCGGGTGAAAACGCTGTTATGCGGTTCTTACTTGCAAGGTATGAGGGTTTTTTTATTGACCGACTTGAATGCAGCCAATGAATTATTTAGATTCTTTTTTTAACGCAAAAGTACTTTATTACGTGTTTAAAATATTTATTGTATATATACTAAGTCAAATTCACTTAAAAATATTTTCTCTTCTGTTATGAAAAAAATATTTTTGATTTCAAAATTTCATATTTAGTCAAAGAAATATTTAGATAATATTTTAAATAAGGAAGTATTTTGTAATTTTAGATATTCCATTTTATCATAATAATGATGAATTTACAATTTTTTAAAGCGAAAAATTTTTTAATCATTCATGAAAATCGATTTTATAATAACTCAATGATTTGCGATTCCTATTCATGTATCCTTACGCTCCGGGAATGGAAAAAAAAACAGCAAATAGAGTTTTGGCGCCATCTATCGTTTTTATTTAAAACATACTCTTTCGTAAATACATATATATTTTTCTTTTTAAAAATTAAAAATCTCTTTTGAAAATACAGTTAGTGTTTATTCATTTATTTATTTTTCAGATTTTAAAATGATACATATTTTAAATATTAACATAATCAATTTTTTTATTATTATTATTCAAAGCAATGACTAGAGGATGAAACAGTGCTTGCACTGTTTATTAGAAAAAACAGTGTTTAAACAGTGTTTTAATAAAATTCATTTTTCATGAATTTCATTAAAATTCATTAAAAATGTGTCAAAAAGCAATTATTAAAAAACACGTCAAAATAAATAAATAACATCTTTACTTTGAAACCCATAATAATTTATTAAAAAAATTATTCTTTCTTTTCTTTTTTTAATTAATTTGTGCATGAAAAATTCTATTTCATAAATATATTTACAATTACAGTAAACAAAAAATCCTTCTTTAATTTTAAATAACTATTTCTACCTGTTTCTAAACAAGTTTTTTTTTTTTTTTTTTTTTTTTTTTTTTTTAATGAAAAAAAAAAAGTTAAATCTGTATGTATATGATTTAAAAAAAAAACCTACTAGATGGCGCCACTACATTTAATTTTTTTTTCTTAAAAAAAAAAAAAAAAAAAAAAAAAAAAAAAAAAAAACGAAAGAAAGAAAAAAAAAAACTTTTAATAGCTTCGAAACATGTAGAAATAATTATTTAAAATTAAAGGAGGGTTTTTTGTTTATTGTAGCTGTAAATATATTTATGAAATAGTATTTTTACGCAGAAATTTCATTTTTTTTTAAAGCTTAACTTATATTTTCCATAAAATTTTTCTCCAGGTGATTTTATCTTATTTTTAAAATTATAGAAATGTAAAGCTTAATTTATACTTTGTCTATTTTTCCCCCAAAACGTTTTATATGAAAATATATAGAAAGTAATTTTTACCTGCACTTTTGATGAAAATTTAAATTGTGAATATTGAAGCAGTATACTTAGCCTCAAAAGGGGAAAGAAAATATATAAAATTCCATTTTTAACATTTACTTGATATTTTTTTTTAATTGTTTAATTTGTAATTCCCTAAAAAGAAACTTGCAAAATGTAAATTACGTAATTCTAAATTAAATTTGAAAATTTTCACTTACTTTTCTTTTTCTTTTTTTTGTTTTAAGAGTTTGAGAATCCCAGTCAATAAATTTTTCTAGTGCGAAGCTTCTCCATTTTGTTTCCAAGGGGCAGGCTACTTGAAAATTTGTGAGTATAACGACGTTTGAAATACTGAATTAATTCACACTAAATTTGTAGTGTGGATTTATCTCAGAAATGTATTTGATATGTTCATTTGCCAACTTAATCCACCCTCTTGTTTCCCTGTGCCAACACACTGAAAATTTCAAATTTACATTAGATAGGTTTTATGAACCGATTTGCTTAAAACTCCATATATAAATAGCCTTCATTTATAAATCCACCAAGTCCATTAATAAATTGTAGCTGCCATTTTGAAAACAAAAAAAATGATGACAACTTCATAAGAAACGATAAATTAGTTTACCCTTCCTAGAAGCCAGAAGGACTTGTTTTAATTTTTTGATCAATAACCACAAAAAAGTAATGATATCAGTTCAAAAAACCCTTAACGGCTTAAAAGTTTGTGACGCCGCTACTTTGTGGCTATAAGAATTTGAAATATGAGTCTTAAAAATAATGATATTAAATTTTAAGTGACGCTTTGCAATTAGTTAAAATATACATAGATATAAAATATACATAGAAAATATACATTCACTTTTATCTTTTATTTATATTTATAATGCAAACGTAATATTTTTAACTTCAAGATCAGACAGATATATAAAATACACTCACTGATGCTTTTTCATTCGCATTTCAAATTCAAAATAAGAGTTTTAAAAGGAATGATATAAAAATTCCAGTGGCGCCTCGGTGTTATTTTAAAAGATTTGTTTTTAGATTCCATTAAAATTACTTTTGTTTTGTCTAATAAAGTGTATTTACACATTTAATTATTTATTTCAATAAATTGATTTATCTTTTGCGTCACGCTATCCAAAACTGCAAGTAAAATTTGTGTAAATGTTTTCTTTACGTCACACTACCTCTTTGAGCAAATTTTCACTTTGTTGGACACTATGATACTATGTTTTGGATAGCGTGATGCAAAAGATAAATCAATTGATTGAAATAAATAATTTTACTTTATAATGCTAACTCAGTGAAAGTATAATTATTTGACAGTATATTTGAAAATTAAAAGCACTGTTTAAATGTGTAAATACACTTTATTAGACAAAACAAAAGTAATTTTAATGGAATCTAAAAACAAATCTTTTAAAATAACACCGAGGCGCCACTGGAATTTTTATATCATTCCTTTTAAAACTCTTATTTTGAATTTGAAATGCGAATGAAAAAGCATCAGTGAGTGTATTTTATATATCTGTCTGACCTTGAAGTTAAAAATATTACGTTTGCATTATAAATATAAATAAAAGATAAAAGTGAATGTATATTTTCTATGTATATTTTATATCTATCTATATTTTAACTAATTGCAAAGCGTCACTTAAAATTTAATATCATTATTTTTAAGACTCATATTTCAAATTCTTATAGCCACAAAGTAGCGGCGTCACAAACTTTTAAGCCGTTAAGGGTTTTTTGTACTGATTTATTTTACATGGAACTCAATAGAAACTGCGGAAGTATTTTATATACATTATAGCACCAAATATTAAAGTCTACAAAAAGTGCTTATTGATTTTACTGCTCAAATTAAAATAACTATGAAATATTGACGAAAGCAACAAAATAACAGTGCAGCAAGCTTTTGCATGTATAATGTCACAGAGTGTATGTCATATGCAATTTTCTATTTCCGGTTTATATAGAAATAGCTATTATTAAAAAATATATTAAGTAAAAGAAGTTAATTAAAATAAAAATTGCTTCATATTAGTAACATTTTTTTTAAAAAACAAATTTAAGAAGTTAGCAAATGTTTTCGTATTTAATATACCATTTTTTTTTTTTTTTTTTTTTTTTTTGGGGGGGGGGGAATGTCATTGCTAAAAGACAATTTATAAGGGAAATTTTATTGTTCTGTACCTTTTCCTTTCTTAATAATAAAATAGCTGTTCCAAATAACTAGATATTTTTCTGTATCTACATTTTAAGATCAATTTTCGAAGACTAAGGCTTATTAAACCAAGACATATTTCTTAAAATGGATTTTGGTGTTTGATGTTTTGGCTTAAGGACAATTGACTACGCGTGGGCTCTAGGCCTGGCTTGGAGAACAGGACCTCTCAGCCACTGGTGGGGCTAAAGGGGATTCTGAATCCCTTCGAAATCCATATCTTAACCGGGACTCGAACTCTGAGTTCAGCACCTGAAGGCCTGAGTGATAACTATTTATCCGCGGGATGGGTCACTATCACAGGAAATTAAAGTTGTAGATTAGAGGTCGCTAGTTCCCAATTGGCGGCCATTAAATTAAAAATGGCTACCAAAATTTCAAACCTTAGTCACCAAATATGCTGATCATTTTAAAGTTTATTTTTAAAAAATCAAAAGCGTAGAATAAAATGCCATATCTGCCAACAACTATTAAATCATCGTACGTTCCACGGTTCAACAGGAAACTACAGAACTATTGCTCCTAAGATGTAATATGTATATATATATATATATATATATATATATATATATATATATATATATATATATATATATATATATATATATATTGATTCCAGATTCTCTCACACTTAATTTTTTTTTATTTATTCATTTTATAACTTTAAACACAATTATGATTTCAAAAGTTTTCAGGGAAGGAACGCATTTGGCATCTAATACATATATATTTTCGGCAATTATTTGCATTATAAAAGAAAATAATTGTCAAAATATACAATGATTTCGCCGCTAATAAAATTCGCGATTCTTCAAAGCCCTTTCCTGAAATACACGACAATTTTGCGGCGTATCTATATAAGTAAAACCAAGAATTTGTCGGCGGAACACATCCGGGCGGACCACTCTTATTTTTGATTGGTCTAGATTTAACTACTTTGGTGATGAATGTTAGCCATTTTTTTAGTAAAAACTGATGAATGTTTTGAAAAGTTACTGTACAGATGTTATACTTTTTTAAAAGAGCTCTAAAAACTGTTCATTTTTTTGTGAGGACACTATATACATCAAGTTATTAGATTTAAAGATATTACGTTGCAAAGTTTCACAACGCGATATCATTCAATTGCTTTTATCTTAAAATAAGAGTCTAATATTAAGCAAAAAGCAGTCTAATATTAAAGAATAATGAATAATTTTTTAAAAATTATCAGTTTTAAAGTTCTAAGAGTTGCAATTTTTTAATTACAGCGTACATATTTACCCATAATCCATTAAATTCGTAAACAATTGTTGAATCATTCTTGAGAATCATTCACATAAGAACATAGAGCATTGTTGCAAAACAGAAGAAATATTTAATTTAATTTGTAATATGTTATTTTGACTTTTTGACCTTAAAAGGAATTTTTTATTAAGTTACAAAGCCCAAAATTTATATATATATATATATATATATATATTATCAAAATTTATTTCCATTCAGTATTTAATTTCACTAATTATTTAACGATAGTAGGAACTTTATCAACTCAACTTCTACTGTTTAATCAAATATCCGGGATTTTCAAGCGTGTGTGTTAAATTCACGTACGTGAATTCATTAATTATTGTGATTCATTTAAAAATAGTGACCAGCGAAGCGGGCGTAACCTGCTAGTTATTGAAATAATGAAAAAATTCACAGTTCGCTGACAAAATTTACGTCTAATCGCAATCAATCGCTGAAACCGGCTATTATTTCGTAGTTAATAAAATTAGCGCTTTTTTTTTTTTTTTTTTTTTTTTTTTTTTAAACTTTCGCTCTATATTAGATGGTTAATTGTCGGTAGCTGTCAAAAATGCGCTAATTGTCAAAATTTAAGTTTTATAAACTTAAATTTTGATGTTTAGTCACAAAATTATGCATTTCAATATTGGACTTCAAAACTATTGTGTATTTCTGTGAATAATTCTAAGAAGATTCAATTCTATCAAGAAAAAGATTCAATTCTATCGATTAGCGATGAAATAACAGTGTGTATTTTCTATTATTTGCATCATCGATTGTAAATTTTGATTTAACGTCGAAATTGTTTCATATTTCAAGAATAGGACGCAAAATTATTGCGTATTTAAAAAAAAAAATAGTCTTAGGAAAAGCGCGATTTTTATCGAATAGAAAAGAAATCATCACATATTTTGGCAGTCCCTTGCAAAAATACCACATATTTCAGGAATCAGCTTAAAAAAAAAAAAAAAGAAAGAAATGCGTACATTTTGTTGATTAGTGGAATACTATATCTAAAAATGGCTATACCGAAAGTACGAAAGTGGCTAAAATTCTTTATTCATCTATTCGCCAGTGGCTACTATTCATAATTATTAGTCTAGAGTATTACTGGAAATCTAAATTTTAAGAACTCGATCAATAGGGTATTATTTCTTGCTTGTAAATGACAATTTTGTTTCCTAGTTTTAACTGGTTTTTGATAATGGTTTTGACAATAACATTTGTAAAAAAATTCAGATGATCCGGCGCAAATAAATGCTAAGATCAGTTAGAGAACTTGTGAACAAGACATAGGATATATATTTTTGTTACTTAAGGAGGATTTTAAAGAAACATTTTGTCTCGCTTTCTTTATGATGTTTGCAGAATATTGCAATCGTAAATAATAAATCTTTGCTTTGACTTTCAAGCACGTGTGCAAAATATTACAGCAATATTAGATTTCAGCTACGCATATTATTTTAATAAGAAAAATTAAGTATATGAGTTTTTATGATTTATTGACAATGTATAAAATTCTAATCTTATGTAAAACTCATAAAAATAACAAGATTTCCATTATTTTTTTCACTTTCCCTCTGTTTGAAAGTTCAAGAAGCATAAGATTTACTTCGTGTCGAAACTGGGTGAAATTGTAACGCGTTTGATATTTTTAAAACTTACGCGAATGAAAAAAAAAAAAAAATGTAGAGTTCTTAATTTAGAACATATTATAATCATTCTTGAAAGAGCTCCAACTATTTTTATTTTTTAATAAATACAAGAACTTGAGGATTTTCTTTTAATAAAGTAAAGCAATCTTAATTTAAAATGTGCTCAGTCATTATTTACATAAAAACCAGGTAACTTCATTTTATAGTTTATTTTTGTTTATTTATTTATTTTTTAAACTGTTAACTTAATTGATGCAAAATCATTTTAAATAATACATATTTAAAAAATATATTTCTATTAGGTCGATCTCCCTCTTTTTTTTTTTTTTTTTTTTTTTTTTTTTTTGTCTAAGAATAGAATGCAAAATCTTTAACTTACAGGAATTTCCAAACATATAGAAAAACACATTTTCAAAATAAAATTAAGCCATATATTTATTTATTTATTTATTTATTTTTTCAAAAATAGATTTTCGACGATATTTATAACAAAGTATCGTATAAGAATGAACAAAATCTCATTCAATTTGAAAAAAATATTTTTTTTTTTTTTAACTTGAATAAATTTTTCTTTTTTCTGTGATATTCTACTAAGCCAGACTAACGTAAAAAATGGATGGAAATACTGGTACAGTATAGAAAATATGTTTTGTGTGTTATTTTGTTTAAACAATATTAATTTGAAAGAAATTAATATAGCTATTTATTTTGACATCATTTTGATATTTACATGAAAAAGGATGAAGAAGTCATATAAAAATATAATAATTGTAAACTTTTAGCATAAACTTTTATAAGTAAAAATTTTAAGCTCGCAATAATAATACGAAATATATTAGCAGTTTTTAATCACCTGATTTATTATTATTATTATTATTTTTTGATGAAATTTTCTTTTTGCTAAAATTAAAGATGTTATACTGAAAATAGATTGTACATCTTAGTTTGAATAAAATTATTTTGTAAGATATCTTCGCGGGTATAGAACCATTCCAACGCAACAAACGTAATATTTACAGTAAGTTAGGGCAATCAATTTACTCATTATAAAAATAAAAGCCGCTTACTAATGATGTTTTTTTTTTTTTTTTTCTTAATTATACCATAATATGTTCAGAAATCAGAAATTATCTCGCAAATTAAATTGTGAATTAATTTTTAATTATTTCACAAAATAAATATTTGTAACTAACGACAATGAAGTTGAAAAAAAAAAAAAAAAGTTGATCAAAATTATTTATTTTGCCAAAACAATTAGAAATTAATTCGCAGTTTAATATTCATATAATTTTTTAAGATTTTTAAACGCATAATAATATTTAAAGAAAAACAAAATTAATTTTCAATATGCAGCTTTCAATTCTATTATTGGCAAATTAATTGTCTTAACTTATTGTAAATATTGATGTAATGTTGCTATGAAATGAATTTATATTATAGCGTAATCTACGAAAAACTACGAATTAATAAACAGAATAAAACTCTTAAGCAATAAATTTAATTTACTGAGAGTATGCTAAATACCAGATACTTTAATTTTTGTAAAAAGTAGCAATTATTTTTAATTACACGTATAATTAGTCCGTCTGCACCCACCTAGCGCTCGATTTTTACACATGTATTTCCAAATTTATTTCTCACTGACAGTTCAAATTACTAAACATTATTTTACATGATATTTAAACCAAATGGCTTATCTTTTACATCAGGATATTTTTTATGTTTTAAAGTTCAAACACTCCAAGAAATTAAAAATGACATTGTAATACTTTAATTTAAATTTTATAACTACGTGTCAATTTATTTACTTATATTATTAAATTCTCCTGATGTAGTTAAATCTTATACACATACTGTAAAATCCCGAAACTAAGCCCCCACCCCCTTTTCCAAAAGCGTAGCGGCGCTGACCTTGAAGACTTGAAGATGGACAGTAGGTTTGGATGAAACGGTGAAAGATAGATTTACCTGCCCTCCGTATGTACAACCGGTAGTAGGATAGATAAAAAGGTGGAGAGGCTATATTTAAGAAAATGGAATAATTTCACTTTCGGCGAGAAAGTTGGGTTTACATTCGAGGGAAGGGTTACTTTCGGGATTTTACGGTAATTTATTATTACTTTTCCCTGATGTATTAAAATTCCGCATAGCAACGAAAATAATTTATGTTAAAAATATAAATTGTTTTGTATGTCGAGTTTATTATTTGAATAAATGAATGAATCTTCCACAATTATGTAAACCATGGATACAGTTTTATTCTCTTTATCTTGATATCTTGTTGGAACTGTAAGTTTTTCCGTTTAGTTACCCTTCATTACTTCGTTCAGTTGAAATGCACGCGCAGAATTCATGGACAAAATTTTCCTTTCTTTATTCCAATACATTGTTTTAGCTATGACATCATTTTCAGAGTTAGTTTAGGAAAATTTGGGCTATTAATATCAAGAAGATTGTAACTGATGAGAAAAGATTTATTTATTTAATCATATGAATCAGTTGCACAGAAATAAGTTTTGAAGTAAAGAAATAGTATATATGTAAAGTTTTTCGAACTGCTGTCACATTACAATAAAATTCAGAAATGTAGAAGAAATTAAGTATTGGGTTCAAAAGTAATTATCGATATAAGATTCGTAAGAACAAAGTCACGAAAACAATAAATAATACAAAACAACCACTTATCAAGATTGCATCTTGGACATATATGAGGGCGTACGCACACCCGTCTTAGTATTAACTATCATGCTACGCCTGCTTCGCTGGTCACTATTTTTAAATGAATCACTATAGTTAATGAATTCTTAAAATTGCATCCATTTTTATCGTGCGAAAAAAAAAAAAAAAGAGAGAGAAAAAAAATGTGATTGAAAAAAATGTCGCAACGGTTCCCCACTGCCTTTGGCAGCGCAAGCAATTGTGCGCTGTGCGCGCGCATTTATGTTCAACACTCTTAATGAATCACTATATTATCGTAAGGGAAAAACATTTAAAAAAAATCTCCCATCAGTGGAATAATCGATTCGGGCCACCACTGCCTGCGGCAGCGCATACAGGCGCGCAAGGCTCGCATGCTCCTTCACCTATCGTTCCCGACCCTCCTAATTATTTTAGACTTTAAAAAATACTCGCAGTCGTTCTCTCTGGCTTTTAAACCTAATAATACTAATTTCTAACATTTTATCTGAATTTCTTTATTTTTACCCCTGCGCCCGATCGCTTCCCGACCTTCGTAATAATTCTGTACTTTCGAAAATATCCTCAATCGATTTATCGAGCCTCAAAACCTAACAACACTAATTTTCAGCGCTCTAACTCTTATTTATATATTTTTGCCCTTTCACCTCCCCTTCCCGTCGATCCTAATAATTTTACAAATTCGACAACATACGCAATCGATTTATAGGTATCAAAAACCTCCATGTACCAATTTAATAACTTTACAAATTCGAAAATATCCGCAATCGATTTGTAAGTATCAAAAACCTCTATGTACCAATTTTGAACGACCTAACTCTATTTTTATTTTTTGCCCCTCCGCCCCCCCTCCCCCCACACACACCTTTCTGACCCTCCTAATAACTTTACACTTTCAAAAATATCCTCATTTGACTTGCAGGTCTCTAAAACCTATATGTACCAATTTTGAACGGTCTAACTATATTTAAATTTTTTTACCCCATAGCCCCCCCTTTCCGCCCCACCTGGGACGAATTTCTAAAATTAAAGAAATTAGTTTTTATGTATTTATGGGAGCTATATTTTAGAGCAAAAATATCTTACACATATATTTTTTTTCTCTTTGCAATATAAAGGATTATTTCAAATCACGTTTTGCCCCCTCTCCTCCCCTCTTGGGGGCTGAATTTCGAAAATTCCAGAAATTAACTTTTAGGTATATGTATTAGCTATATATTGGAGCAAAAATTTCACATATATCTGTTTTTCTGTTTGAGATATATAGGAGTATGTGAAACCACGTTTTGCGCATGTGAAATCACGTTTTGCTCCCTTTCCCCCTTTGTTTACCGAACTTCTAAAATTCCAGAAATTGCTTTTTAGATAATTAAATTAGCTATATTTTAAAGCAAAAATTTTACGGATATCTGTTTTTTTCTTTGAGATATGAAGGTTTTCGTGAAATCACATTTTGCCCCCTACACCCCCTTGGGGGGCGAATTTCTTAAAATCGCTTCTTAGGGGGTGCTTACACTGTATGTTCTATAATCTGACCCAGTTTCGAATCAGTGGCTCCAGTAGATTTTGCTATGCGTTGATGAGTCAGTGAGTGAGTGAGTGTAAGTACTCTTTTATATATATAGATGAGTTAATGTCAACTGCTCTGCAAAATTTGGCTGAACGACATCATGCTCAAGGTGTTTAAGATAATGAAATTATGAACGACATTACGCTTAAAGTGTTATGTAATGAACGACATTATGCTTAAGGTGTTAAAAATCAATTAATTAAACATTTGTACATGTTAAAAGTGTCGAATGTTCTGCAAAATTTCTAAAACAACGACATTATTTGAATAGCATTTTATCGAAAACATATACAGGGAATTATTTTTCAACAAATTACTATTATTATTCCCAGAAAAAAACTTACTAATAATATAAAATTATCCAAAAGTATTTCATTTTAATTTATAAAATGCTACTTACTGAAACAAGATCGTCCATCATTTCCAAGTTGGAAATTTCTGCGGCATCGGCAATTATATGATCCAGGGGTATTAATGCATATGTGGGCGCAAGGGTTGTTAGTGGTGCATTCATCAATGTCTGCAATAAAAAAAGAAATGTTACATAGGAATTATTTTTAAAGATATTGGATTTCATCAAATGATATTAAGGGTATGATGGATATATATGTTCTGCAAATTACTGATTTAGAATTATTAAAAAAAATGCATACATATATATAAAATACATTACAATTTCTCGGAAACTATTTAACTAAATAAAATAAAAAAAATAAAATAAAAATTCAAACCATTATTATTTTTTAAAAATTTCTTCCTGACTAATCACCCCAACCTTCCCGATTTGACATCAGTATAATTTGACAACATATTCCAAAAAATTTGGTTATTACTTATCTGATTTACTGCTGAGGTTTTTTTTTTATTATTTTATTTTTTTTAAATAGCATACTAAGGAATTCAAAAAGTATAACACACATACACTCCTTCTCATAATTATAAGGATACTCGTTTTTCTATATTAACTAAACACTGAACACTATTATTTAAACAAATATATTTTTTATTAATTTGAATTTCATTAATAGACTATATTAAAAAAGTTTTATCGTTTTTCTATCTTAAAAAACTTGAAATATCGTAAAAAGATGATTTTTCAGGTGTTCACAATTATAAGGACAGCTCGAATTTTAATAATTTTTTTCAGTTATTCTTTAAATTAATATTTTATGGGGTCTCTTTTTAGGGTTAAACAGTCAGACATTCTCTCTGGTATATATATATATACATTTTTTTTTTTTTAATATTCAGTTACAATACCATTTCATATAGCATATATGATATTCTTAATACATTTAAATTATTTAAAATTGCTTTCCACTTGCATGAACTTTTCTAATATCATAAGTAAGGTTTTTTCAACTTTTAGGCCATGGGAAAGGCAATAATACGGAAGTTTCTTTCTTCAAACTATTCCCTATTGCTCTAAAAGTAGAGCAAAAATGTAAGTCTTACTGAAAAAATTATTATTACCCCCCAAAATCTAACAAAAATCTGATAATTCCGCGTTCAAAATTTGCGGATATTCTCTTGATGTTCATAATAATAGAAAAAATTACTAAATTCATTCTGCCTTCAGTAGAAGCAGCTCCCCAGAGCACCATAGATCCACCTTTAAAATGCCCGATTCATATCTGCCTTTAAAAAATCTTATCTGTCTTTCGCTATCTTCAGATCGTGCCATTAACTGTTAAAACCATTTGGTTAATCAATAATAAAATGTTTTTCATCCGAAAATGCAACATTTTACCATTTAATATTGTCTTTATTCAACTTTAACACACACGTTCTTTCCCCCATTAAATGCTGATTGATTATTGCAGGTTTTTTTATTCATTTTAACATATTATTAATTATTTTAAACATGCATAAATGTGGACCCTAACCTTTCGTTAAAAATTACAAGCAAATTCAGCAGCAGTCATTATGAGTAGAACAGTAAAAGGAATTATGAGTCTTCGATCTCTGTAAAACAACTCTGATTTTGCATCAGGTCTCTCTCCTATCGAACCAGCAGTTCAACGTTTGATCACATTTCCTTCAGCAATTTTAGATCTTCAAATTTCATTAGAAATTCGGTGGATTGAAATTATCCTTCCACTTAAAAAACACATTTATCATACTTCACGACATGAACGTTTTTTTTTTTTTTGAGGAATTATCAGTAATGTCCGTCCAAGAAAAATTGAAGGCTTATATATGAATTAATCTAGCCCATTAGTTAACGAATTCGCATGTCAACTGTAATTTATCCGCTAGTAAGTTAAATAAAACGAAAAAATCTTGATTGTCCCTATAATTATGAACATCTAAAAACGTGGAAAAAAATATATTTTGCATTATTTTTTATTAATTTTGTTTCATATTAAAAAATTATAGCAGTTTTGGTTTTTAGAATACTAGATATATTAAGTGCACTTAGTATAATCTTGTTCACAATTATTTTTACATTAGTTATTTCAAAATATAAAATAAATATGAGAAGGAGTGTATATGTTACGAATACATTGATAAACTATAACAATATAAAATTGAGGAAAAATTGAAAAATTGGATATCAAGAGCATTTAAAAAAAATTTGAAAATTATATTTATTTTTAATTTATATAGTTTTTGCAAAATTTACTATACTTAATAATATATTTTAATGAATATGTATGCAAATTTTCGTAATTCTAAACCACTAATTTAGAACACAGATAACGACCGCTATCTTCTTAAATGCGATTAATAAAATATAAAATTCTTTTAGAGTTTATATAAACTTTCTTTCTAATTTAAATTAATGATTAAAAAATGCCGTTTACCAAAATACTTTAAAATGTTATTTTAGCATTTTTCAGCAAATACTCATTATTTTATCCGTATCACAAAAATTACTTAAAAAGATTTTTGTGGATATTTATGGAAACAATTTACCACAATTCTGTGAAATTTGAGCTACGATAAAGGAAAAATATGTTATAATCACAGCACAATATTTTTACATAAAAAAGTTGAGAATTCTTTCCACATCAAGAATTTTGATTTATAAAAATGAGAGGCCCGAAGAAAAGAAAAAAAAAAAAAAAAAGAGAGAGAGAGAGACTTATGGGATTATATTGAGCGAGAAATATGAGAAAAACTTTCAAGTTTATTTTATCACTGCCAAAATAAGTTGGGGGGTATTTACAGAAATTTCATGCGAATAAGGAATGATAATAAGAATATTAAATAAAATTTTATATTAGGACTAAAAAAAAAAAAAAAAAAAAAAAAAAAAAGGAGTAACTTGCTTATATGCTTTAAATTTTATTTATTTAAAGGCTGTTGCTTAGTCGAAAATTCCTTTCATAAGTAATTTGACGACTTTAATATAGAAAGTAATTCTGAAGTAATTTGTTTTTAATTCGGTTCTTTCAGATTACTTGAATGCAGAGAAAAATATGAAGTCTTTTGAAGCGATCGTTTGAACCGGTAAAAAGAAAATTTAATGGTCTTAAATTACAGAAATAAAAGGGACAAAGTTGCTTTTATTTTTAGGTAAGAAGACTGAAAAGAGTGAAAGTAAACTAAGGAACGGAAAGTATTTCTGCATTATGGGGAAAAAATAATAATAATAAAATAAAAATAAAAGCCAAATTTTATTTTGTCATTTAAAGAGAAAGCATTTTTATGGCTAAACATAGACGTGTATTCTATTTTTATAAATTTGTAAATAATAATAATAATAATAATTAATTAAAGTGTTTAGTCAGTGAAGTAATGAAAGCCATTTTTTCCCCTGTCTTACTGTATTTCAGTTACTACGTTTGTTATGAGTAAGAACAAATATTAAAACATGCATGATATTATAAGGGGGAAAAACTCAGACAGCAACAATTTTAGTCATTTTCTTAAGAATATATATGATAATAATAAGAAAGCACCACAGAACTGGTGATTTAAAGTAATAATTATAAAACTTTGAACGAACACCATAAAATGCAATAAACTCGCAACAACTGTTTTGGGTCGAAAGAACACACGACCTTTCGTCAGGCGAACAAAGTACGCACGAGTGCAGAAGCACTTGTGCGTAATTTATTTATTTCCATTTAAATGTGTTTGTAATTGAATGAGTCCTGAACGTTAATTATTTTAACTAATAGTTATTCTACAGAGATATCCTAAATATTCCAAATGAAAGAACGAAAAAAAAAAAAAAAAATCCTAATACTTTTGCTTGTTGCCATGGTTTATAAAGAAGCTTTTTTAACCCTTTATCTTTCGCATTATGAAACAGATATATAAAAAATAAAAGTATTTAAAAATTTTTTTAATTACTGAGTTTTTTTTTTTAATTGTATGCAATAAAAATTTTGCATATCATCTCACCATTATAATTAATGAGGAATTTGTGAAGTGGCACTTTAGCGTACCACTGGTATATAGAGGTCGAAAAATTATAAAAATGTATTTACTTCCTATGTTCCTTATAGTTTTTCTAAGATTCATGGAAGAATCTTGAATTAATACAGGAATTAATTATAACGCATTTGAAGATCGTGAAAAATGCCAAACAAAACGGCTTCATGTAGCGTCTAATAACTTGTAGTGGAGATTAAAGGGAGGTACATACTTTCTATTAATACCTTTGATAATTCTTCCATAAATTCGATTTTATACAACTCTTAAACTAATGGTACTTTAAAGTACCGTCAGTAGATCAAGGGCTAATTTCTTGAAATAAAGTAATTTACAAAAATATAATAATAACTTAAATATAATAAAAATATAATAATAAGTGAGCATCATATTGCACAGACAGTAGTTTTTATAAAATAATTTACTAGACTTGACGGCAACACAAATATCAATATTCACACGACGTTAAAAACGCCAATGTAAAAAGTGTTAAGTGCAGAATGCAGTTTCAGTAGCGTGAAAGCGTACTATCATCAGTTCAGTCACCATCATCACATGGCTTGTAGGAGTACCTACGGCGATCGCGGCCTACCTCCAATCAGTGCAAAATGAGGATGCGAATTATTGCTCATATATATAGGCAGGGAAGTGGATTATAGAGTCAGAGTAGCAACTAGAGCTATAAACTAATAGGAATTTGGGATGTAGAAAGCTATGTAAAAAATTAAGAATAAGCGGATTTTATGTAATTTTTCCAACAATCTGAGAGAGGTGATACAGCAAAATTGGAATTAATAATATTTTCCCGATTTTTATAGGTATGGAAAGCTTCTAGAAAATCGAGTTCATGTAAGTGTGTAGGCTGACAGAATATTTTAACTGAAATGAAGTTGAAATTATGGTTATTCTCCCAACAAGGCTTAGCAATGGCCGAAATTTTTAGTTTCTTGTTTCTGAATATAAATCCTGTGTTATTTAAGGCGAAACTTGAATTTTCATTTTGTTTGACCAATATATGATTGACCACACTGACAAGAAATACTATATATATACCCCAAGAGTTATGTGTAACAATAGGTCTTTTAATTTACAAAGGGTTAGTTTATTTATGGGTGAGAAAATTGTTTCAAAGTTATAATGTTTAAGAACTTTATGGCAAAACTAGATTTAAGGAAAACAGACAAAATAATGCTGATGTTGGAAGAGAACTTAGACGGCGTAGAAGTACGAGAAGTATGGGGATTTTGTAATTTAAAAAGAGCTTTATCAATAATGGAAGGGTTATAACCTCAGTCAATAGCAACTGCTATAAGATATTTGATTTCAGAGGGATTCAGGATCTGAACAAATGTTAAGGGCACGATTGACAAAAGTATAAAATGTGGCCATTTTCTGGGTAGGTGGATGACATGAACGACATGGGGAAGTAATGAAACCGCAAAATTTTTTACGATAAACGGTAGTACAAAAACCTTTTTCAGTGTGAGAGACCAGTGTATCAAAGTAAAAGAGTGAACCATTGTTTTCAATTTCGTATGTAAATTGGATGTTATTGTCACATGAATTTATGATCTGTAATACGTTATCAATATCGCGCCAAGAAATGTCGTTCAGAGAGAAAGTATCATCTACATAACGGGTCTAAAATGGAAAAGAGACTTTTTCAAAGAGAGAATTTTCAAAATAATGCATGTAAATATCAGCGAGAATTGGGGGAAGAGGGGAGCCCATGGCTAAACCTTCAGACTGTTGGTAAAATTTGCCTCGAAAAGTATAGGTAATTTGAGATAAAAAAAAAAAGGCGGGTAAGAGAAATTAATTCTTGGATTTCAAAGCTTGTGTAATGAAATTCTTTTAATATCTCTTATAGACAGGAGCGGGGGCCACTAATCGGGACATGTGAAAAGTGATTTAATATTAAAAGAAACCAGAGTGAGGCTCGTGCCATGGAAATTACGAATAATTTTGGCAAAGCTGGTGGAGTTTATCACACTGTGGGTGTTGGCAGAAAGTAGAGGGAAAAAATACTTGTAAGAAATTTTGCTAAACGGTAAAAGGTAGTGCCGGTATTAGAAACAATAGGACGAAATGGCATACAAGATGAAACGGGATCCCACTTCGTCCTATTGTTTCTAATTTCGGCATTGCTTCTTACAGTTTAGCTAAATTTCTTACAAGCATTTTTTCCCCTCTGCTTTCTGCCAACACCCACAGTGTGATAAACTCCACCAGCTTTGCCAAAATTATTCGTAATTTCCATGACATAAACCTCACTATGGTTTCTTTTGATGTTAAATTAGTTTCCACATATGTCCCGATTAACGGCGCCTCTCCTGTCTAGAAAAGAAATTAAAGGAATTTCATTATTCAAGCTTTGAAATTCAAGAATTAATTTCTCTCTCCCGAACTTGTTTATCTCAAACTACCTTTACTTTTCAAGATAAATTTTACCAACAATCTGGATGTTTAGCCATGGGGTCTCCTCTTTCACCAATTCTCACTGATATTTACAAGCATTATTTTGAAAATTCTCTCTTTGAGAAATTCTCTTTACCATTTCGGACCCTTTATGTAGATGATATTTTCATTCTGATCGACACTTCTCGACACAATATTGATAACGTATAACAGATCATAAATTCATGTGACAATAACATCCAATTTACATACGAAATTGAAAACAATGGTTCACTCTTTTTCCTTAATACACTGGTCTCTCGACTGAAAAAGGTTTTTGCACTAACATTTATCGTAAAAATTTTGCTGTTTCATTACCTCCCTATACTCGTTCATGTCATCCACCTACCCAGAAAAGGGCCGCATTTTTTATTTTTGTCAATCGTGCCTTAACATTTGTTCGGATCCTGAATTCCTCCACTCTGAAATCAAATACGTTAAAGCAGTTGCTATTGGCAGAGGTTATAACCCTTTCATTATTGATAAAGTTTTTTTTTTTTTTTTTTAATTACAAAATTCCCATACTTCTCGTACTTCTACGCCGTCTAAGTCCTCTTCCAACATCAGTATTGTTTTGGTTTTTTTCTCTAATCTAGTTTTGCCATAAAGTTCTTAAACAATATAATTTTAAAACAATTTTCTCCCCCATAAATAAATTAGCCCTTTCTAAATTAAAAGACCTATTGGTACGCATAGCTCTTGGGAAATATATTGTATTCCTTGTGAATGTGGTCAATCACATATTGGTCAAACAAAACGTAAACTCAAAATTTCGTCTTAAAGAACACGAGTTATATTCAGAAACAAGAAACTAAAGAATTGGCCATTGCTTGAGAGAATAACCATAATTTCAACTTTAATTTAGGTAAAATAATCTGTCATCCTAAAGACTTACCTGAACTCGATTTTCTAGAAGACGTCCATATCTATAAAAATCATAAAAATATCATTAATTGCGATTTTGCTGTACCCTTTCTCTCAGATTGTTGGAAAAATTACATAAAATCATTTATTCTCAATTTTTTATATAGCTTTCGACATCCTAATTTCCTATTGGTTTACAGCTTCACTTTCGTAAATTCCTATTGTTTGCTACTCTGACTCTATAATACGCTTCCCTGCCGATATGTTTGAGCAATAATCCACTTCGTATTTCTGATGACATTTCTTCGTCATTTCTTATGACGGTACGCTTTACGCTACCGAAGCTGCAGTCTGCGCTTAACACTTTTCACATTGGCGTATTTAACGTTGTGTGAATATTGATAATTTGCATAGCTTTCTGGAATAACATAAATATGAAAATTTTTCACATGGTCTAACATATGGGTTAATTTCTTAAATGCACAAAGTTGGGCAAATATAAATTCCTTTATACTTTTGTCTATTACCGTCATAGTTAAAAGCATATTCTTATAAATTTGTACATATTTTCAATAGTTTTCCCTAGTTTAGTGAAACAGATAATTAAAAACCTTTTCGTTATTAAAATAGCTGTAACTATTCCAGTACGTTAATTAATTCACAGAAAGTGACAATATTAACCTTTAGATACAAAAATTCAAAATAACTTTCAGTCAAAACCAAATTTATAAGGAAATATTCACTAAGCAATGTTCTAAATTTCCGATATAAGCTATTTTTATTAAATTACCTTATTTTAGGAATTTGTCTAGCATATATAAAATGAATTTATACGAAGTTTTTTAACACAATAATACGCTTTAAATATGGAATATGGAAGCTTACAAGAATGATTAATCATAATACCTTATTTTTAAAAAAACAGAGGCGGCTTCTTGTTTAAGGAACAGGATTTCATTACTCTGCTAAAAATTTGATGAGAGGAGAAGAATCTTTTATAGAAATTGTAGTTTCCTAAGTTGATGAGTCTAAAATTCTCTTGTTCAGATGACAAATTACCACTCCAAATATTCAGTAAAATATTTGGCTATATCGTGTTTCTTAGTAAGATGAATATTTTAAGTTAGTGACAAATAATTTTTGTTAGTGAAATTTTCTTTTATTTGGAGCCCTATTACAGACTCTACACCTTTCTGAATTGACGAATTTTATACATATCAAACCCGCATATACGCCTTAGCAATACAAGAGTATAATTTGAATAATTTATCAACATTGTCGATTTTTTTTATTATTAATAAAAATAGAATGAAAAATACTATCATCTTTCTGAGAAAATTTACAGGGTTCAATAAAAAGAAACATACTAGCTTATGTTTAGACCTGAATTTAAGTATTCCTTGACAGGAAATTAGAAAAGTATTATCGAAGATACAAAAATGAAATTATTAAATTACTGTTGCCAGTTTCTAAAAAAGTTATATCATCATTAATTACGGTAATTTGAGATTTATGAATCACTCTCTCTATAAAATAGAGATAATGAATCATATATTTTATTAAACCATGAAATTCTGGAAGCAAAACAAAGTTTTTTCTACACACGTAACGACCATATTTAGATAGCTGATAAATTATTTTTATCCCCCAGCTAAATAATTAAATTTATCTCCAAACTTTATCTCCAATTACTTCATTAAAAATTTTGAAAGTTATTTTTCTTTTATCCAATAACATGGCAGTTACAGTATCAACAGAGTTTTCAACAAACTATTTAATAGAATATGTCACTGTCAGATGACTTTAATATTGACAAAGCAGACTTTTGGAACGAAGGAGCTGAATGCGACAAAAACGAAGACTTCTGTCTCTTAAGAAATCACAATCAATGAAAGCATTTTGTTCCGTGCGCTGACATTTTTGGAAAACGGCCAAAACTCATGGACACTAAAATTAAGAATCTTTTTTAAATCTTTCATTTAAAGGTACTTCTCTGGAGGGAAAAAAAAATCCAACAGCAGTTTTTGCCCCTAAAGAATCAAACCATTTTTTTTTTTTAGGCAGAAATAATTTTAAATTAATTTTCTGATTTTCATTCATATTAATTGCTTTAATTACAGCCAGAACTTTCGTTTCGGTAAAAGTATCTTTAAAACATGACTTTTTCTCTGAGTGGGCGAAGTTTATAAAAAGAAGCCAAAAGTAATAAATTTTCTACAAAAGAAAAAAAAAAAAAAAACGTGTATTTTGTAAAGATAATTCAGAGGAAGTACATTTTATCGTAACTTCAATTAAAACAATTAATTTCATTTTACTTTTATAGAATTCATTGCATGACAAGAATTTGCGCGTTTCTTAAATAAAATACATAATTTAAAATTATTACACGAAATTAATTTAGGTGTCATACATACTGCTTAAAATTTCATTATTTAATAAAAAAATGTCTTTCGAAATTACTTTTTAAAAATAAAATTTCTTTTATTAAAACATTGCCTTCTTCGATAACTATCTGTTTTCTGCTTGTAACTACAGGAGACAACTTTTGACAAAATGATGAGCCAATAAGGAATTAAAATATTGCAAGTCAAAATTACAGTAATTTCATCGCAATAATTCTCGCTTCACGTGCTGCAATATCAGTGAATATAAAAAAAAATATTTAACACATATCTATTTAAAGCTGGTTGCTTGAAGCTATCACTTATTCAAATCCTAATATAATTCCATGGTATTAAATATAAAGTGCTAAGAATGCTAGTAATGTCCCTTTGAAGTAATACCACAGACTGAGTTATTTCTGATATCAAGTTCTCATAAATGTACGTTAATACATAATATTCTATGAATTTAGAATAGAACTACATATATAAACCTCAATTTTGTTTTTCTTTTAAGTTATTTAAAATAACAAGAACAATAAAAATGATAAAAGTTCAGTAAATTAACTGCATAATTTAGTAAAAGTAGTCGACTTTAGTCCGTTTTATTTGTTTGGATACTAAAACATGTCTTTAGTAACTTATGATAAACAAGATTATATAAATAGATAAAATGTGAAAATATATTTTTAGAAAATTAATTTGACATAGACTAACAAATTTCCTTTTTTCAAGAAGATACAGATTCATTTAACTTTTTGAATCCCTATATGGAGGTAGAATAAAATAAACAATATATATATGCATCTATCGTAAGCTAAGTGTTTTGTATAGCTAAAAATTTTGCTCGTAAGGGAAAAAAAAGTTTAGTTATAATGTTATCATTCTTTTGGTTCATCTTGCCTAGTCATCATCTCTTTTTTTTTTTTTTTTTTTTTTTTTTTACACCGTAGCATTTATCCTTAATTTCATTAAAAACTACCACGTACTTTTTCTAAATTTTCAAAAATAATATATTTACACCAGCTATTTTAAATCTAAGTTTAAGAGATGTTACTATTTTCTATTTCGCTAATTTAAAAAAATAAAAAAAAATTATCAAAAAATTTATATGGCAACATTCTTTTAAATTCAATACTCTAATACCTACTTTTAATTTTCATAGAAATATACACAGTCGTTTTCCTAGACTCTCTGAAACAGTATATTTACATCAAGTTTTCCCATTCCCTTCAGGCATAATATCAAGCAGACGCTTTTCAGAAATCGTTTAAAGTAGTCTTATTCACAGAGTATATTAGCTTTGACCTCCCAATGGAAATATTCTGAAGAAATCGTAACTCAACCAATATAAGGAAAATCGACTAAGTCAACGATCAAATGTCTCGCAGGACTGATGGTTAAAGAATCCATAATACTTACAAAACGGACATTGAGTTTTTCATTTAACTTCTTTTAAAAAATGAAGGAAAATATCATGAAGGAAAAAGAATAGATATTTCTATTTAATTTGTTTTCCTTTAGATAAAAGAAATGCTAACGTTGAAGGACTATGTACATTTACTTAAAGCCCGAGAAAACTAGTATTTATTTTCTATATTTAATATAGATATAAAGCATTTGTTTTCAGATTTTGAAAATTCGAATTTATATGGGTTTTAACATAAAAGTAAATATTCTGACTTAAAATATTAATATAAATCAAAATTGCAATTACAAGTTTCGTTGCTTTAATTAAAAAAAAAAAAAAAAAAAATGGTGAGATAATGGTGGCGAAATTTGTTTTGAAAGACGTTACAAATTGAAAAACTACAATCGTAATTTAAAGAATATTATTTGCTTAGAGATATTTTAGGACAAATTTTCATTAAAAAAAAAGTCCTTATACATGCATATTTTGTGTGAAAAGGCAAAAGCAAAATCATTCAATGGTTTAATACTTTTTTAAAACAGTTTATAAGTAAAATTTGTCAGTGTTTGAATTTTTAATATAAAATTTTAAAAGTTTTCTTCAGGATTTAATGGTTATCAGAGTTGTTAATTTACCCTAAATACTTTAATTTAGAATTAAAATATCTCTTAAAAAATGTGTGATAAATTTTATTAAATTTTCTATTCATATATTTAATGCGTATTGTCACATAAAATGTGTTTTCATTACCGTAATATTTGTCGTATAATCCGCAGGTAAGATATGCCATTCCTCTACCAGAAATTTTATTCAACAGAAAAATCTTTATCTTTTTGAAGAAACAGCTCGTACAAATATAACTCTATTTATCAATTAAAATTTCTGGTGCAAAACTGACTTATCTTCGCCGAAAATTTCGATACATAGAATTTTATTATTACTATTAATTTTTTAAACTAGCAAAAATGTCTACATTATACATATACTACATTTCTGAGATTTATATATATATATATATATATATATATATATATATATATATATAGATAGATAGATAGATAGATAGATAAATTACAATACAACTTTTATAAAACATTTCATAATTCAAAATATAATGCAAAAATCTAGTACGTAATTTCCTAAATTTTTAAAAGAAATTAATACTTGAGGATAAATTTCTATAAAGTTTATATAAAAGAGATAGATGATATTCGATCTAGAAGCATATGTTACTTCAAAAAACCGCACCAAACTCAGTCCAGACAGATCGATTAACCTATAACTTAAGCTGCAACAATTCTCAATAGTATACAGATTTTATGTCTTGCATAATTACTATACTATAATCTAACACAAGAAAAAAGAATGTGTTTTATTACAGAAATAAAGTGTTACAAGTTCATATCAAATAATTTAAAATTTTCTATTTTAAAATTTCGATCTCAACATATAATGAAAATGACTTTTCTCCTTTCATTTATTTATTCATTATTATTATTAATTTTATTATTATTTGACTACAAGTAAAATTTTAAGGTATTATTTTAAAACGCTCCTACTACTGTAAAAATTTCACTTATAAAAATTTTGATACTTTTATTTATTTATTTATTTATTTATTTATTTATTTATTTATTTATTTATTTTTTTAATTAAATACACAACAAATTTTTAATTGAAAAATAGTTCAATTCAAATGGAATGCTGGAATAAATTTATATTTTAGAATTCATATTAAACAATAAAATTAAATGATTTTTTTGGGGATGAATAGAGAAGGAAGTAAATCAATAATATATATATACACTAAAAATTTCACAAATAAATAAAATAAAAACTTCTTTGATTATATTTTTAATGCATAACTTTAATTTAATAGTTATTATTTGTATAATTATTATTTACACAATCATCAATTAATCATTGCCATTTTTTAAAATAAAAAAATATAACTATAGTGAAATAAATTTAATTAAAAATCTTGTAATAATTTGAAAAAAATTAGACTTAAATAGAACACCCTTTCCTAGGCATCTTTGTCAAATTTAAATGTAATAATATTTATGACCAAGTTATAGAGCATTTTTTAAAAACTAAAACGAAAATAGTTTATTACTCCAATGATTTATTTACATCTTGGTTTATATATTGAAAATTTGTAGTTAAAAAATACAAGAACTATATTTAAAAAAAAAAAAAAAAAAAAAAAAAAAAAAATATATATATATATATATATATATATATATATATATATAAGAAAATAAAATACGACTTTGTTTAGTCAGATTAGAGGGGAAAAAAGTAGTGAAATGGATTACAGAAACTAAAAGAATTTCTTTCTATTTATATTCGTCATTCAGCTGCGTTTCATTGGAATACTTGTTAGAATGAAAATTCGTTTTAAAATCATAAAAAAAAAAAAAAAAAAAAAACGAAATTAAACTACTTATAATTAAAATTCTAAAAATGAATAGCAAAACACTCTCCATTAATGTGTAAAAGATTCATTTGAATGACATAAAATTAAATCTTTAAACTCACAATGCTTAAAAAATATCCTGACTTTTCTATCATTTAAAATTAAACTGGAATAATTATTTCAAAACGACGCATTCTTCATTAAAACAATTTTTTGAAAAAATTTCAAAGCGTTTCCAGTCGAAGAAATTCCTTTATTTTATTGAATTCTTTCAAACACCTTTGCATATATTATGAAGAATGGAAAAGTTTAAAAGAATAGCTGTAATTATATATTTTTAAAAACATTCATAACAGAAAAGTACGAAAACTTTTGAGAAAAATATTAAAATGAGAATAAAATTACTTTTGCCGATCAATATTCCTTATTAGTTTTTTTTTTTTTTTTTTTTTTTTTTTGCAATAAATTTTGCGTTCATTTAATTTCTGTATATTACAGAAAATTTTTGAAAAATTCTTAATATATATATATATAAAGGACACTTTGATAAAAATGAAGGAATAGAATTAGTAACAATTTATTTAAAAAACTTAAAAAAAAAAAAAAAAAAAAAAAAAAAGAATATGCAAATTTAAAGAATCTAAATACAAAGCTACAGAATTTATTTATACGCAGAATATTATTGGGTTGTCCGAAAAATTTAAACGCAACACATTTAAATGCTTTTCGATAGTGGATTTTGATATTTTTAACATTTCTGCTAATTCACGTGTCGTATAGTGTGGATTATTTTCGACCAGTGTTTTAATCTGATCTTCACCTGTGATGGAGGGTCTATCAGGGCGTTCTTGATCTCGAAGGTTGAAATCACCAGCTTTAAACCTAGCAAACCACTTCCGCACTCTTTTTTCAGCTACAGAACCTTCGCCATACACAGCGCATATTTTGTTTGCCGCTTATGTGGCATTTTTACCTTTCCGGTTAAAGAAAAGCACTAAATGCCTAAAATGCGCTTTTTTTTGTTTCCATATTCAAAGGCGTATAAAACTGACAACAATTAACGTATCGTAGCCAAAACATTTTCTAAATATGCCTGAAATACCGATTTTTAGAATATGTACGCAAATAATTCTGATATATTCAGACCTGTCCTTATGCCCCCTAACGGAAATCGGCACGAACCAGACGACCCAATATTATTACAGTAAAAGTTATGGGAAAAGTTTATGTTGAATGAAGAAGAATAAGGGCATTTATAAACAAATGACGTTTAAGTTCAATACAAGCAACAATTATTTCGGATAAGAAAACTCAGCACTAACCTTCGTGAAACGAAAATAATTAGTGCGAATTCTGCGAGATTTATTATTATTATTTTTTAATAATCTTTTTGATTTTTTTTTTTTTTTTTAAGATCACACTATTACTCATTTCTATTGAAATATTCTAATCCGTTAAACTGAATAAAAGAATTTTATTTATTTATGCCTTTTTTTTTTTTTCTTTTTGGTAGAGAAAAATCTGAAATCACGCAATAAATATTAAATCTATACAAACATTAAATAACATAAAAAAAAAAAAAAAAAAAAAGATTGCTTTCATTAGTAACTATAGATCATTCATAGATACTTTTATTATTTTTATACAAAATTATATTTTGTATTTCGCCAAACTTTTTTTTTTTTTTTTTTTTTTGACACATCTTTTATTTTATTTTATTTTTTTAATTTAATGCACCTAAACTGATAAGAGTTTTTATTAACCTTGTAAATTATAAGATTTTGTTTACTTATATTTTATTGACATAAAGCGATATTCTAAAAAAATTAAAGATATTCAAATGAAATTTGGAAATTTTCAAAACCTTTAACTTTATTTAAAACGCACATTTAAAAAACACATTAGTTGTAGTTCTAAAAATAATCTCTTTTAGTAATATCTAAAGTTGTTTATCGGAAAATAGAGTGCATTTTAGATATTTTAAACAAACTTATACTCTTTTTATTAACATCTATTTACAAAATATGTTTCCTTCGAATTCTCTATCTACAACCATGAATTTATTCAAAGTTAAAAAAACACTTTAGTTCTCATAAAATGAGATTCTCAACTTATCAGTATGCTGTTCCATCACCAGATACTTTCATAACAAAAAAAAAAAAAAAAAAAAAAAAAAAAAAGACAAGCCATTTTTAGCTTCGTAATAGGAGGAGCGTTCTCCAAATCTTTTTCAAAAAATCCACTAAATGCTCTTCATCGTTAGAGTAGTTTGTTAAACATATTGGGTATAAACTAGCGAAAAATAAATAATCAAATCAAAGTAAAAAGCTACGCTCTCGACAGTCTTTCAAGCTCGAAAGCTGAAGTATCCAGAGCGTGTATGGAATGTAATATTTTACTTTGTTTTAACAAAGTAAATTGCTAGTTGAGTTTATTGAAAAGGATTAAGCCTTCGGAAACTTTTCCACTAACTTTTCATCATACATTTGAGTTCAAATGAAGAGAATACTCAAGTTCGTTTAGTTAAACAAAGTACGTTATGAAAATGAAATGTTAAAGCTGAAGATTTAAAAGAATATAAAGATAAAATTTGAGGTGTATAACATTTATTGAATTTTATGGAAGTAAAAGGAAAAAAAAAGTTTGTGAGTCAATACACATAGCTTAAAACATTAATTTTAAATTTAAAAAAGGGTGTTTTCGAATTTGAAACAATGGGAGTAGAGACATCGGTGACGTTTAATTTTGATATGTAATATTAGAAAAACTTTATAATCTGAATGCTTTCATGTGGAATTCTAATAATTCATTGTTTGATCAGTTGTTTGAAGAAATTTATTCCAACAATTTAAATTAAATTCTTAAAAATTATAATGATTAATAACGATTATAAAAATACCAAGGATATGTACAAGTAGCTTGAATATTAATAAATAATAATTTTAAGTAAATAATTTTAAGTAAAATAAATAGAAATTAATTTATAGTTTCGAATAGAAATAGGTATAAGCGGATTTGGCACCTTTGACTTGACACCAATGAAGGTTTCATACAAAAGCTTATATTTTCATTTAATATTTATAAATTGAACTGTATTAGGTTTGCTCAATAAAATATATATACAGGCAATAATTCTTATAGTTTCTGATATATTTTTTAAGATTTAAAATTTTTAAATTGTCTTTGATCAGTTTGCATTTTTCCTGAATTCATGATCTTCAAAATGCTAAAACTTCTAGCGATATTTAAGAAAAGGACTTAATATATTTTGTATGTTTAATAAAACCAGCTTAAAAGATTTAGGGACGGATTTTGAAATTTATCAATACGTTTTTGAGGGAAGAAAAATAAATAAAAAATGCATGTCTATGTAAAAATTTGCAAAACTTGAATTTTGTTATACATTTTTATTATTTTTTTCTTTTAAAGATATCACAAAATACTTTTCTAATTGTTTTAAGTAGATTATATGAAACATCCAAAGAAATATTAAGTCTTTTCTTAAATATCCGTAGACGTTTTAGCATTTTAAAAATCATGAATTCATGAAAAAATGCAAACTGAGAAAACGCAATTTAAAATTTCTAATCTGTAAAAAATACATCAAAAACCATAAGGATTGTTACCTGAATATATATTTTACAGTAAAACTTAATATAGTTCAATTTATAAATATCAAATAAAAATGTATGCTTTTATATGAAATTTTCAGTGGGGGTCGTTCAAAGGTGCTATGTCCTCCAAATGGCGTGGTTATGTTTGGAATCGATTGCACGAGGTTCCTAGGTCTAAGTGGAGTGTCCAACAAGTGGGTCTTTTTACGGGTTGTGTTTTGTAATTACGCGAGTTTCGGAGAAAACCGTGGAAAATTCCACAGACCTAGCCTGCCGTGGAGTGCGACTGGGTATCGATCTCGGCACATTTCGCCTACCAGATTCTAGGGAAGATTTTCCTGGACACTGGTGTTCCTTGTATATAAATGAAAACGTAACAAGTACAAAACTAAATCTGATAATGTCTATCAAAATTTTCAAAAGTTTTTTGAGGGAGGGGGAGGGGGGAGGCTACATATCGTGAACAGCCACCTTCCAACTGGCAACCCTTTTAAAGTAACACTAAAAAACAAATTTAAAGAAAAAAAAATAAGAAAGAAAGCAAACAAACTGAGAGCACTGAAATGCACACAAAATAATATACATTTATCTATTTATTTTTAATGTAATAGTTTTTGAATCACCAGCAAATTATTTCATTATAAACTAAACATGCAAAGAAAACCATATAAAAGTATATTCTATTACTTCATAAATACCTTCATAGCAGTAAGCTTTAATGTTTGTATAACCAATTGTTTAAATTCTTTGCCCGCAAGCGTCAACAAATCTGTCCCGATTTATTTATGACTTATTTTAATATTTTATTATCTGGGGATGACATGTTTGATTTATTGAGTAATTATATTTATTCGTATCCTAGTGAATTGTTGATGATGATTAAAACTGAGTGACATATGAAGAACACAAATTTCTTTAAGAGTAATAATAAAAGTATGTAATAGATTATATTGGTATTATGTGCTAGTTGATGAATATTATGGAATGCTAAAACATTCAAATTACAGGATAAATGTACTTATATCAGTAAATACTTTTAACTTATTTATGTTCTTATACATGTGTATAACATAAAATTATACTTCTAAACCAAATTATTTTAGAATAAAGCGATAAGAGGAATTTAATTAAATAAAGCTCTTCTGTATACCATAGCTGCCAACTTGTACGTTTTTTTGATACCGGAAGAAATTTTTATTAAGTCTTTTAGCAGTTTTTTGTGATTAAACTTGATGAAAACGAAATAGCGGTGTTTTAAAAACTGTACAAATTGGCACCTATGGTATGCTCACACAACTAAATTTACCGAATTCTGTTTTTGAAAAATATATGAATCTAAAAAAAAGAAAAAAAAAAAAAAAAAAAAAAAACTGTAACATCTTCGAGGAGTTCTGTCATTGTGAATGATTTTTAAAAGATGCATTTTAAGCTAGCCTAAATATTTATTTCACCTTAAATTTTCAGTATTAAAATAATTTAAACAAAATATGTTTACGTGAGTAATTTTTCTCAATTATCGATGTTTATTTAGAACATATATCATTTAAGCTAAACTAATAATCATAGGTTATCAATGTTTATTATTAATCTATTTATTTATTCATGATTAAGTGTAAGCAACATAAGTAGGGGAGAGTGGAGCACCTTGGGACAAGGCCCATGTTGGGACATCTTAAAATTCAGCTCCAATTTTGTAAATAGGAATTAGTTTTCTTAGGACGTCATAGTGGGCAGCATATTCTACTCTTGAATGTAATTTGGAATTTCTCACATGAGCAGGTGAAGATTAATTCAATTTTCTTTGTTTTGAAAGATTCAAAGTTGCATTAATGGGTAATTTCATAATCAAATTTCTTGTGCAAGAAATGAAATAATTCAAATCTGGGCATGTGTGAATTAAAATATGGACTTTCATAATAATTTTAATATTAAAAAATGCATTGTACTGCTATTCCTAACTTTTTGAGAGTTACATTATAATGATGAACCAAGTAGGGAAGGTTGGGATACACAGTGGTGGGGCGGGTTGAGACACTCTCTCAACTACTCAACCATTATGTAATGTAGAGAAAGCAACATTTGTATGTATTATATAAATCTATTGAGATTTTAAATGTGCTAAAATTCGGAAAATGATTATTATTATTAACCCTTAAATGCCTGATTATTTTTTAAATCAATTTAAAAATGTTTTATTCTTACCTTTATTAAATAAATCACGGGAAAAATACTTTAAAAAATCATACATTATTTTAACTATGGTTTACAGCTAAAAAGCAAGTTATTGTCAGTTGGCAAACATGAGCATTAGAGCTTCAATATTATTCTAATAATACTTTAAAAGACAAAATTAGGTATGTTGCCGAAAGGCAACACACGGCATTTAAGGGTTAAGAAAATTCTTTTTTTCTTTAGGATTTAGACGAGATAAATTTTCGAATGCAAAATACAATATTTGTTAATGTAATACACTAGTACACTATACATTGTCTTTTATTAGGCTCTAAGCCTAAAAAAAAATTTATTAATCAATTTTGCTTAGTATTTTTTATGCATTGACGTTTTATTGTAGGTTGGGCCATATGAAAGATTTTTAAACTGAAATTTAATTTGATGGAATACTGCATTGGAATAAATTTTAACTGAAACAGGAAGGCTTAAACTTTGCGTCAAACTAGGTTTGGTAAAAATTAAATAAAAAATAAATTTTCTAAAAATAATTACTTAATAAGTGCCCCAAGGTGCTCAACTTTCCCTTACTACGAAGATTGTGTTGTATTATTTAAGACAGTTGTGTACTCTTGGGACTTAACTCTAGGTAAAATATCCTCCATGGGGATATTTCTAAGTGCCCTAGTCCGTATCGACGTTTTCTGTGGTTTGCTCCGACGTGAGGTTTGGAGCAAACCACAGAAAACTCCGAACGGCTAGACCGAGAAGTTTTATCTGTGTTATCCACTTATCAACTTCGAGAGAAAAAACTCTCAACCACTCAGTGCTACAAAAGAAAGAGCAAAAAAAAAAAAAAAACTGCTTATAAATAACTCCAATTAAAATCTGTTGTCCCTGTAAATTTCACGGCTGTGAATAACAGTTTTCTTATTAAAGTTGTATTTTATGTTTTTGATCGCACATAGTTCAAATAATTTCAATTTCACATATTACAATATCTATTTTTTTTTAAATCTTTTTAATATTATAAACTCATACTAATGTATAATCATTTTAACATGCTGGAAATAAAACTACATTCAGAAAATCTAAGAAAAAGAATTAAAAGTATAATAAATTACTAAATATATTATACTTAGATTTTTTATATTATTATATTAATATAATTAAAGCGATTTAAAATATTCTGGTTATGTTTGAAACATCTTAAAATACTAAAACTATTTTACTGTAAACGTATATATACATAATACATATGGGAAATTCTTAGATAAAAATTAAACGAGAATATTTAGCATTCTTCTTTAATTAAAGTGATGTAGAATTCAGCATTCTGTATTTATGGTAATATATCTCGGAAATTGCCCTTTGTCACAATAAAACTTTTAATTTCGCTAGTTTGAGAATTTTGCCCGAAGTCATTTCGTGTATTTAAAAGTATTATTTGGATGCATAATTAATATAGATTTGGATAAATTTGCAGGTCGATAATGTATGTTTATTTATTTGTCAGGAAACTAAAAGAAAATGTTTGTCTTCAACGAATCCAGCGTTCGATATTTGAGAGAATGCAGATGGCAATCAATTTATTTATTATTTAAGGAACGACATTGAATTTGCAACTAATTTTAAAATAAAGCGCAGGAAATGAAAATGATTATGATATAAAATTGAAAGGAAGTAAATTAGTTTTGTTTTAATCGATAAAAAATTACTTTTAAAAACAAATTACGTTATTCGATATAATTTTAATCAAAGTACTAAAATTAATGGAGGAAAGAAGAAAAGAAGACTCTCTCTTAGCTTTTAGACAGTAATAACTTATTGATTTTTTTCTGAAAAAAAAAGATTACTTCCAATCAAGAGTTTATTTTCCAAACATTGAACAGAACTTAGGAAAACCGTCAAAACAAACGTGTAGTCAATAAAGATTTTATTAGTTCAGTAATTATATACATGAAGTACGTAGAAACGTATATTCAAATTTATTGAAATAATATAAATATATGTTTTTATAGGTATTATAACAGAATTCTACTATTTGCAGTAGGTAATAGAAAATAAATGTTAAACCGTCATAAAAAGCTTAATAAACACATCTTCAACCGTTATAATATGCCAGTAGAGTAAAATGTAATGATATAAATTTGAAATATTGTTAAAAGATTTATTTTTTCAACACAGATGGGAAGTGTAAAGAGAATTTCAGTCTTTTATATATTAGAAAAAATATTAAAAATAATGCACCTATAATTACTTTAATTTCTTCCTACAACATATCATTCCCCCCCCCCTCCCCACCCACACACACCTTTATACCTTTTTAAGTACACTGTAAAAAATATGTCCTATTTGCTGCCAGAAATTCTCTGTAATTTGAGAAAATGCGTTCTGACAACGTAATTTTTTTCGTAAATTTTGCGTATATTCTCAAATTACAGAGAATTTCTGGCAACAAATAGAACATACTTTTTACAGTGTAGTTTATTATTTCACTGTTCTCTAAAAACTAAAAATTTTTCACGGTGTGTAATTTTAGTTTCATGAATCTATTTGCAAAGCGTTTTGTGTATTATAATGATTGCAGATTTGTGAGCAAATTGAATTTAAGATAAATTTGCATATCGAAGTTACATAATTTAACATTGACAGGACTGAAGATTAACCTAATTTGTGAATTAATCACAGTATCACAGATTTTAACTGAACTTTAATTTATACATACTACGTAATAAACTGTTCGCCTCTAATTTGCCCAGTTATATATTAAAATGTGAATACTTTAACCATGCATTCTACAGAAAGATCATTAACACTGCATTATAATTTTAAATAGAAAATTTTAATGACAATGAATATACTGTAATAAACTTTAATGCAAACGAAATAACTTACATCCAAGTTTTAAAAACTTCTGTAATTAAGTTCACCAACACATGGCCTCATTAAAATAAAACTTTATATTTATGAAGAAATCCATCATAATAGATTCTGAAACTTTTGTATTAACATAGTTTAATTTCATGTTAGGTGCTTTAATTGCGTTATGGGTGTGCCTCCTTTTTGAACTATCATAATTCTCTGCTGACAGTTAGTGTAAAGAATTTATTGTGTATATAATATATTAATGACATGTTGTACATTACTGTTTGTCCGCAAAAGAGCGTTTTAATATTTCATAAAAGTATGTCATCGGTCGATGGCCACATAAAAGAAGATTTTTAACAGCAATAGGAAATAGAATAAAGCGATATAAACTTTAAAGTATACAGATTTAAACATTTGTTAATACTAACGTTTCTGAATAACGATGTTTGTTTTATTATAAACTATACGCATATGAATGATAGTTATATATGAGAATTCGGATTCTAAAAACGTACCATACATTTTTTTAAACTTTAAAAACAAGCTATTTATCCAATATAAGTAGATTCTAGATGAATAAGGAATTTAAAAAGTGCTATAATTGTTTTTCATAATTAAAAAGTAAGTAATGAAATTTTCATTAGTAAACATAAAATGCAATATTTCAATGCAATTATTTTTACTTTCTTTTCCATATATAAGAAGATATTATTAGGTTCTTAAAATTTTCGAACTATGGTTTTCGATGGATTTACTAGTTTTGGGATGCCCTGAAAACAGTTTGCACATTTTTAGAAAATATCTGTGTATGTGTATAAAAATTATTGTAGACACTGTATCTCCTGAACTAATGAACGAAATTTAACCAAACTTGGTATTTTCTCGGATCTTGACTTAAAATAGAGCTGATTACATTTCGGGATCAATTGCTTGACAGGTGGCGCTGTCATTCCACTTTTTTCCATAATTTTTAATATGGTAGTATAGGAAAAATTTCCCATTAATGTAAAAAATGAGAATTGTTTTTAACTTGTTAATGTGAAATTAAAATAATAAATATTTATAATAGTAATTGTCAACCAGGGAAAAAAATTATAAATGTAGAAACATCGCTCCCCCCCCCCCCAAAAAAAAAAAAAAAAAAAAAAAAAAAAAAAAAAAAAAAATGTAAATTTGGTGAGGGGTGTAAATTTTCTATTTGGGTATCTTCCAAAATAGCTTGTCAATATCTTTAAAATGAATGTTTGGACCATAGATCTGTGATAATTTAAAATTAGGTTATCGCTTTTTTTTTTTATTTGTTTAACACAAAAACATTAGAGAAAAAACACATACACACACACACATTTCCTCAAATGTCGGCACAAAATTGACTTTTTTTGACATTAAGTTTTTCTAAAATGGTAATCAATAGTCTGTATTGATCATGGGTAATAATTTTAATAAATAATTTATACTGCGTGAATTTGTACAGGAAGGTATAAAAGAAAATCTTGTGGTGGCCACAACATATTACTTCAAATTAAAATAAGATATTACGCAACTGATGACCTTTAATATGGATTAGTTTATCCGATTTCTGTAAATGACAATATATTCAAAGAAATAAATCTTTTTCTGTCAACATAGTATTTTTAACACTAATAAGGATTAATAAAACAAGGATTAATAAAACTGATAGCTATCAAAGCGAGTTAATACTCTTTAACCTTCCGTTAGAAATAGGATAAAATAAAGATTATGTTGGAACGTAATTATGGTTCATCTTTTATGATAAGATTATAGAGGGGTATTCACAACAATAAAAATATATTTTAAATTTATCTAAAAATATTTTAAATATTGCTACAGTTGATCTAAAACTTTTCAGTTATAGAAAAAGAGTAAATTTTGTAATAATAGTAATAATTCAGAATGCAGTCATTCGAAGTATATGGCAAGAGTAAAAGATCAAATTTGTTCTAACATTTTAAAATAAAAAAAAATCTTTCTATGAAAATATAAAAGGCACACTGAATTTATTTATTCTTCAAGAAGAAAATATATCTATTAAACTGCTTAATTTATCTATTTATCTTAATTTATCTATGTGTCTTAATTTATCCTTTACACTGCTTAGTATATCTATTAAACTCCTTAATTTAGGAAAATTAAATATAAATATTTTTCTTTCTTTCTTCGTTTTTATTAATATATATATTTAGAAACAAAAACTCTTTAAATGTATTTTTTGAAATAATACGATCGTAGAAACTATGAACAAGAACTACTTCGTTTATTTATTGTTTTCAAGGAATAGTTGTTCAAATAGATTCTAGCCTTAGGTAAGGAAAAAAATGGGTTTGAACATTCTCAAAAGGAATCTCAAGTGTATTTATAAAATAAAGAAATCTTTTATGAATAGCGTAACAAAAGCGTAATTTGACGATGAAACTTTCAAATATGTGCTACTTTCCTGTTTATAATTTATACTCAAAAAATGCTACAGACAAGAAGTAAAGGTAAAATATAACAATATTAAAAAAAAAAAAAAAAAATGCGTAACAAATCTTTCAATTATAATTGCTATCAAAGGTTTACTAACAAGACAATATGTGTTTGGGAAATCGAAAATAGTTTGTGGGGGTCTATATCGACAAAATTTTTAATAAACAAAATATCACATCTTAAGTCATAAGATAAATCATTTCCAAATCGTGAGAGTTTAGTATTATTCAAATATTATATGACATTTCGTAAATTAATAGGATTGCATTGCCAAAAATAATAATTCTGAGATACTAAGCATTCATACAAAAATTATTTCTATAAAAACAAGATCAGACAATTTTTGCTTTGTTGCAATGGTCTAAATATATATAATGTTAAAGCTTGGCATTAGTAAATTTAAAAAAGACGTTTAAAAAGTTCAGAGACATATTTTATTAAATAATAAATTAATTATATGTCTAGGCCATAGCGAAATCCCAAAATGAAATCTGAACAAAATTTTTCTGTTTTCGCCATCATCTTAAAAGATAAATGATACGATGTCGTAGAACACATCAACTGAAGTTTACATTCCTAAAATAATAGAAGCATGTCCATGAATCACCAGTTATGTTTTCATCTTTTGTAACATCATAATAAATTTGCTTAAAAAATGTACGTTTTTAAATTATTCGTTAAAATAGATTTATTTTATTTTTTAAAAATATTTTGTTTAAAAATTTAAACATAATGGAACGTCAGTACAAGGAAATATTAATTTAGGTTGAAAATGCTCTTCTAAAAAAGTTTAGATTTTTTTTAAACAATTTTTTGTTACATTTAAATAGGTGATGAATTTCTCAAAAAGTTCCAGAGCAGATTGTAATGTAATGTTTAAGCGTTTTTCTTTTCGCTCTCATTAAACTATACTTAACAAATATTCAAAAGAAGAACAGGAAAACTTTTGATTTCAAATCATATAGAAAAGAATTAAGAAATTAATATAGTTAAAATACAGTTATTTCTTATAAATGAATAAAATTGTCGTCACATTCTGATAAAATGTTTTCCTGAAAAAAAAAATAAATAAATAAGGGGAATTTTAAATTCTGCACAATATTAAAATATATATATATATATATAATAAGTTCTATGCACAAAAATTTGAATCAAAGAAGTATTCTTATATTAATATCGATTGTGAAACATTTTTTTTTAAATAACTTAAAAATATAGTAAACATCTTTTATAACTTTTTGTTGCATTTTATAAAGAAACTTCTAAATAGATTTTTTCAACTTCTTTAATCGTTATGCTGTATCTAACAAATATTCAACGAAGCAACAATCAAACTGATTGAATTTTTGCGTCGAAATAATACAGTAAAAAATTGAATATAGCTAAACTATTTCTCTTTTTCAATAAATGAGGAACAAATGAAAGACATTGTCTCCGTATTTTGATAAAACACTTAAAGCATCGCGATCAAAAGTGTTAATACTTGAATAAAAATATATTTCAAGATTTCACATTTTCAAGTAAGACAATGCTTCTCAAATTAGAGAACACCATTCAGAAATCTTTTACATACCAGTACTGTTATTTTAATTTTTGAGTACAGTTGCTTCATAAATTCATTTATCTACATAATATTAGAATATTTAAAAACATTCAAACTTTTGGCGAAAGTGTCTCATAAAATTTTTTATAAATATTTTTAAACTGATGCTTTAAATATTAAAAAGCCTTAAAATTTTGTTTTTACAAAAATATTTAAAATTTTTGTGTTAGAATATATAGTATTTTCTTCTTTCATTAAATAATTATTTTGATGAAAAAATGTTACCATTTTACATTTTAATACCATGAAGGAAAGAAAAGAAGGTTAAACCTGTATAAACACTTAAATTTAAGAAGCACATTTTTGCAGTATTTTATATTTAAATACAATTTTTTCTTAAATCTACATCTTCCACAAGAAAAAAAAAATTAACGTCAACTCACGAAATATATGCTGCAATAGCTTTTTTTTTTTTTAATGGACTTTCCAGTTATTACTACTTAATTTTTTTATTCATTTATTTTATTGTTGTTATTGTTGTTATTTTTTGTTTTTTAGAAAGAAATTTATTCAATTTTTTTTTCTTTGATCATACAAAAGCGTTCAAACATAATTTATTAATTGAAAAACCATAGCAATGAACTTTTTAATCTAACTTTTTTTTAAACCGTTGTAACAAAATTAAAATATTTATTTTCAAAAGAACAGACCAATAGAATGCATTTAAAACATTGCATTTTTTCTAGACATTCTCTTAACAATTTTCAAATTAATTTGCCTTATTTATTTACTTTTATGTAAGTTTGAAAGTTATGCGAGCGGGAAAATATCACGCAAAAATTTTACTTAAATTTATATGGACGTATAAATAGAGGAATAAAACTATAATTTGAACATTATTTTCAAAGATTTCTCATGCTCATGAATGCTTATGATTTAAATAATATCTTTAAATTTAAATGATAATGGTAACCACAATAAATCATACTTTAAACTAGGAAAATAAAAGAAACACAAAATGACACCTACTTTATAGCTTAGCTACTGTTACTGTGAGTCCTTTCTTTAAAGTACAATATCACAAACAGTTATATTACTAAATAGTACACAATAATCCTAAACAACTTCAACCTAGTTAACAACGTGTAGGCCCTCTACCGTCCATTACGCAATGTTAAGTTCTTGGAACGCGCCTCGTGGCGAACGAGAAAAGAGAAAAGCATCCTTCCACTGAATGATAAGGAAGAGCAAGTGGGATTGAGAGAGGCAGTGGCGCCGCCCAGACCAACTAATGCCGAACGCAAGGTCACCAACCAGACAGGGCGCAGGGCGCTTTCTACTTGACAAAAATGAGGAAATAAAACTATGACGCTGGTCCTTCTACTTTCTTAGCTTCAGGTGGGAAACTTGGAGGTGAAACTTTTTTTAAATGGAGCATTTTTCTTTACGCAGAGATCGTTCCTAACGAGATATATTTTTATGAGGGGCATATGTTAAAGTGTCGGGTGTCCCAAGTTAAAATAGTTGTAAAAAGTTTCTTTTGACTATTTTTTAGTTTTTATTATGAATAAACAGCATTTTCGAAAAAAAAAAATAGTTTTAGTAGAACATTATCGATTGTCAATATATATATATATATATTTGAGACACTGTACAGGATTTATTTTATTTTTTTGAAGATTAATGCATCAGGAAACTTAACATTTGACATATTAAACTTTAATTAGTAATATTTATCAATTATTTATTTATATCTAAATTATTATTTAAATGAAAATCTTATTAGAATCTAAATTGTAAAAGTAAATAAATAAAAGTAATAAAAAATATTATTTGAAAAAAGAAAATAATAATAATAACAATAAATAAAATAGAAGAAAAATGAATGGTTTATAAAAATTTTGAAAATATTAGATAAAATTGTGTTACAATTATTATTACTTACTTTTTCTCGGATAGAAAATTTGCTAAATCTGTAAAATAAATTCCTTGTATTTTGAATAAAACAGTGCCATTATTATTCATTTTATTTTATTTTTAACCAACAAAATAAAAACCAATCCGATTTTGAGTGCTTTAAGAATTATAAATCCATGCAATTTTAAATTTCAAATGAAAACTGCTGTTTCTTCTCCCCTCCTCCTTTTTTAAAGATATATTTCTAGCGATTATAAATCCATATTAATTTTTTGTATTATCATATTACTACATAAAAAATTATATCCAATTTAAGCTTTCATATTGTTTTTCTTATTGAAGTAGGATTCTGAGATTAAAACAAAATTGCCTGAATAAGATTTCTGTACATTTTTAAAGAAAATAATTCAGAGTGATATTTTATATGAACATATAAATTTTCGACCTTTTTTTATCCTTCATTTTTCTTCCCCATGCTCCGATTACCGACATACAATGATTTTATATCGGTTAAAAAAACGGTTTACTAGAAAAAGAAATTTGTCTGAATGTGGAATGGTGAAATGTAGTTTGTTGATAATGTAATTCAAGTGTACATAGCATTGAAGTATTTGCGGAGAAAATGTACTCTGATATATTAATTGCATTTTGGAAGGCACGCTTTTCGATTACGACAAATAACGGTTTTGGGGTGGAGTACGATATTAAAAAAAAAAAAAAAAAAAAAAAAAAAAAAAAATTTTTTTTTTTTAAAGTACTTTTTTTTTAAAAATGCAATTTAAATTTCAGCTTCAGTTTGGAAGATGATTTTTTTTTTTTTTTTTACAAACTAGTTAAAAAAAATCTAATTATTTTATTGCTTCTAATTTCATTAATTTACAATACTTTACAAAAAATTGCCAATTTTCCCATTAGTATTGCTAGATTTTTTTTTTTTTTTGTTAAATATAATAATAATTTTATTCAAATGGGTTATTTTGCATATAAGCATTAAATGTTTTTTTAAGCATTTTTATCCAGTAATTTTAAGTACATTAATTTTATATTAGTTACAAATCAGTGACAGCATATTTTATAATAAAATAAAGTGATTTAAATATCTTTCATTTTATCGTATAATCAAGAAGTACAGGATTATATTTTGGTAAATAAATTTTTCTTTATATATAAGAATAAATAAACAACAGACTATAATAAGCTAGTATCAAAATAATTTAATGTATTTTTGAAAGAATATACTATTAAAATTAACTTTTATACTTTATAAATTGTTACAATATACAAAAAAGCAACATTTAGATGTTTTGTGATATATATTTGACTTTGCTTAAAAACTATATGGGCACTGCGACAGTTTAGAAAAGAATGTAATTACATCTCTAGGGACACACTTTTAAGTTACACGAGAGAGCTATTAAGAACATATATCATCTATGAAGCAGTAACCCCTATGGTCATATCTTCTTATGGAAATTCAAAGGGAAAGAATAATGCTTTTTATAACATTATTATATATTTTATAACTGCGTGACCAATATATTTAAAGTTGAATATGTCCTCAAAGAGAATTTATCATAACTGGAGAAATATAGTAAAGTATAGAAAATATTCTGTAGGTCTTATAAATCAGATATTTTTATCGATAAATTGTATAGGATGATGTGACTCAAATATTAATGAAACTTCACTACGTTTAAGCAGAAAAGGTTTGAAATAATTTCACTGCAATACAGACTTTTCAAGTTTGGACTATTTCAAAACTTTAATACGTATTTTTTAATGAAATATAAGGCTTCATATAATTAACCTTACAGCACAGATCTCCATAGAACATTGTAGAATGTTCGTAAAATGCTTTGTGCTCCACGGGACATCCGAAAAATGTTCTGAAGAGAAAAGGTGCTATATGACTATACCTTACCTATAAATATTTTTCAGTAGAATATGGATTGCTAGCAAATTCTCGAAATAGTCTCGAAAAAAAAATAAATTAAAATAAAATAAAATAAAATAAAATAAATAAAAATAAAATAAAATAAATAAATAAATAAATAAAAAAAAAAAAAAAAAAAAAAAAAGGAAAAATTAGTTTAAAAATCTTCACTAAATGGAGTTTTGTATTACGTACTCATTTTCCTTACTCCAATTTTATTTAATCAAATTGTATAGCACTCAAAATATTATTCCTGAAAGGGTACTGCTATGAATATTCTTAAACGTACCCTCAAAATAAAATATTTTCTATTATTACACATGTCTTTATACATGATGTAGTATATTTAACATAAAAAAAATATATATAATCTAATCTAATAAGTATATTGAAAAGTTACTAAAAGGTAAAACAGAAAAAGTTAATTCAATCAAAAAGACATAAATTATTATTTAAACAGGAGAAATAGGTTGATATGAAAAATGGTGGGCGGCAACCCAACTTTCATCATCGTGATATTACTATAGATTACTGGGAAATCCAAGTAATTTTAGCGAATGTGAACTTAAGCGATTTTAATAGATAAATTGATTTGATTAAAAATCTACAATTTCTATATTAACTAGAATGTTGTGGCCATCACAAGACCTTTCTATATAATTTTATACAAATTCATGCAGTAGAAATTATTTATTAAATTATTATTTATGAAAAATATTTTCTGTGATAAATGCAGACGCTTTTTATCTGACAGAATTATAATACTAAATCCTGTAAGAAAGTCAATTTTGTGCCATCATCAGAAGAAGAGTCTTTTTTTGTTGGGGGGGGGGGGATTAAAAAATGAAAAAAAATCGATAACTTTGTTTTAAATTATTACAGACCTATGGTTCAACCATTCGTTTTAAAGGTATTGACGAAATCTTTCGAAAGATACCCATATTGAGAATTTACACCTCCCCCTAGGGGATATTTCTCCCCCAGTGAAGGTAGTGATGCTCCCACATGCACAAACTTTTTTTCAAATTTTAATCACATTAAAAACTGAGACAGAAAATATACACTAAAAATATACATTTTAAAATATTAAAAACACAAAACATAAATTTATACGTTTCGAGCCTTTTACAGGCTCCTCATCAGTAAAAAACATCAAATGTAAATGTTGAGATGAACAACAGACTTTAATTGAGTGAGTACAACGTATTCATCAGGAACTGCGCATGCCTCATTAAGTGGCGAAAAATGTTGATTTGTGTATCAGCCCCTCCAGGAAAATTCTTGAGTGATAATTTAAACAATTAGACATGATTATTTTAGTACTGTTAAAATCAGGTAAATGGTCAGTTTCTATGGTATGCTGTACTATTTTCGAACGTATATCACGGTTTTTGAAATTTGTTTTATGTTCCTTAATTCGAGTATGAAGAGAACGGCCTGTTTGACCAATATAAACCGAACTACAAGATTTACAAGGGATATTATAAATAACACCTGTACGGGAAAAGGGGGGGGGGATAACAGTTTTAAAATTAGAAAGGAAATTACGAATTAGAAATTGTGGTTTATAGGAAACAGATAAATTATCAGTGCGTAAAACTTTGGCAATAGATTCAGAAATATTTTTATAGCAAGGAATAGTAACGAACGATTTAGGTGATTTATATGAATTAGTTTCATGATTATCCTTATTAAAGTCATACTCTTTTAATTTTCTTTTAAGCCAGCGAGAGGGATAATTATTACGCTTAAAGTCCAAAAAAATCGTAAAGCATAATAATTATCCCTCTCGCTGGCTTAAAAAAAAATTAAAAGAGTATGACTTTAATAAGGATAATCATGAAACTAATTCATATAAATCACCTAAATCGTTCGTTACTATTCCTTGCTATAAAAATATTTCTGAATCTATTGCCAAAGTTTTACGCACTGTTAATTTATCTGTTTCCTATAAACCACAATTTCTAATTCGTAATTTCCTTTCTAATTTTAAAACTGTGACCCCCCCTTTTCCCGTACAGGTGTTATTTATAATATCCCTTGTAAATCTTGTAGTTCGGTTTATATTGGTCAAACAGGCCGTTCTCTTCATACTCGAATTAAGGAACATAAAACAAATTTCAAAAACCGTGATATACGTTCGAAAATAGTGCAGCATGCCATAGAAACTGACCATTTACCTGATTTTAACAGTACTAAAATAATCATGTCTAATTGTTTGAATTATCACTCAAGAATTTTCCTGGAGGGCTGATACACAAATCAACATTTTTCGCCACTTAATGAGGTATGCGCACATGCGCAGTTTCTGATGAATTCGTTGTACTCACATAATGAAAGTCTGTTGTTCATCTCAACATTTACATTTGATGTTTTTTACTAATGAGGAGCCTGTAAAAGGCTCGAAACGTATAAATTTGTGTTTTGTGTTTTTAATATTTTAAAATTTATATTTTTAGTGTATATTTTCTGTCTCAGTTTTTAATGTGATTAAAATTTAATTTAACTACGAGACGTAATGAATTTTAAATATTTTAAACTTTTTTCCTAGTTTACTACTACTATTATCAATAATTCATAAATTTCACAATCACACGTTAAAAATTACTCTCATTATGTTCATTTATACGAAATTTTGTCCTATACTGCCATGTTAAAAATTTAGGAAAAAAAAAAAAGGGGGGGGGGGATCACAGCGCCACCTTTTGAGCGATTGATTCCCAAATCTAATCAGCACCAGTTTATGTCATGTTCCAACTAAATACCAAGTTTGGTTAAATTTAGTTCATTGGTTGGGGAGATACAGCTTCCACAAAACTTGTGATACAGACAGACATTTTCTAAAAACAGTCAAATTGTGTTCAGGACATCCGAAAACGTAAATCCCTCAAAAACTGCAGTTCGAAAATTTTCACGAATCCAATACTTTCTCTCTATATACATACAGAAGAAAGTAATAAATAACGCGTACTTAAATAACATGTAAATTGGGCTTTCAAAATATTCCACTTAGTCTTTCTGTTTTGGATCTTATAATCTGATTTTATAAACTATGACAAAGAATAAAGGAATTATCTAAAACCTCACTTTGGACTGAAAGGAATATTTTTAAAATAGCACTATAAGTTTTTATTAATTGCATCTGCATTTATTGCATCATACTTTTTAATTTTATAACGATTATGTAGAGTTTATTATTGTTTCAAAATCTTTCAAAATATTAACATAGTCATTCGAGTTTTGGCAAAACTAATGCGTAAATTATTATTAAATTTTATCCCCCCCCTCCTTATTTAAGCATTTTTTAACGCTATTCTTTTCCGTTCAATAAAGCAATTTTTTGACATAATTGCAAAATAATTTTCGTCCTCGACTGAATAAAATTTTTTAAACCTCTTTCCAGATTCCTAACACGAAGAATTTTTTTTTTTTCTTTTCTTTATAAAGTGTGAAGAACAAATGAATTTTTGATTATAATGGATTGCTGAATTACGATATATATATGTCTCTCCACGATAATTCATGAAATAAAATATTAATTTTAAATACAAAATTTTGCACCATTTTTCGACAGGGATTTTATTTATTTACTTTTAGAATAAAGACAATTCAATTTCTTTAAAACTTAAACGTGAATATAATTTAAAAATTTTCTAGTGGTGATGAAATTTCTAAAACTGTCATAAAAAATCTGGAGTGACTCCACTCGACTTTCCGAACATTGAGTAACTAACAGTTTTGTAGATAAAATAAAGAAAGAGGTGTTGCTAAACAAACAAAAAAGAGAAAACCATAACAGAGTGTTTGAGTATTTTTCTCCATATATCACACGAGGTTTTATTTAACGCTACTGAACTTTGAGCCCTTAGATCATAAGGATAAAGAATTTTTCGTTGTGTCCCTGTAAAAATCTATAAATGCTAAATTCACCAAAATGCTTATAGTTAGTGCAACAGTGATTTATAATATTCATACAAATTTTCAGGTCAATTGAATAAGGCGTTTAGATGCTATCGCTGGTCTCATAGGCCATAAAGATAAAAAAATTTTCTTTGTGTCCCTGTAAAAAAACTGTAAGTGCTAGATTCACCAAAATCTATACAGTTGGTTCAAATGTGACCTATAACATGTGTACAAATTCTTTGCTGAGATTAATAAGGCGTTTAGACGCTATCACACTTTTAAAAATTTGGCAAAGAATTTTTCTTTGTGTCCCTGTAAAAAAACTATAAGTGCTAAATTCTCCAAAATCTATACAGATTGAATATCTGTGACCTATAATATGTGTATAAAGTTTTTGCTCAATTGAATAAGGCGTTTATATGCTATCGCACTTTTAAGATTTTGGTCCCTTGGCCATAATGATAAAGAATTTTTCTTTGTGTCCCTGTAAAAAAACTATAAGTGCTAGATTCAACAAAATCTATAGGGTTCGTACTATGGTGACTTACAATATACGTACCAACTTTCAGCTTATTCGAACAAAGCGTTTAGACGCTAGCGTGTTCACTCACAGACATACACACATACATACACACACACATACATACATCATCGTAAAAATAGTGAAAACGGACTCGTTGGACCTCGAAACGTATAGAAACATCAAAATCTCGAATTCGGATTTTTGACATGATTACAATACTTTCCTCACTATAGTGTTCGGAAAGTAAAAATGAAAGTTCGATCTAAAAGCAGTTTTAAAACTACGTTAATATTTTCTAGAAAAGTATTTTACTTTATTACAAAGCAAAAATATGACAATCTGCTAATACAAAAAATAACCAGATAATAAATGAACATTTTAAGTCCATTAATGTCTGAACCAGAGTAATGGAAACAGTGACTTCTTTGTTTCTGTATTATAATGAATCAATCAATCATCTTTTATTTTTGCAAGCACCCTAGAATATAAATGTTTGAAGTTGTCAAGTGCTGAAAAATTGACTTATTAATTCCCTTTGAAAAATAACTTCCGAAAATTAATATGATTAATTAGAAATTTAACTTAACCTTTTTCTGAGACAGATATAATTAATGTTTAAGAATTTTTACACTATGAAAAGTAAAAAATTATTTTTGAATAACAAATCATTAAAATTTAAAAATAAAGTATTATTTTTAAAAGTTCACTATACTTTAATAATATCAAATATAAGATAGAATTAACAGTTCTTTACTATATTTTACGTTGAGCAAGTTAAGTATGATTATTCTACAGAGTTATTTGGTTTGAAGCTAATTAAACATCAAGACAAATATTAGCTAATCTTTCATAAAAAAGTTCTAAAATAAGTATGAATTTTCAAAGTTCTTCTATTGTTTGCTAAAAACCAGTCTTAAGAAATAATTCAAACCAATTCCAGAGAACTGATTTCAACATTGTTTAATTTTAGAAAAATTGTAATTTCGTATAGTTTGAGTGTTTTTCAGATATCCACACTTCTAATGATTTAAATGCTATTCAGATATATTTAAAATCTTCCATCATTTCACACACGATAAACCATTATACACTTTGAGAATTTTATTTAATAACTGCATACTGCTAATTTCTATTATTTGCAATTTAAAATTAATGGAATACTTTAAATATTAAACCAGTCAATGTGCACGTGAAGTAACTTTCCAAACTATTTCATCGAGCTAATTTAGAAATATTATTTCTTAATAGCTTAAATTCACATTTAACAAAGATTTTTTTTTCTTCTTTCTGTCTGATATTGCATGCTAATTGTCATTACGGATGAAAGATGGATAATCTATTTTTAAATTTCTATGCAACGACAGTTAATGTGAATAGCTGACGGTGCATTAAACAAAGAGTATTATTTTTAAAAGGAAGCTATAAATTGCTTCACATAAAATAATTTCATTTCATTCTTTATCAGCTGATAGGGGCTTATAAAATGCAATATGAAAATTTACAAGTGAATAGTGAAATAGAATGATTTTCAACAACATTAAAAAAAAAAAAAAAATGCTGGATGTATCTTTATTAATTATTAGTATAATATAAGATTTATTTTCAAATAAAATTACAATTTACACCCGACAGACGTAATAAAATACATTAAAATTTAAGTGCTGTTTCATTTTTTTTTTTTTTTTTTTTTTTTTTTTTTTTAAGAAATATTTTTATTTAGAAAACATTGGACTGTTGGGTTGAATTAGGTTGTACCCCCTTTTCTTCTTCTTCTTCTTCTTCTTCTTTTTTTTTTTTTTTTTTTTTTTTTTCAAGGTCAAAGGATCTAGACCTGGGAGGAGTGACGTTCGTGAGGATCTTTCTAAGAAATCCTAGCTCATATTCACATGAATTTTCGAGAAAACAATTAGAAAGCAGATTTTTCAGTGTTTTAGTAGAATAATATCTAATTTTCTTTATTATTTAATGAAGAAGTGGTTTAAAAATAAGCTCATGAGAGATTCCTCGAATTAAACTGATACTTGAAACAAGATTTATTTGTGTTGGTGTATAGACAAATATTTAGATAAAAAATTCCAGATATGTAGATGCTATGAACCTAGATATATAGCTGTGGATATGTTTATCTTATTTTCATATAGCAAATACTTAAGATACGCTTATCTTACGTTAAGAAAAAAAAAGTTCCCCCATCATATTATAGGTAAGGGAAATTTAAATAATCATTAAAATTTCGACCTCTGTTTTTAGACTTTTTTTAAACGTCTTGAGATGTAAGGAATAAGCCAGTTTGTATACGATATCTCAAGAACAATTAATTTCAGAGAAATCAGAACAGTTTCAAAATGTCATTTAGGACACTGGTAAAAATCGTATAGATTTGCAATATTCCGATTTAAAAACTTCGTAATTTAGTTGAAATTTACGATCTTCTTACCGTGGGCGAATATGAGAAATTTTCACTTAAACATGGATTAAAAGGGATATTTTTACTGTAAAGATGTCAGATAACCTTTAAAATACCAGTTATGATGTAAATAATTAACATCATTATGATTACATCGATGTACATCATTATGATGACATCGTGAACATCATTACCGATGAAAATACAAATTTGAAAACTTGTAAGTTATTTGAAATTGACGATTTTCTTAAAATAGCACAATAGGGAAAAAATTCACATAAACGCCTATTTTAAGGGATATTTTAATCGTAAAGATGTCAGACCACTTTTAAAATATCATTTATGATACAACTTTGAACACAATTGATTACGAATATTCTAAATTCAAAGTTTCGTAACTCACTCGAAATTTAATATTTTCTTAACGTAGTAGAAGAGAGCAATATTTCATATGAACTTGCATTACGGAGATCATTGCATTGGAAACAGTATAGAATTGCATGAAAATGAAAATATGAAACTGACACCAATAAAATTAATTAACAAATTAGGATAAGGTAAATGAATCGAGCTGAACGGTGAGTAACCTATTAGGTGGGGTATTTTAATTTTCCACCGTGTCGAGCGTTCGGGCAGATTCATTTCTTTTAACATGAATATAGTATGTAGCAAAAAATTGCGAGAACAAATACATGACGGGAAACTGAGCAGAGTCTGTCTATGCCAACTAGTTTTCTGATTTTAAATAAATAAAACTGATTATTAGGCTTCTCGTATGAGCTTAAGATAACAAAAAATTAAAATAAAACATATATTTAACGTGCTCTACTAATATAGAAAATGTATACGGATACTTTGACTTAAGGTATCTAAAAACAGATATAATATGTACTTTATTATAAAGTTGTTACAAAAATGAAAAAAGAAAATGCAAATGCAACATCAGCAACCACTCATATCACAATTAAAAACTATTTTCATGATTACTACAAATTTTTTGCCATTTTCTCTAAAAACTGTCTTCTTTAATTTAAGCTCCGTAGTGCAAACAACATTGAATGGTTTCTCCATTATCTTCCTGAAAGCAAACAAGCAGTTACTCTATTACACGCCAGATCTCACATGATTGAATTACATGCATTTTCTTATGACTACCTTTTAACTTCCCACTTTCAGTCGCGCTAGTGGGAAAGTAGGAATCTGTTAATATTTATCATAATAGTCGTTTCGTTCTTAGTAAGTTTGCATTGGAAGATTATCGCACTGTTTATTTTTCAAATTTTATTAATGAGAACACATTTTAATGAGACAGATTTATGACAATGATATAATAGACAACTAAAAAAAATTTCAAAACCTGTTTCATGAATGTTCTTCAGCAATAATGAATGGCTTATCATTTTCAAATAAGCAAGTTCAATTAAGCTATGTGGGAGTGTGCAATGAAATTAAATTTTACTAACATCAAATAAGACCTTTAATTTTTAACAAAGGAAAATACATTAATACAAGGTTGTTATAATTAAAGTTCGCTTATTAAGAATGCTCTAGATCCGGTTCTATAGCTCCAAACGAAACAAAATTTCACTAGTTTGTAGTACAAATGATGCGCTCCGCGAAAATTGAAAAAAAAGTTCGTCAATAATTGGCATTGTGCCAATATCTAAGGCGATTTTTGCAGATTTTTTGACCTATTGTCGAAAATTGTAACTTTTTTTTTCGGTTTTTCGCAGAGCGCAGCGTCACCTAATTAATTTTGTCGATAGGTGGTGCTGCGCTCTGTGGTAAGAAAAAAAAACTAGTATGTTGTGGCCACCACAAGACTTTCTTCTATATTTCACTCAATTCTTCTATATTTCATTCAAATTCACTCAGCAACAATATTAAAAAAATATATACCAATATATAAAAATATATTACGATTTTTTTTCTAAGTTTTTTTTCGTTAAAAGTAAAAAAAATCGATAACATTGTTTTAAATTATCACATGTTCAACCATTCGTTTTAAAGGTTTTGACCTTTCGAAAAGATACCCATCTTGAAAATTCCCCCCCCCCCGGGGTACTTCCCCCCAGAGGGGGAAGCGATGCCCCCACATGCAAAAAAAATTTTCCTAGTTAACTACTACTATTATCAATAATTCATATTAATTTTACAATCACAAGTTACGAATAACTCTCATTATGTACATTTATACGAAATATTTAGAAAAAATACGATCACCACGCCACCTGTTAAGCGATTGATTCCCAAATCTAATCAGCACCAGTTTATGTCAGGGTGCAACTAAATACCAAGTTTGGTTAAATTTCATTCATTGGTTCATAAGTTACAGTGTCCAAAAAAAAACAAAAATCATGATACATACAGACACACAGACAGACATTTTCTAAAAACTATCAATTCGTGTTCAGGACATCCCAAAACGTGTAAATCCATCAAAAAACGGAGGTCGAAAATTTTCACGAATCCAATACTTTCTCTATATTACATATAGAAGAAAGTAAAAAAAAAAAAAAAAAAAAAAAAAAAGTGTTACAATTTTCGTCAATAGATGGCGCTAAAAGCGATTTTTGAATTATCAACTGTAAAATAAATTTCCCTTTATTTAATTATTTTTTTTAGAAAAAAATCGCCTTAGATATTGGCGCAGCGCTACCTATTGATGAAAAATTTAACTTTTTTTTTTTCGATTTTCGTAGAGCGCATCACTTGTACTAAATTACTAGTAAAATTTTGTTTGGAGTCATAGAATCGGCTCTAGAGCCTTCTGAATAAGCGAACTTTAATTATAACAACCCTGTGCATATATCTATATGCCTATTTATATACTATATGTATTCTGAAAGCGTGTGTGTGCAAGAGTGCAAACAATTGTATGATGGTTTCCTTCACATGTCAGGCCCATCTAGTGTCTAAATTGTTAATGCTATGCCCTTCAGTCAACAAGTACTGGATTTGCGTCCCGGGAAATTTATGGATGTTTTTAATAGTTTGGAATTCATTTTCAGCAATACGTACTGCTATAATTAGTTCTGCCAGACAAAAAGTGACCGTGTGTAAAAAACCAAACCAAACAACACTTTCACACATTTGTATGCAAATAATTTTTTATAGAACTACTTAAAGTAAAAAAAAAAAAAAAAAAACTTCGAGGAAAACTGCTGATATTCCAGATTCAAAATTATTAGAAGTAATGAAAGAGTTTCCTTTGCTATTTAATCTTGCCTTAAAAATATTAGTTCCTTATCTTTTTGCATAAAACTGAAGTTTCCACATTGAAATTCTGATATTATGAATGATTTAGAGCAGAAATAGTCAACTGAAAACAATATAGTTTACATCTTATATTTCATTATAATTAGAAAATTTTTAGTTTAATAAACACTGTGAAAAAGTATGCCAAAATAAAAATGGAAAAAACGGCCTGATGATAATGAAAATAAATAAATAAATAAATAAATAAATAAATAACAATAAAAAATAAAATAATAATAATATAAACTTAAGAATTCTTTCGAACTATTTATTAAAAGAATTGAATAAGTATTTTTATGTTTCGTAAAGTTTTATTTTTGAAATGCTTTGAAATTAATGTTTGTCTCTTTGAAAGAAAATGCTGATATAATCAAATATTTTATCACTAACATGAAGGAATATATTTGTCAGTTTACGAAATAAAATGCTGATTTTGATATTTAGAGACAAAAATATGCTATAAGGAACGAAAGTGCCCCCTTTGCTATTTAATTTTGTATTAAAACTATTAGTTCCTTATCTTTTTGCATAAATGCGAAGTTATCCACATTGAAGTATTGTTATTTTGAATAATTTAAAGCAGAAATAGTCAACGGAAAAAAAAATAGTTTAGATCCTCAAATTTTATTACATTTAGAAAGTTTTCAGTTAAAGAAACACGACCAAAAAATATTCCAATATAATCATGAAAAACCGATCTGATGATGATAATAAAAAAAGTAATAATATAAACCCAAGAAATCGTTCGAAAAATTTATTAAAAGAATTCAAGTATTTTTATCTTCTGTAAAGTTTTATTTTTAAAATGCTTTAAAATTAATAATGTTTGTCTCTTTGAAAGAAAATGCTGATGCGATCAAAATTTATTACTAGCATGAATGAATATTTGTCAGTTTACTAAATAAAATGCTGATTTTGATATTCAGAGTGAAAAGTTTTCCGCAATGCTTGAAAAGTATGCCTGGATTATATGAATGTAAAATGACATTTTCATTTATTCTTAAAATACATATTTTTGTTTCATATATATTTTACCATATAAGATTCATTATTCATTAAGATGCATGTTTTATAAATCCATTTTTTCACACAGAACGAAAATATGCGCAGATCTAAAAATTAGCAAGTAAAATAAATAAATAATAAAAAAAAAAAATAAATGAATAAGACATTTTTAATCTGAAATATATAACTGGAAGACATACATGGGCAAATTAACATATTCTTGGAAAGTTTGAGAAGAAAATACTGCGTACTAAGTTATTGATAATGGAATATTAGCATTAAATTATTAAATAAAAATTTATAATAAAAGAATAGGATTATCTGTTATACATAGTTTTTCTCAATATAATTAAAAACTTTCTTGGCTCTGGCATTTTATAGGAATATCTATCTATGCATAATATAATACCAATTTTTATTGTATAAATTATCTCGAAAAGAGATAATGTTAAAAATCCACGTGTCATGGATTATTTATAATAAAAAACACTTTAGAAACACGTCAGTTAAAATAGTTATTTTTAATTAAAATCATTTTTAAAAATTATGTAAATTTAAAAATGATTTTAATTAAACATAATTATTTTAACTGACGTGTTTTTAAAATGTTTTTATTATAAATAATCCATGACACGTGGATTTTTAACACTATCTCTTTTAGAGATAATTTATACAATAAAAATTGGTATTATATTATGCATATATATTCCTATAAAATGCCACAGCCAAAAATGTTTTTAAATAGATTGAGAAAAACTATATATAACAGATAATCCTATTCTTATTTCAAATATCTTTATAGTATTTTATAATTATGATCTACCATCATTAATCCATCTCTACAGAGTGGATAATATTTTAAAATATAATATAAATGTTTACTTTAGTAAAAAAAAAAAAAAAAAAAAAAAAAAAAAAAACTGAATTATAAATATCAATAATTATTTTAAATCATAAATTATATATGAATTTATTTAGCTCATATAAAGTTGGTTCATAAAATTTAATATTATATATATATATATATATATATATATATATATATATATATATGTGTATATTTACCTAATAATATAAAAAATTTTCCTCTTAATTTTTTCTTTCTTATCAAACGGTCTTGCAGATGTTTTGGGAAATTTTGGGCACACGTAAAACTTGTTTAACCCGCTTTACACGTCGTAAGGTCTAGTGGCCTCGCTCCTTCTTATTGTATTTCAGTTTCATTTGGTTGGATATTGCCTTTATTTCACATAGTTTTCAGTTCTTACATTAAATATCTGTATTCATGTCTTATATCGTGCGCGCGCACACACACTACTTCAAAAAGACTAATTACTACATTATGAATGTAGAAAAAAGAATGAAATAAACAAATGGGGAAAAATAAACACCCAATACTATTTTCTTGAAAAAAAAAAAAAAGATTTTTTTTTCTTTTTTTTTTTTTTTTTTTGTTAATGTATGTTTTATTTTATCAGAAGGGGTAATTTGCATATTAATGCTGAATCTAACTTTTAAAATGTCAGTAGAAATGCCATATTATAGCTTAATACTTTAGTTCAAGCTTAAAGTTAAAACAAGAAAAATAATTTACCGGGCTTATGGATTAGTATTAAGTAAAATAAAATTAAGAAAAAGTCTCAAATTTCCCTTTAAACCAGAACAAAACAATGAAAAACTCAACCGATAAATTTCTGATTGTTTAGGCTTAAAATTGGTACAGAAATTAATAAAACTGCAATTAAATCAAAGGCGCGAGTGAAAGAGATGAAATAGGACAACATTCAAATCAATGTGTTAAAAAAATACAAAAAATTTCAGAAAATAAATATTCAAATGACTGTTGCTTAAGCGTTGAATATATTGGGTTGGCAACTAAGTTCCCGCCGTTTTTTTAAATTGGAAAAATACTTTTGGCACGAAGTTGTACATCATTGGAAAGAGAATGTACTGTTCTACCTCAATATATGTTTCGTTGTTACTAAGATACATTTTGTTGTTATTTACAGATCATTAACATGGAATGTCAAGTTGAGAAGAATGAGCATTTTCGACACCTCCTTTTTTTTAAACATTTAATCAAGGTTCTAAAACCGCAGAAACTGCTCGCAACATTTGTGCTGTGTATGGAGTGTGTACTACAGCTGAAAGAACCGCACGTGATTGGTATGCAAAGTTCAAAAAATGAAATTTTGACCTCAAAGACGCACCTCGTTCTGGAGTCCAGTTGAGTTCGATGAAGAGCGATTGAACCACCTTTTGCATAAAACCCCGCGTCAAACACGTTAGAAAAACGTTGTAAACAACAAGGGAGAATACGTTCTTGATTAACTACTTGTATATGTTTATTGAAAAATAACCTTTTAACAAACATTATTAAAAAAGGCGGGAACTTAGTTGCCAACCCAATATACATATATATATACACATATATACATACATATTTGTGCATAGCACAAAGGTTTTTTTTTTTTTTTTTTTTTTTTTTAAAGAAGAAATAGATAAATATAAATGTATTTTATTTTAAACTAAACAATATATTTTTATTTTGTATTATATTTTATTGCATTATATTACTTGCTATATATTATTTTTCTTCAGCTTTTACAATCTAGAAATTTTAATCGAATAAAGAAAGATAAAACTGTTCAAATAAAAAAAATTCAATAAATTAGATAGAAAAATTATATAGCTATTCATATTAAAAACTGTGATACTTGAAATCTGTTGTGATTATTTTTGTAAAAATTACCCTCTTAATAATATGCATTTGTGCTTTACTGAATGCAAGCGATTACTATTTTTATATTAATTATTGAAATCCAACTAAATTCAGAAAATTATGATTATTGTTCAAAATACAGTAATAGAATGTATGAAAAAACTTGTATTAAAAAAGAAAAAAAAAAGATTATAAGTATTAATTTGGTATAAATGCAATCTCATTTTTATGTATAACTTTTTTTTTTTTTTTTGGTAAACTGAATGAAACGTATAATGCAAAAATTATCCAATAAAAATCCATTCTATATTAAATTTCATCATTTTAAAGAAAAGCGGTTTTTCTCCTTTAAAAGAATATCGTAATGCGTCTGAAAGGTTTTAAGCACAATCCAACAGCTTTCAGTCAAAGGGATGTATTAAAAAAAAGAAAAAAGATTGAAAAGTAAAACCACTCTAAGTCTGTTAACATTTCTGGAACGGGCCCAAAAAACTCGGTAAATTATTTTACCCAATTTCTTGTTGATCCTCGAATGCATACAAAGTAAATGATGTTCGGGTATTTATCGAGCAACCTAACTAAAAATAACTCAAGCGGAACTGCATAAACTTTCATCGTATTTATCTCTGACAGATCTTGATTTTATAAATTAGCATTTTTAAATATTTAAGTAAATTATTTGTGACTTAAATTTTTGTCAGTGTTTGTTGTATCAGTCTATAAAATACTAAAAAGATGTCAGCTTTTAAATATAAATAATTTACTTGTAGATTAAGAATGAATAATTTATGTTTAAAATAACGAGTATTTAAAAGCATTAAAGCTACAAAAAATGAATAAAGTAAAAGAGTTGTTTTATTTACTCATATCAAGTTATGACTAAACATTTATATACATGCACATTCCATCTCTCAAGAACCATATAAAATATTTTTTTAATGTAGCTTGTGTACTCTATACCATTTTAGGTAGTTCTAGTGTAATAACATACTTTATATTGAAAAAATAAACGAAAAAGAATATAATAATAATAATCGTTAAAAAAAAAAAAAAAAAAAAAAAAACAAAACATTTTATTTGCAACGTAGGGCAGTGTAGATATTAATCCTCTGACCACCTTTGAAAAGGCAATATTGTAATGTTCTTATTGCACATTTTTTTTCTCAAATATAGTTAAATAATACTTATTTCAATTTGAGATTAAAATCGCAAGAGTACATATGATTATAATCCCTGTAACTATTATTTATGTTCTTCAAACTTTAAAAACATACCAAGTTTCTATAATTATAAATGTATTGCGGAAAAAAGAACAGCCTAGTGACCGATATATCCGTCAGCGGCGGTTAGAGGGTTGGCCGATTGGAATTCACAATGGTCCTAGACTTGAGTAAAGCGCCCTCCGTAGGGGGGTCTTCTCAAGGTGACTTTGCCCATATTCACTCGAGTGTCAGAGAAAAACATGGAAAATTCCGAATAGCTAGGGGCCTACCAGCGCCCGAGCGGTTCTGCGCTCAAAGCTGGTAGATGGGAAGTGCCGGGTTCGATATTAGGTCACACTCATTGACCTAGTCGTTCGGAGTTTTCTGTGTTTTTCTCCGAAACTCACGTATATACTGGCTAGGAACTCTTAGAAAGATCCCCATGGAGAGCATTCCACCTATAGGCCTAGGACCCTAGTGTAGTCAATCGGCCTTAAACCCTACAATCAACTAAATGGCTAGGCCGATGATTTAGGTTCGAATAAGGCAAACCCTATATACCAGCTCCGTGAAAAAACTTTTTAGCCACTCGTGGGGCCCCTTATTTGTAACATAAAATAAAATTTTTTTTTATGAGACAAGAGAGGGGCTAGAGGGTGCAAAGTGTAATCTTTTAATAATATAAAAATAATATATATATATATATATATATATTAATGCTTTAAAGCATGCCCAGTATAACCAAGCAACAATGCTTTTGATCATTTATATCGTTGGCATATTATTAATTCTGAGTAATAAGTATATTCTACATATTGAACTGAAAAATTTAATTTATAATCTTGTTTTGAAAGGAAATTGGAAGAAATTTCTATTTTTTGAAACTTCCGAAACCTAAATTTTAACAATTGGATTTAAAGAACCAATGATTTTTCCAGTAAGCCAAGAATAGATTTCTTTTGAAAAATCATTAAGTATTAATTAAGTACCCTTTTCATTTTGAAGATCGTGGATTGATGCGAGATACGTTCGAATGGAATATTTTTGTTAAATATATTTTCATTAAATATTAAATCGAAATTCCTTAGTAGATTCTGATATAAGTTACTATCGTTTTTGAGAAACAAATATTTAGACAGTGTGTGGTGTGGGAGTTAAAGGCCGATTAATTATACTAGGGTCCTATGCCTGGGTAGAGTGCCTTACGTGAGGGTCTTTCTAAACAATTAGTTAGAAAATAATCTATATATTTTTGTATAAACATGTATACAAGTATTACTTCACAAATATTACTTTCATAGATTTAACTAAAATGTAGAGATAAATTTGTGGCTTCATGTCGGTTTTGCATTTGTTGGAATGATCAAATACCATAAAATATATTTTATTTAAACATTCAGTCGAAAATCATTAACAGATTACGATAAAACTTACATATAATCGTTTTTGAGAAACAAGCTTTTAAGATGTTATATGATGTGGGAGGTACGGTTGAATTTTCAACGTTGGGTTGAGTGCCATTCATAAAAGTCTTTCAAAGCAACTATTTAAAAATTAATCACCTGTGTATTTTTTAATCAGTTTGAGATACGCAACATGTATGTAAAAAAAAGTTTCGTCTTAAAAATAGGCAAAAAAAGTACTTCAAATTAATCAATTTGGCGATGATCTAGTCCTTTTATTAAAGTATTTTATGACAGATAAAAATAACTTTAAAAAGGTCTGTAAAGGTAAGTAAAAAGGTCTGTAAATGTTTGTCAGTCAATCACTTTAAAATAAGCTATTTGCTACGTTATGTTAAATTTATAGTATACTAGCAGGTTTACCCAGCGTTGCCCAATTTGAAGTATTTATAGAATTTTGAAATCAGTGAAAGAACTGAACAAAGATGTAAAAAGATAAATATATGAAACATTTCTCGTAGTCTTTAATAAAAAATATTCTAAATAAATAAATACAAAAAGCACAGCTTTAATATGGGACCTCCTTGGCGACTTTAAATATTTTAAGCCATTTTTGCGATGAATTGAAATGGATATTTCAATTGCATAACTAAAGATCTTGGCGAGAAACGTCCGAGATACTTCGGCACCAGATTTAAAATTTTGCGGATACTAAAGCTGTTCTATACATACACACACACGAAAAAAAAAACTGTTTTATGATATTTATAATATAAAAATAAAAGAATCTTAATACAAATTGTCCCTATGTACAATTAAGGTGAGAATATAAAAGATCATAAGGTACACAATATAAGAACGAAACGTTTTGTTTTATTATAGGAAAAAAAATCCTACTTAATTAAGTAAAAATTTTAAGCTAATGCCAAATATCTCTATAAAAACATTTATTCAAACACAAATTCCTAATTAAAAAAAAAAAAAAAATGTATCAACTTTTGTAGCTTAATTTTTTTTCCTCATCTATATATTAATAGGCAAACATGAAATTTGTGGTACACTTTTAACGTATTAATTATGGAGTAACGGATTGAAAGTGGTAACAGTTGAAAAGTATGGTTAGCCAGATTTGCAGACTAACATAAATTATTTTCTTACGATGTCAGGAAGTTATTTACAAATATTTTCTTTTTTTTATACTTTCATTTTATACCCGTAATCTTTTGTATTTAAAATTCCTTACATTTTATTCGTCTGCGATCCTATAGAAACCACTCTAAATTTTATACTAGTGAAGATATACGCAATTTAAAAAAGGATTTGATTTATGAAAGTTAAATTTTTTTTTTTTCAAATTTATTTATGATCTAATTTCTTTCTTTCTTTTTTCTTTTTTTAAAAATGATTTTAATTACTAATCACGCAAAATTAAAAATATTTTATTTCCGAAAAAAAAAGTGTATTTTGTTTATTTTGGCATCAAATATTTATTTATTGTTACCTTTTTTTCTTTATTTTTAACCTTTTTCTTTTTTTAGCTTGTCATGAATCGCCAGCCGATTTCTGCCGAATCCGGGTTAAAAATGGAAATGGGAGAAAATAAATTAGAAATATCAGTCCTATCGTTACAAACTTGGTACCAAATGAAAGGGGGCGATTTTTCTGAATACAGGAGTACAAACAGTTTTTCGACACGACAATTAGATTTTTTAAAATTAACTAAAGTATGAAATTTAAGTGGAAACACTTCATTTTAATCTTTCCATACTGTTTAGTGCGAATCAAACTAATAGAAAAAGACTTTTAATTTAATTTAATTTAATTTAATTTTTATCATTTTAAAGTTAAAATGGAGTTTTTTTTAAATATCTTTTTATCAAATTATCTAGATGAACTAAAAATATGGCGTTAGATAGATTTTGTCCCGATTAATAAGTGTGCCATCTTTCGTAGCGGTCGCATGAATGGTGTAGATTTGTATAGTGAACTAAAAATCCGAACAAACAAGTAATCATCTTTATATATAGAGATTACTGTACTGTTAAAACTGAAATTATTCACCCCTATTTTTCCCCAATACTGCCATCAGTTGGTATTGTTTTGTTTTATTTTTTTAATTTCAGTCCTGTTCTTTCCTTTTTTGTTTTGAAAAATATATAAAATGAGATTTTTTCTTAAACTTAAAAAGAAAAAAAAAAATTGTCTCCCCCCCCCCCTTTTTATGGTACATATTATGTTTCTATTTAAATTTCCTTTTGTAGTTGCCCGTACTCATTTATTGAATATAAAAGAATTAATTTTATTCTTTCATGAACAATAAAGATTTTCACATTACATCGTTTTTAATTAGTCGTGAAAATTTCCTTCCTGGAACTTAAGAATTTAAAATTTTCAGAATAAGCATTAATTTTCAGTTGCTTGAAATAAAAATGATTAAAGGGAGCTGCTTCAAAACCGTAATTTTGTGTAAAGATACATTTTGATTCTCCAAAAAATTGCTTATTTGTAAAAAATGTCTAAAGTTTGTATTTTTTTTTCTTTCCATTTTTTTTTTCAAGGTAATTCTTAATGAAAAGTAAACACTGCAATAATAATAAAATTAAAAGATAAAATGCACTTTCAAAAAATAAAATAAAAAATAAATAAAATAAATAAATAAATAAATAAAAATAAAATAAAATTGCGTTGAGCTTTCTAAAATGATAAGCGCAGCGATTCCATTTATTTTACAGTTTTTAGGCGCTATCTAAAATTATATCTTAGGTAATTTCAAATACTACATAAATTTATATTGTTAAAATTATTTAATGTAACATAAATTAAAGAGATATAATATTATAAAGAATTATGATGTATTCAAATATACTGTGTAACTTGATAATTTTTAAAGCTAGTCTCTAACGATTTTAAGCAAAGTATATAATTTACTTCAACAGCGTATATAAAATCTGACCATAGTCATTTTTTAGAAATGGCTGAATGCATGGAAAAATGCCTGGCCATTTATTCTATTACTTTTCAAAGCAAACTTTTCTATTTTAAATTTGTACGAAAATGATCTTTAGATGGTGAGCAACGATAACAACTATAAAAAATGAAATAGTATTTAAATATCGGAATGAAATGTTATATAACACTTGGTACCATTTTAACACGTTGAGCGCCATGTCAGCCATTCTAGATTCTAGACATTTTATCATATATCTCTAAAAGTACTGAAGGAATCATCTTGAAACTTTAGGAGTGGGCAGAACATGTTATGCTTCAAACATTTCAGTGAAAGTTTTACCCCGAAAGTAAAAGCAGTACCAATAAAAAATTAACACGTTGAGCGCCCTGTCAGCCATCGGTGGCTGACATTTAATGGATTTTAGGAATTCGCGTGGCGCTCAACGTGTTAAGGAATACCAAAACAAAATGCTTTTTAGAAATGAATGGATTTTAAAAGATTTATATGTTAAATACGTTACGAAAAAAAAAATTCCATTATTTCTTTATTAAAAAGAGGGGTAAGCAAAAAATATATTTAACGAAACTGCATTAACCGGCTGCCATGTTTTTGAAAAATTACGCATAAAGAGCTATTAAAAATATTTTAACGAAGTACTATAAATTGCAACAGCAATTATTTTAAACATCGAAACTTTGTTTGCAATTAAACATTTATAAAAAAAAAACAAAAAAAAAAAACAGTAAATAATAAAATAAAATGGAGTCAACCAACTTTTAAAAATTCTAATACAGAAAAGAAAAAAAAAAAGAAAAAAAAAAAAAAAAAAGAAAAGAATTACTTACCTTCACATGTTTTTCTGTCTTTTCCAACTGCATAACCTTTGGGACAGGAGCAAACAGGAAAACCACGGTCGTTTGTGCAAAAATGTGAACAACCTCCTTTATGGAAGGCACAGGGATCAATATCTGATAAATAGAATTAAAATAAAATTTCAGTTGACCTAATAAATTATGCTTTTTTTTTTATTATTATAGTAAAAACTCATTTATTCAGTGATTATGTTATTCATGTTATGAAAAATAAAACAACTCATAGAATTTAAATAGCAAAATTGTCACATTAGCCTAAAATGAACGAATATTTAATTTTCAATGAAATGAAGAATAAAAACTTCAAATACTAAAATAATTGAGAATAATTCAGAACTGTTGTTTAGGTTCGAAATAAGTGAGCTGCTTACATGTCTTATTCCCTCGCCTAATGAAGACTAGTGTTTAATTATTTTGAGCTGAAACAGCTATTTGGATGTTGTTTTTCATTTTACGGTAGGTGTTTACATTATTTCAAGTTCTTCATTTAATTCCAGTTTTTTCTGAAGATTTTACAGTATTTCAACATCTAGCCATTTTATATTTCTGAACGTTGCCTTTAGCCATTCGTATCTGTCTCAATAACCTATCGATTTATTTCATTTTTTTGACAAGAAAGAATAAATGTATTTTAATAAAGATTTACAAAATGTACCAAATTTAATTTAATTTTATTTATTTTTACATTTTGCTAAATTTTAGGAATATTTTGCTTAAAACTAAATATTCCATACATCCCCTCAATACAATTTTCCTTAAAATAATAATGTATAACTTTTTAGCAACAAGGCAGCTGAATATAAATGTACATATATAAAGATAAAACTGCTGTTTTTTTCTATACTTGATTCATAGGAATATCTCAAATGCGTTTAAAAAGCACATTTCCGTAAAACACGTAAATAATTCCTTCTTTAAATTAATTAAAAAACAATAAAATAATGTTTAAATATTTAGGAATTTTTCTTATATGTAAGAAAAAGAATGAGAAAATTAAGACTAACTTTCTTTTTCTTTTTTTTCCTTCAAAAATCAGCAGAATTGTTAAAATATTTTGAAGAACAGAAATTCCTCCTGAAGCACAGAATTAACAAGGGGATTTAATGTTTCATTTTACAATCTAAAGTAGCGGTGAAAAATTTAAATTTAAAGTATTTCAGCATTATTATGATCAAAAAACGAAGAATGGTATAGGTTTTATTGTTTACTTTTTCGATACTTTGAATTTTCCGTAGCACTAAGCAACTTTGAAAAAAATTCATGACTGATATTAAATAAAAAATATATAAGCGAAATTTTGGCAGTTACGCTGTTATTAAAATTATTAATTATAATTTATTAATTTTAAATCATAGTTTTTTGTAATATATATATATATATATATATATACGTATATGTTCATCCTATTTGTGTAATGATTTTAATCCAAATTCCTCCATTTTGAAGAACATAATTTATATTAGCATTTTCTGTGCGAAAAAGTGATACCACAAGTAGTATACAAATAAATAATTATTAAAATTAATATATTGGTATTTATTAATTTTAAAACAAGAAATGTATATTTTTTTCTGAATTCAGTTATTGCATTTATGAATTAAAAAAAAAAAAAAAAAAAAAAAAAAAAACTCCTTACCGACACAGGAAATTCCGTCGCTGGCTAATTCCTTTCCTGGTGGACATACACAAACTGGTTTTCCGGCAATAGTTTCGCATCTGAACGTGCAGTTGGAACCTTCGCAAGGGTCGATTTCTGAAAAAATAAATATTAATAAGATTTGAAAAATATAAAAAAGCTAAATAGAAAATTGAGTCATCCTCACTTCATGTTTTTATACTTGACTTTTTATCTACTGACGGTACTTTAAAGTACCTTTAGTTTAAAAAGTCTATAGAATCGAATTTATGGAAAAAATGCCAAAGGTATTTATAAGAAAAGAACGTATATACCACACTTTAATCTCACTATAAGCCACTAGATGCTACATGTAGCTGTTTTTGTTCCAAAAAGGATTTTATAGACTGCTTTTGATAATTTTGTTTGACATTTTTCACGTTCTTCAGGTGCGTTATAATTAATTACTATTAATTATAATTAATTAATAACCTATATTATCTCAAGAATATTCATTAATCTTAGAAAAAATGTAAGAAACATAAAAAAATAAATGCAAAGACTTTTAAGACTCAAATATCATTTTCGACCTCTATGTACTAGTGGCACACTAAAGTACCACCTCAGAAAATCGTCATTAATTACTATGATGAGGTGATATGCTTTTTTTTTTTTTTTTTCCATATATATCTTTAAAAAATACTCTTAAGTAATTAAAAAATTTTTTCAAATACATTTTTTTATCTGTTTCACAGTGCGGTAGGTAAAAGGTCAAGTAATATTTCGCATATATATATATATATATTCTTAAAATTATTTATCCTTATTTCTTTGTTCTTTTATTTTAATTCAATCGAGTAAAACAAGCTACATACAACTCAGTTTTCAGCATTTTTAATTCTTAAAAGCACGCGTTAGTTTACCTAATACAACTCAAAATGATTAAAAATATCGCATTTATAGATTCAAGAATATTTTTTCACATTACATGTATGCTTGATTACTCTGAGGATTAATTAAAGTAAACTATACCTTTTAAATTTGGAAGGTGTTTATTACAATATTAAATTACGTATTGAGAAAATTTATATATATATATATATATATGTATGTGTGTGCTTTATAGATTTTAAAACAAATGCGAAAAAAAAAAATATTTTCTAAATATTTTCTTAGTTATTTAATTCATTTTGAAAACGGATGATTTATTTAACTCAAAATCATGGAATTCAATTTTTTCAAAAATATTTTATCACCATTCTCTTTAATATATTTTTAAATGTACTTCCCCAAATTGTTTCCCCCTTTTTTTAATGATAGAAATTTTGTATAAATACAAGTCTTGGTGGTGGTGGATATAGAAGTATGTTTTTTGAAGTCAAACAAGGGAAAAAAAAAAATTCTTTTTCATAATCTCAAAGCCCTATATATGAAGTGTCAATACACGAGGTTCAAACTCCACCCTGCATTTATAAGCTATTTATAAACCGTTATTTTCATTTTTTTTTTTTTTTTTGAGAGAGTGTGTTACCAAAGTGAGTGGAATGGAAATTATTAACAGTTTAAAAACAAGGTACAAAAATCACGCTCTTTGTATAGATTTAAAAGTGTGAAAAATTAAATAAGTGCATTTTATTCTTAAAATAGTAAGTAAAATTAAACAATAGTGCAAAGTGGTGAAACTCTCTAGATATTTTTAGTCTTATTATCGTATGATATATATATATATATATTGTTCTATTGAAATATTTAAAATAAATATTATTACATAAATGCTTATTATTATTAGAAATTCAATACTAATGATTAAATTAAAGAACCTTTAATTTCCCATACTAGTAAATAGGTTTTTAGTCAATCACTGAACATTTAAAATAATAGGGTTTTTGTAATTAACTAATGCGTATATTTATGTAAGTCTGCAGAGCAGTATGGCACGGAATGCAGTAGACTTTTCACAACATTAGATAGATACTATGACCGACTGACTATACGGGATTCATAAACTTGCGGGGAATTCCTTCGATGGGAGGTCTTTCTTCGTATTCACCGAGAAATCCACGAAAAATTTCTAATGGCTCGGATGACGAGAGCGACCTGGGCTCGAACCCGGCTCCTCCTGCACATTAGTTTTGGGATCAGAATCTCTTGGTAATTGGTAGAGCGAACAATAATAAGGTTGAAATTTTATCAACACACAGACACACACACACACACACAAAAAAAAAAAAAAAAAACGAAGAGCATAAAAAGGTCTAGTGAGTGATATACGTATATATGTATATAAAAATTGATCTTCACGTTACAAAGCCAATTACTAGACTTACATAAGATTTTTAAAACGCAGTGAGATCAAAGATATTGATCTAAGGGTGTAAATCGGCTAGCTGAATCATCGTTTCATAAAAAAGTATATTTTAATTACGCAAATTGACAAATATTTATTCATTTATTTTTGCAATTTCTTTTATATAAAGTTAACAAATTAGACAATACTACGTCAGAATGAAAATACGTCATCAATAAGCTTTTTTTTTTTTTTTTTAAAAAAAAAAAAAAAAAAAGAAAAAGAATGTGAAAAAAACTGTCTATCTTCAACATAAAATTCAGATGGGCATAATTTGCATAATGGCCTTAAAAATGAAATAAATCACGCATAGATAACACTTTATACAACACTTAATGAGCATAAAAATAAATACAAAATAAATGCAATGAACGCCTCGTTAAGCCCCAAAAAGTACAAATCGTTTTATATTGAAATAAAATGTCCCCATTTTTATTCGCTTGTTTTGACGAGCCGAAAATGTACGAATCATTAATTTAATTTCTAAACTTTGTGGGCTATATCAAGGAAATATCTTTTTTTTTTTCTTCCCAGAGTAAACAAGGAAAAACAAAATAAAGTTCATTTACAGTTATAGATTATTAGCACATTTTAACACCATTTATAGAAACATTTACTTTTTCTAGTTTAAGGAACATTGTATAGACATGTGTAGAAGTATTATTTTATAAATCTTAATTTTATAGATTTCACTGAAATGTAGAAATACATTTGCGGCTTGATGTTAACTTTGCATTTTTTCGAATGTCAAATTTCATTAAATATATTTTACTGAAATATCCAAACAAAACTCACTACCAAATTTTGATATAACTTAAACACAACCATTTTCGAGGAACAACAATTTAGATTGTGTGTGACCAGGACCAGGGGACATATTTAAACCGATAAATTACCCTAGTGTTTTGGGTCTGGGTGGAGTGATCTCCGTAAGGTTATAAGGCAATATTTAAAAGATAATCATCTATATATTTGTTAACTTTTTTAATAATCATGTATGTAAGTATTTTTTTTTTTTTCAAATATTACTTTCAGAAATTTAACCAAAATTAAAAATAAATTTGTGGCTTGACATGTCAGCTTTGCATTCGTCCGAATGGTCAAATTTCATTAAATGCTTTTTCCTTAAAAATATTAAATCAAGATTCAATTGCAGATTTTAACATAACTTACACATAAATGTTGTTCAAGCATAACTGTTTAGATTGAGTGTAGTGTGGGGGTTTAAGGCTGATTGAATAAACTAATTTCCTAGACCTGGATGGAGAACCCTCCGTGGGTGTGGGGTAATCGGTGAGGGATCATTTATATACTTTTAAAACTTTCTGAAATATGTGGCATTTTTGCATAAAAAATGTACTCTTTAAAAAAAATATGCAAAATTATTTTCCGAATTATTTAATTTAAAAATGAGTGCTTTAATTCAATTATTATACGATAGTTAAAAGTAATAAAAAATAGGTCTGTTAGTCAGTTATTTTTAAATAAACTATTAATTATGTTACAATACGTTTATAGAATACTAGCAGGCTTTGCCCGCTTCGCTGGTCATTATATTGAAATGAAGTCTCAAAATACCATATCATTAATAATAATAATAATAATAAAATCATTGAAATCAGTCAAAATCTAAGTTAAAGTTCTCGATACCTTCGATAGCAGTTTTCCCACTCGCCACACTTCACAAAATCCCTTTATAGTGCATGTTGCATACACATACCTAGCCCACATATTAAAAAATCGGGATTCTGAGATTATTTGAAGCAAAGTTATGTTTTAAAACGTGTTTTTTAGCCCCTGCCCCCCCCGGCCCGCTCTTAACTGAATACAAGTCCCCCCCCGCTAAGGAGAGGCAGGGTGGAGTTTCACAAAATCAACTTGTAGTGTGTGTTGAATACGCATAAGCAGTCCACGCATCCAAAATTGCCATTCCAAGATAGTTTGGAACAGAGTTCGCATGAAAACATGTTTTAAAATAACCCTCAAGGGGGTGATAGCACGGAATTCCAAATAATCCCTTTGTAGTTTGTGTTGAGTACGCATAACCAATCAACCTATCAAAAAATCGCTTTCCTGAGATAATTTGGAGCAGAGTTACTCTTTAAAACGTGTTTTTGCCCCCCTCCCCCACCCCGCTTTTAAAGATAGGAAAAGGAAAAGTTCACAAAAATCCCCTTATAGTGCGTGTTGGGAACGCATAACCAGCCCGCACATAAAAAATCATCAAGATAGTTTGGAGCAGAATTACGCATGAAAACATGATTTTGCCCCACCCCACCCCCCAAGGGGGATAAGGTGGAATTTTACAAAATCCCTTAGTAGTGTGTGTCTTGAGTACGCATAACCAATCGACATATCAAAAACTCGTTATTATGAGATAATTTGGAGCAGAGTTACTCTTAAAAGCGTTTTTTGCCTCTCTCCCCGCCTTTGAAGGGGGGGAAGGGTGAAAATTTGTAAAATCCCTTTAATGTGCGTGTTGGAAAAGTATAAACAACCCACATATACAAATTAATCTTACTGAGATAATTTGAAGCAAAGTTATACTTGAAAACGGGTTTATATTGCCCCCCCCAAGGGGAAAATGGGGGACTTTCGCAAAACTTCATTACAGTGGGTGTAAGACACACGTAAGTAAGCCACTCACTAAAATTTGTAACCTCAGGTCCTATAGATTTCCCCGGATGAATTTAGCGCTAAAAGAGGGGCTCGAATTTGCCCCCTCATAACTCCCCCCCCCCCAAAAAAAAAAAAAAAAAATCGAATATCACAAAAAATCAAACATGATGTTTTGGAAATATCCTCAAGAAGACTCTTGGCGATTTTCTATATCTTTGTGCTGTTATTGGAACAGTTTTACTCGAAAACCAGTATTTTGCTAAATATGCCTCCGAAGATAGTTTTTACTCCCCCCCCCCCTCTTAAAAATCAAAAACTCAAATCGCAGAAAATGCTTTTTTTTTTTTTTTTTGCACTCAATTCTAGTCCCTCTCTTCGCAATTTCTTCATCGTGAAGCTATTTGGAGCCGAATTATGCTTATAAGGGAGGTTTTCCCTTCTGCCACCCCCAGGGGGAGCGGGGGGATATTTTGCAAAATCCCGCCTTAATGGGCGTCAGGGTCCTAAAACCAACGTGCTCACCAAAATTTGCGAGTCTATCTCCCATAGAATTGCCACGGCTGTGTTGAATCTGTGAATCAGTGATTTTACCCTTTTATTCCCCACCACGCCCCCAAAGGGGTAAAAGGGAGGGGGTCTTTCACAAAATCCCTTTACAATGGGTTTTGGACACACCTAAATAAGCCACACACTAAAATTTGTGACCTCAGCTCCTATAGATTTCCACGGACGAATTTAGTGCCAAAAGGGGGGGGGTCGAATTTGCCCCTTCGTAACTCCCCCCCCCCCAAAAAAAAAAAATCCAAAATCGGAAAAAATCAATTTTTGCAAATACCTTCAAGAAGACGTTTGGCTTTATATATATATTGTATATATATATATCTTTGAGCTATTACTGCTAGAATTTTACTCGAAAATCCATATATTGCTAAATTTCCCCCCGAAAATCCTTTTTACCCCCTCTCCCCCCTTAAAAATCCAAATTCCAAAATCGCAGAAAATGTTTTTTTTTGTACTGAAGTCTAGTCTCCCCATCTGCAATTTTTTCATCGTGAGGTAATTTGGAGCCGAGTTATGCTTATAAAGGTGTTTTTGCCTCCTGCGCCTCCGAAAATCATTTTCACCCCTTTTCCCCCTTAAAAATCAAAAAATCCAAAATCGCAGAAATGATTTTTTTGTATTCAAGTCTAGTCTCCCCATCTGCAATATCTTCCTAGTGAAGCAATTTGGAGCCGAGTTATGCTTATAAAGTTGTTTTTGCCTTCTGCACCTCCGAAAATCATTTTCACCCCTTTTCCCCCTTAAAAATCAAAAATTCAAAATCGCAGAAAATTATTTTTTCGTATTCAATTCTAGTCTCCCCATCTGCGATTTCTTCACTGTGAAGTAATTTGGTGCCGAGTTATACTTATAAATGTGATTTTGCCTTATGCGCCCCCGAAAATCTCATTTTTACCCCCTACCCCCCTTAAAAAATCCAAAATTGCAAAATCGCAGAAAATGATTTTTTTGTACTGAAGTCTAGTCTCCCCATCTGCAATTTCTACACCGTGAAGCATTTGGAGCCGAGTTATGCTTATAAAGGTGATTTTTGCCTTCTGCCCCCCGGGGGGGGAACGAGGGGGTATTTCGCAAAATCCCGTCTTAGTGAGCGTCAGGGTCCTAAAATCAACCTGCTCACCAAAAATTGTGACTATCTCCCATAGGATCGCCACAACCGTGTTGAGTCAGTGAATCAGTCAGTTTACTCTTTTATATATATAGATTGTTGTGCTGTTAAAACTCTAATTATTAAAATTTTCTAAAATTGGCATATCTGGTTTTCAAGAATGCTTAAGGTTTTACCTTAATCTTGTTAGTTATAAGATCTTGTAAAATAAATAAAATGGGATTTTTTGTTTAATTAAAGAAAAATGTACATATATTTCTGTTCCATTTCTATTATTTCGTTTAGGGTTTTTTTTTTTTTTTTTTTTTTTTTTTTTTTTTTTTTCTTTTCCTCTATTAATTTTTTTTTCTAGATATGCGGAAAGGTGAATTTAATTTTTTAATGGATAATAAAGATTTTCGCATTACATCATTTTTAATTATTTTTAAAAATTTCCATTCTGGATCACAGAAACTTAAAATTCTCATTGTAAGCATTACTCTTTCAGCTGTCTGAGATAAAATTAAAGAGAGCTACTTCAAAAACGAATTTTTATGTCATGATGCAATTTTATTTATTATTATTATTATTATTATTATTATTATTTTTTTTTATAGAAATATCCAGAAATTTAAAAGTGGTATTTTTAATTTTCACCTTTCCTTCCGGTAACTTAATTAAAGGAAAGCACTGCAATAATAATAAAATTAAGTAATTTAAACCGCGCTTTTACTTACTTTATACTGTAAAAACTGCACTTCCCAATTTATACTTTAAAATGCACATTGGAAAAAAAATCAAGCATTTAAATTATAACTGCGTTGAACTCTCCCCCCCCCCAACACCATTTTGGTAAATTCTTATGTAAAATGTCCTCCTGAATCCGAATATGACTTCCATTTTGCCCCATCAGCAACAGTTTTTTAGGGACGGCTCCCTATTTTTTATCACTTTTTGGTAATTTTATGGCTATAAATTTGATTTTTAAGGGGGGGGGGGATTATTTGAACTGTTAAATATCTTCTGAGAGGCTACAGAGTTGGAAAATTCTAAAACATCAACATTTGCGGCAAGGGAAAAAATTAGGGGGGATTTGCCACTGAAATTATGTATTACATTTCTTATATTTTTATAATCTATTATTAATGTTATTTATATTTATTTTGTTTTTAAGTGTTAAATTAATTATTTTTCATTCTCCAAATCAAATTCATGGTCATAAAATTACCGAACTCTGATAAAAATTGGAGGAGGTGGTGGTGTCCCGAGAAAACGGCGGGTGCCTTGCAAAATGGTAGTCATATTCGAATTCAGGAGTCATTTTACATAAGAATCAGCAAGAATGGTATCGGTTTTTTTTTTTTTTTTTTAGTTTTCAGCGAAGTGTTATTTAAAAATTGATATGTACTAAACCAATATTTATATACACGTAGAATGTAAACGTGTGTTTATTAAAATTATTTAATATAGCATAATATAACATTGTCAAGTATTTTGATATTTATTTTCGTTGTATATACACACTAATATTTATTTTAAGTAAATCTAACGATTTTAAGAAAACCACGCGATTTCTTTCAACAAAGTATATAAAATCTGACCGTAATAATTTTTCAGGAAATGGCTGAATGCACAGAAAAATATCTGACGATTCTTTTTTGAAATCGACTTTCCTATTTTGAATTTGTATGAAAATGACCTCTGGATTGTAAACATTGAGATCAACTAAAAACATTGAAATAATATTTAAATGCAGGAAGAAAATGTTTAAAAAATGCTTGGTACCTTTTTTTTTTTTCTTTGTCAAAGACAAAATACTGTTTTTGCAGCCGAACAATTTCATACAAACCAAAAGCTTAATAGGTTATGAATATGAAAAATTTTATTCCCTTCTTCCTTGATTAAAACGATCTATAAATAAAAACTTAGTTATCGAAAGTGCATTAACGATCTACCATGTACACACATAGTCGTCAACTCAACATCGCTTGACACCCGGAAAATTTTATCAGTAAAAACTGTTATAGTTCACTGATTATACAAAATAAATATTTCTGTTAATTTTTTCCTGAAGCCGAAAAATGCTAAGTTGGCAACTATGTGTACAAAGGTGCTAAGTCTCTGGTATTTTCAAAAAAGACTTCATACCGGAAAGTTTTTATAAATGTTTTCGGTTAATTTAATTTTACGTATTCGTCGATAATATATGTGATAGATTCCTAACAAAATATTCTAACAATGCACGACAGTGACGAAGCGATGGAAGCAGCGCTTCCTTTATTTAAGATTTTAAAAAAGTAATCAAGTAACGTTGCCTCGTCCAAAGACTGAATTGATTCTTCCTCTGCTTTTGGAAGCGCCTCGCTTCGGCGCTTCCACAGTTTTCTAAACCACGCCTCGCCCTTGATACACGATGACTTTCAACAAAAGCTTTAAAAAAAGGGCAGTACTTTTAACCCTTTCACGCCCAAGGGAATTATTTTTCCCTTCTACAAAAATCGTTATCGATTGTTCAATTATTATTGAATCGATATTTTTTCTACTGAATGTCAAAATAAAACGTATGTCCAAGGCAGCAAATGTGTTTCTGAACGAATAAAAAAAAACGTATAGAAAATTAGGACACATAATAAATGTGTTATGTGCAATGTCCACTTGTGCTTCACAAGTAAACGAAATTGTTTCGTAGAATACCATAACTAGCTATTTATTTTACTTTTCTGATAATTTTTATATTACAAAGCAATAAATTTGTATTACAAAGCAATAAATAAAATACCGATATAATAAACCTAACTCTTCGTTTATTTACTTTTATGGTCCATAGGGAAAATATTTCCCATGAAATTATAGGAAACCTATACACCCTGCTATGTTTTTCTGGTGATATTCTCTTACTTTACACCCACAATAGCTAAAATATTGTGTTGTATTGGAATATTTAGTCTTGGATATCTTATGGTCCTGAAAGGGTTAAATACACCATTTATTCTAAATATCCACGTTTTGTTGTCTATGAAGTATTGTTTTTGAAATGATAATGATAATTAATAAATAAAAATCAATATATAAAATAAAATATTCCATCATTTCAAAATTATAACATAGAAAAATGAAATGCAGAAAAGAACTATTTACCCTTGCATGTTCTATTGTCTGATCCAATCCGAAATCCGTGCGGGCAGTAACATACTGGCACACCACTTTTGCTGTCACAAAAGTGGGAACAACCCACATTTTTCAAATCACAAACATCTGATAAATGAAATTAAATAAAATTTCAGTTTACGTAAAACATATAAATTTTTAATGTAATAAAAACTCATTTATTAAGTAATTATAGTATATATTTTATGGAATAAAATCCCAAACACAGAGTCTTCTCTAAAATGAATAAATATTTTATTTTGAAAGAAAGGAAAATCTAAAAACTTCAAACACTAAAAAATGCAAATGTTTTCGAATTTACTGTTTAGAGTCGAGATAAATTAGCTGTTAACATGCCTTCTTTTAATCGCCTAATGAAGTTTTTTTTTTTTTTGACCTGAAACAGTTGTGTGTTTCAAACTTTGTAGTTTTTTTTTTTTTTAAATCCTTCATTCAACTTATCTCTCTAAGCTATTCATTCATTATTCTCTAAGCTAGTCATATTCATTCTTTAAGCTATTTACAATATTTTTACCAGCGAATCATTTTATATTTTTGAACATTTCCTTCGTCATATTGTATCTTTTTAAATTTCATTTATTTATTAATTTATTTTTTTACACACACACATATGTACATACACATACATATATATATATATATATAAAATTTGAATAATTTAATTCCTTTGCAACACTCAGCAAATGAAAGATAGATGAAAATACCAACATTATATATATTGGGGAAAGGTTTAAGAATGATGCAAAGTTTATATAAGGAAAAATAAGATACTTCAATAAAGATTTATACGCGTATCAAGTTTTATCGTAGTTTTTTTTTTTTTTTTTCAATTGCATTTCTTAAAATAAAAATTTCCTAAAACACTTTTTTTTCTTTGTACAAACCTCTCTTTAAAATAATGAAAAAAAATTTTTAGTTATTAAATAGCTGGAGGTTAAAATAATAATAATAATAAAAAAAAAAATAAAATAAAATCTTCTATTTTTTGCATTGAATTCACAGGAAATGTTCGAATGCATTGAATTGAAAACACACATTTCGCTTTTATTTTTTATTATATGATAAGAAATCCTAATGACCTGCAATTTCGATAAATACCTCTTGAAAAATATTAAAATTACTTAAAGAGCAAATACTTTTTTTACATGTTCGTGTGTTCCTCTCTAAAAAAGTTAAAACACGTATCATATAATTTCTTCTTTAAAATGGCTAAAAACACAAAAAGAATAATGTTTAAGTATTTAAGAATTTTCCGCTTTTATCTAAGAAAAATAATGGAGAAATTAAGACTAATGTGTTATTTTTATTTTTATTTTTTATTTACTATTTTTTTTGTATGTTTGTTTAAAAAAAAAATAGAGTTGTTTAAAAATTTTCCAAGCTCTGAAAACAGAAATTTTCTCTGAAGTACACTATTAATAATAGAGTTAATATTTCACATAATTGTATATAAAACAGCTCGTAAAGATTTTTATTTTATTTATATTATATATATATATATATATATATATTATATACATATGAGTTTCATTTTTGAAATGCGAAATGTTTTGATCTAATTAATAATTAAATGTTATCAGTCAATAGACACATTAAAAAAAGAAAAAAATCGCATAACTCAGTTTGAAATATATCTTTATCCGAAATACATAGTTCAATATACTTTTCTTATTTTCTTCCTCAATACCCCCCCCCCCCCAAAGAAAAAAAATCGTAAGGAAATTTAAAGAATGAATTAAATATGTATATAATTACAAAAAATTACTGATAAAAAGATGTTTTCTTTTAATAATAAATTAACTAAATAATCGTAAAAGAAATGATTTAGATAAGCTCCTTAACTTTTTGGCCATACAGTCACGTATGGCACATAAAAAAGGAAACTTATTGTAAGTTACGATCTTTTAAAAATAAGTTGTTAGAACTTCAATTTATCTTCAATTATTGTAACAAAATTTTCTTATTTATGTCTTAGGCTCGGAAAATTTTACTACTGGTAACGCTTTGTGAGGAATTCTATCTTTGTGTTATTTAGCAGTTTATGCGTTAAGTCGCAAAGTGACTGTAATTAAAGAAACGAAGTCAAATGATAAAAAATAAATAAAACCACAGAATAAAATGTAATAAATTTTTGTGCATGGTTCAAAGAAACCAAGATTTTTAGGAATGCCTTCCGCCTTTTTAAGATACTTTTTCCTTAACGTGTATTTACGCGAGTTTTGGAGAAAGCCGTAGAAAAATTCAAACAGCTAGGTCGAGGAACGAATTCTGGTTCTGAACCATGCACCTCCAATGTACTAGTTTTGTGACCAGAATTTTTCGGTCACTGGTGGGGGTGAAAATTCGTACAAATTGAGAACAATCGCATACACCATTTACCATCCCAATATGATAATTTGTGTTCTTTTTCCTCAAATCTAACATGAAAAACTATATTAAGGTTAATATACCGCTTTTAAGTTGAATTGAAAATGAATTTAAAAAAACACATATTTTTACTTTTCCGGGCAATAAAAAAGTAATTTCAAAATGCAGCGATTGATAAACACTTTTACTGTGCGAATTACAAAGTGTTTTACTGTATGTGTATTTGTCTGTTTTTCGATACAAACATATTCAGGCTGAGAAAAAATTAGAGTACACTAGGGAGAAGAAAGATTCTTAGGTGGAAATAACAAATTGTGTTAATCCACTTAAAATAATACAAATTATAATTTGTATTTTCTGTTGAATTAAATTATTGCATTTATGAAGTTAAAATTTATGAAACTGGATCTTACCAATGCAACTCTTTCTATCCCTTGCTAACTCTTGGCCGAGTGGACAGATGCATGTAGGCCTTCCGCCAATTATTTCGCAATTATATGTGCAATTAGCACTTTCGCAAGGGTCGATCACTGCAAAAAAAATAATATATATATATACATACATAAAACGTAAAGATTTATTTTTATTTATTAGTGTAGAACAAGTTGCATACAACATTTCATTTTCGAGTTATTTAGAAGATGAATGATTTATTTCACTCAAGCATGCTTTTTAGGTCTTAAAAGTTTTTATCATCATTCACTTCAATTTTAAATTTACCATTAATTTATTTTCTATATTTTAATGATAGAAATGTTCTATAAATATATTGTATAAATATAATTCGTAATGATGATAAATAGACATGAATTGTTTGGAGTCGGACAAGGAAACGAATAGCCAAGATATTTCATTAAAGAGCTGTGAAATTCTTTAATTTTTAAAAGAGCCATGAAAATATGAAGGGTCAAATGCGCAGGAGGTATAAAATCAAGTCTGTATAGTTATTAAACTTTTTCTTCGCATATAGTTCATTTAGACTGATTTCTTATAAACTGCTGAAACCAGAAAAATAGACGTTATTAAGAATTAAAAAAAAAAAAAAAAAAAAAAAAAAAAAGTTGGTTTACATGGATTAAAAACACCACCTAGCTAAAATTATCTGTTACATTATTTAACCTTCAATGCTTTTTACCGCCGGGATAACACTGTAATATATATATAGGGGAGAACCGTGTAATATGGACCCCCTAAGCAAGAATGCTAATAAAACTTAAATTATTAAAATAAAAATATTTAATTTGGTGACTGCTCATTACAATTGCATAGTTACATAGTTTAAACTTGGTAAAGTACTCTGGAAACTATTAATAATTGCAGAAAATAATTATTTTATTTACGTATCGGTAGTCCATATTACATGAACGTATGTGTAATATGGACCAAGTCGTCCTTCCCGTTCCCCAACAGTTGACACACTTGGAATTGTGAAACGAACTATCCAGCATGTTCCCTTACACACATGTACATCTCTTGATAATAGCAGAAAAAAAATAGTTACTAGACGAAAAAAAGGGGAGGTCTAAAGGTTATATCCAATGGGTAGTGTGCGAAAGAAGTGATAATTTGATTACCTCTGTTTCCCTGGCCTATTCTATAGCCTCAAGATTTTTAGTATGCGACATATGTACGCCGAGTATTAACAAAATCTCTCTGTTTTTATTATGGACCACTGGTCCATATTACACAACACAGCATGGTTCGTATTACACGCGTAAACAGAGCAACGTGGTTTCCAATCAAAAATCGCTATGCAAACTGATGCCCATGAAACGCATGTCTAAATTGTTCATAAAATAAGTACATTTGCTACTATTAACGTGAAAATTATATTACAATTACCTAACAACAGAAAGAAATACTTCCATTTTAACATATTTGTTACATCAATCATCAATGATCATATAAACCGAAAACTCAATTTCATAATCGTCCAAATACAAGTATGCTTATACAAGTCACTCCATGGTTTGTGTAACAATAATCACTAAAGGCAATGAGATAATTTCACCATCTAGTGTTGAACATACAAATTTCCTCATGGTCCGTATTACACGATGGTCCATAATGCACGTTTCTCCCCTATATATATATATATATTTATATAAACGGAAAACTATGTGAAAAAAGGGCAAATAAACAAAAAATAAGCAAATAAAATAGAAATAACATGCAGCTTAATCCAAAGTTATTAAGAAAATAGAAAAATAATTTTTAATAATAATTCATCATCGTAATGATCAAACATAAGGAAGGAGGACTTGAATTAATCAATAAACAATTACATATATTACATATGGACGTGAAGCTTTATACAAAGCAAAAAAAAAAAAAAAAAGAGAGTTTTGTTTTTTTTTTTTTTTTTTTTTTTTTTTTTTGGGGGGGGGGGGGGGACATTGGTAGATGATATATCTGTTCTCTCGGAGGTAAAAGGCAGTATGTCTATTTTTTGCGGGAAAATAGTTAACATCATGTTATTGATTTACATGTTTTGTTTTATTTCATTATTACATTTTGTCATTAATAATGTGTTAAAATATCATATAGCGGTTACTGCTAGTTGAAAAGAAGTACATTTAAAACATACATTTAAAAAAAAAAAAAAAAAAAAAAAAAAAAAAGGGGGTTGCTCTTCTAAAAAATTTTATTTTTATGATATGGTGTCCTTTACCTCTGTGGTACAGATATATGTAACATACATAAGCAAAAAATAACAGAAAAATATTAACAAGAAGGAAGAGCAGAAGCCACCACGGTTTAAGACTGGTGGAGTGGTTTAAATCTGCGTAGCGGATGCCCAGCTTTCTCAAATTTTCTGTGAGACCGTGTGATAACAAAAAAAAAAAAAAAAGTTAAAATGAAGATAATAATTATTGCAAATGAAAAAAAAAAAAAAAGGAGAAGCAAAAAATAATAGTTTTATTTTTAAGGAAAAAGCATACAAAATATTGTTTTTGTCTTGGCTTATATGTTGTCTGAAATAACAAAACTATAAATCTGTATTTTGACTATGGGGAAAGGGATCAAACAAATCCATCTTTACAACTTCATTTCTAAAGAAAAATCATTAAAAATGTTGCTTTTGGGCGACTCTGTATATCGTCTAAATTTTGTATAAACATGATATATATAGTAAAAATAATAAATAAATAGATAGATAAAATAAAGTCTGGTAACAATGAATATTTAAACTGAGCAATTCCCATTTATGCTCCATAATGTATCTAAATTATTTCATAAGGCCATTTAAACAAATTAATTACGCTGATAATACCTTAGTTCGTAAGCAAAATATTTTTGTGTAGCTTTATAAAGTATTTTAATTTCATTATGTTGTGTTAAGTAAAAAATTTATTGAAATATGCTTTAAAATTTTAAATATATCTGTCATAGAATGTAAGTTACTAGAAACATTTTGCGAGTCCGTATTAAATATATTTTCTCTGTACCATAATTAAAACAAAACTCTTAAACATCCGCATCTTCAAAATTTTTCTTCCTGTAGGTAAAACCATATCACGCCTATTTTAACATATTACTTACAAATACAACGATTAAAACTATATTATGCATGAATGAATAAACTAAAACATGGCAATTTGCCATCACAGCAAAATAAACTCATTTTATTTATATACTCTTTTCTTAACTTTTTTTCTGATGAAAATTTGTTTATGACGTTAACGATAGCTGCAATTAAAAATGATTAAAGTTAAACTTAACGAAAGAGATAAACACAACCGATTTTGTAGCTGATAAAACAAGGCTATATTTAGTTTGTGTGGTTTATGCGACTATTTTTGATCACCATCAGCATACCTGATGAGAGAAATTCTTCATCGCGATATAAATTATTCAACCAGATATTTTGAACAACGCTTCATTACTCCGTTGTGGTTAGGGTGAGCGCACAGGGTGATTAGTCATGAGATATCAGAGTTAATTATCATACATTATTTTGTGTATTTGAAATAAATATCCAAACTAGTATGTTGTGGCCACCACATGACTTTCTTCTATCTTTTCTTATACAAATTCACTCAGTAACAATAATTAAAAAAAAAAAAAAAAAAAAAAGGTGGGATTTTGACAAAATTTTGGGTAAAATGTGAAAAATATTCTAAATTTGTCAAAACACGGAAACCGTGGGACTTTGACAAAATTGGGGTAAAAATGCAAAAATTTGTTTAAGTTTGTCAGAACACGGAAACCGTAGGACTGACAAAATTAGGGGAAAAAATCAAAAATTAGTTTAAGTTTGTCAGAACACGGAAACCGTGGGAGTTTGATAGAATTAAGGGGAGAGGAAAAAAATAAAAGTGGGACTTTAACAAATTTTCACATTTTACCCAAAATTTTGTCAAAGTCCCACTTTTTTTTTTTTTTTTTTTTTTCCTCTCCCCTTAATTCTATCAAACTCCCACGGTTTCCGTGTTCTGACAAACTTAAACAAATTTTTGCATTTTCCCCCAAATTTTGTAAACTCCCACGGTTTCCGTGTTTTGACAAACTTAGAATAATTTTCACATTTTACCCAAATTTTTGTCAAAGTTTGTCAAAACACGGAAACCGTGGGACTTTGACAAAATTAGGGGGAAAATGCAAAAATATGTTAAAGTTTATCAAGACACGGAAACCGTAGGACTTTGACAAAATTAGGGGAAAAAAGCAAAAATTAGTTTAAGTTTGTCAGAACACGGAAACCGTGGGAGTTTGATAAAATTAAGGGGGAGAGAAAAAAAAAAAAGATTTTTTTTCTAAGTTTTTTTTTGTAAAAATTAAAAAAAATCGATAACTTTGTTTTAAATTATCACAGATTTATAGTTCAACCATTCGTTTTAAAGGTACTGACGAGACCTTTCGAAAGATACCCATCTTGAAAATTTTTGCCCTATATCACCCTGTTAAAAAGTTAGAAAAAGCGGGATGGCAACGCAACCTGTAAGACGATTTTTACCAAAAGTTGATAGGCACTAATTTATGTCAAGGTGCAACTACATACCAATTTGTATGAAATTCTGTGCAGTAGTTCCAGAGATACAGTTGCCACAAAATTTTGTCACACACACACACACAGACAGACAGACAGACAGACAGACAGACAGACAGACAGACATTTTCTAAAAATGGTAAAATCGTGTTCTACACCTCTCAAAACGTGTAAATCCATCAAAAACCCGAAATCGAAAATTTTTACGAATCCAATACTTTCTTCTTTTGAAGATAGAAGAAAGTAATAATTTTTTAAACACTTCAATAACACATTAAAATACAATAATTGGTATACACAATTAAAAGGAAACTTATGTATGCAAAAAAGGAAAAAAAAATGTTTTGTGTTAATTTAAAATAATATTAACATAAACATTACTTAGACAAACAGTTAACTGCAAATCATTCGCAAAATTAATAATAGCATAACTTACAGTGTTGTTAATTTAAAGTGTTGTATTTTAAAGGAAAATTAGAACTTTCGGGACTCTACAGAAAAGGAAACTTAATTCCTAAATTATTTTTAAAAAGTTTTTAAAGAAGTTTCTTTTTTTTTTTTCAAAGAGTACACATTTAAATAAGGATACCAGATTTGGGTCTTGGAGCTAAATTTTTAAGGACCATTTTTTCAAAAAGTCAATATAAAATCTGTTTGTAATCTCATTAGGAATCCCTAAATCAAAAAACAGTTAAATGAAATAGAAACATAATTTGAATAATCTGGTGTGTCACACTCACACGACTTTCTCTTACCCTGAAATTTAATACTATAAATACAGGTTGCAGATTAAAAGGTAAGATGACGAGTACTGTTATGTAAACCTGAGTTAAACAATTCATATTAGGCTTCTGAAGAGTTTTATATGATAATTAGTTCTGTGTGAGGGGGGCTACCGCCCCCCTCAATCCCCCGTTTCATTAATGCACCTACGTTTATATAGAATTTAATTCGGTTATTAAAAAATAATTCTCTTTTTAAAAAAATAATTTATTAAAATTATTATTAAAAAAAAAAAAATATCTTTTATGATAATGCAGACGATTTCCATATTAGAGAAGTAGTATAACACCAAATATCCAAAAAAAGTCCATTTTATTCTCAATATTAAAAAAGAAAAAAATACAATTTTTTTTCTAAGTTTTTTTTTTTGTTAAAAGTAAAAAAAATCGATAATTTTGTTTTAAATCATCGCGGTTCGATGGTTCAACCATTCGTTTTAAAGGTATTGGCGAGCTCTTTTGAAAGATACCCATCATAAAAATTTACTCCCCTCGAGGGGGGGGGGGAGGCGAGGCTCCTACATACACAAAAAAAATTTTCCCCAGTTAACTATCTCTATTACAAAAAATATATATTCGTTTCATTTGATTTAGTGCAGTCTATAGACGTTAAACTCTACTTACTTGCAATTTCCCCCATAGACGTAATGTATTAGAATTCTCTTGATTGTCCCTGTACACGAACCATTTGCTTGATCCTAACGAAAAGCTTACTGTAGCATCCATATATGATACACATTTAGAATACCAAGTTTGAACTTTCTGCCATAATTTGTTTTTGAGATATGCTGATAACAGACACACACACAGACACACATACATACACACAGACACACGCACACACAGACATACACACAGACCATTTGCAAATAACATGATTTTCGTATTCAGGGGACCTCAAAACGTGTAAATATAACAAAATCTCGCGTTCGAAAATTTGACCCCAAAACAATATTTTCTCTACCTTATGGGTAAGAGAAAGTATTAGCCTTAATTTTAGTTAAAGTATCAGCATTATGTTAAATCAATGTTAAATATGCAATGCACTAATCTTGCAATTTTTGTGTCCAAGACCTAGTTTTCACGAATGCTGGTAATTTATGAAGAATTTTACGGTATTTTTAGTTAATTTAAAATTTAAACTATACGATTTACGTTTTGGATTTTAATTTCTTCTGAAAACTGTTTAATATATTTACCATTAATTAGAAATAAATGACTTAACTCATCATTTAAAATATTATAAAAGAATATACTTTCTAATCTATGCTTTGTTTTACTAAAATTAAACGAGCATAATAACAAGTCTTTGCAAATACATTTTTGTACTCAAAGTATACAAAAGTTCCCTTTCAAAAATGCATCAATAACAGGCACTTCTTTTTGTTATTCAAAAATGTTACAGCCATAGCAAAAAGTGCGGAGAAATTAATTTAAATACATTTCATGAAGTTATTGTGTTACAAGAATGTGCTTTTCATTCACACATTTTTTTCCCGATCTGCATGATAAAGAAAATTCGGGGAATTTCTTGAAGAAACTTCTATACTGTGAATTGAATCTTTATAAATTAATATAGTTAACATATTTATAAATTTAATTAAAGCCACTGGTTTAATTTAAGTTTGATGAATTTGTCGATCGTAGGTTTTTTTTTTCTTTTTTTCTATTAAACAGTTTTAATATATGTTCATTCAATTTCAGAATAAGACTATTTGGCATAAATAAATTCTGTTCAGTTCCACATCATATATTGGTACTTGTAAATTTCTGCTACAGGACATATTATAGCCACATAAAGAAAAATGAGCTTGGCCGATTACTCTACGTGATGCTGACAAATTTCCCACCCACTAGGCTACCCTACCTCTGATTCAATACATTTACCTTAGCCTAATCTTCTTATTCATTTTTATTTACTTATTTTTCTTATTTTAGTGTCGCATTTAAATTTGTATGCGTTTCTATACTATTTCCAATTCAATTACCCTTCTAATACATACGTTCAGTTGATGCGAAATTTCGGCCTATTTTTCCCATGTTAAAAAAAATTGTAAACGTCGAATAAATTACAAAGATTTAAAAGTAGAATTTCTATAATTAATTATATTCATATCAGCCTTATAAATAATATTTAAAAAATCATCCAATATATTTACGATGAAAATAAACCTCATAATGCACGTTTATGAGAAATATAGCCCTATTTTCTCATGCTAAGAAAACGATACAAAATTTCAAATGCTGTTCAAATCAGAAGTTGTTAATTTAGTGTATTGGATATAAATACGGTTCTTACCAGTATAATACGTGATATTTTAAAACAGGTCCGGTAATTTTCCGGTCATCTGTTTCTGAAATATTGTCTACACAGACAGACTAAGGAACTAAGGATTAAATTGGCTTACCTACAGACAGACACCATATCAATTTTGTGATTTCTTGACTTTTTACCCATTAAAATGTATAAAATCATCAATTAAAAGAAGTCGGAGATCTTCATTAATACCTAAGTTCACCCTATAGTATCATAGGGAACTAATAAACAATGGGTCCTTAGAAGTGCAGTATTATCAGTAGCATGTACGAGTCTTTATATTTGAAAATTGCATTCTGTGTTTATGTATATTTAATTTTTTTGATATTGTATGAATAGTAAAACTGAAGTTTCTAATTTATTTTGTAGAGAGAAAGAAAAAAAAAAAGAAAAAAAGAAAAATACATATATGTTAAAAATATTTTCACTAAACGAAAGTGTTATATTATGACACTAATGCCAAAATACACTCAACCGAATTACATAGAGAAATGTAAATTGTATGTACAAATATAATCAGCATAAAGGTAAGGTATTACGTAACACAAAAAGATCATATTTACTTAGGAATTATCTAATTTACAAAAAAACTCAGATTTGTTTGCTGCAATACTGATTTTGCTCTAAACACTTTTACCACAAATTCTAAAAGTGCCAAAAGAATTTCCACCAAAAAATATGAAAAATGTCCCTAAACTATTTTTTTTTTTTTTTTTTTAAGAGTGATATAGAAAGTCATGACTGCATAAAATAACTTGATTTGGTTTATTTAGTTCAACTTTGAAATGATACAGAGCTGTGATGTTGGCAGAAAACCAAAATGCAAAGTAACGTAAAGAGGTTTAAATACTGCATATTGATATATCTGATATTAAATTATTTACATGCGTTTTGATATTTCAACTTTTGCGTAAAGGAATTGTCAGTTTAAGTAAAGTGAGAAATGTCAAAGTTAAATAAATTTATGTTATTATAATATTTCTGAAGTGACTGTTGTAATGGTTACATGTCACAGATAATTATTTTGACAGTCGACAAAGAAAATGTTAAAAGTTGAAATTTCAAATGTAAAATAATAAATAATAGATGAATAATGTATTGCATAATAATTTAAAGTAATTAATAATATAAAACGTTATTTTATTAGTTATTATTTAATAAAGTAATTAATTATTCAATAGTTAATTTTTATTTAACTGAACTTATTTTTCGTTTTAATTAATAAGAACGAAAAGTACGAAAAAAAAAAAGTTTTTATTTCAACTTAGTATTTTTAAAAGAAATAATAATAATGAAAACCAAAACGAATCTAATATTTTTACCGAAGTTAATAGAATCTGAAATAATAGATATAGTTAATAATAACAATATTGTGGAACATAAATGTTCAAAATTAATGTTAAATTATTATGCAAATGTTCTAACGACATTTATTATTTGATGTATAAAGTTGAAGTATGGGTTGAAGTAAAGTTGAAGTCACTTCTTATTTTGAAAATTATTTTCATGAAATTTGGCCTCAATTTTCAGTATATTTTAAGTTCCTTGCAGAAATATCGGAAGATCAAGCTTAGTAGGCTTCTTTAATAATATATTAAAAAAATTAACAATTCAGATATAAAGACTTGCTAATAAAGACGTTATTTATTTCTAAATATGTGAAAAAGAAAAAAAAAAATCTCCATGTCTTTCCGTATTTCTGTGGAACATAGTCCAGAATAATATATAAAGATTCAATATACGTATAGCATTGATTTTTTTGTCTTTTGTTTCTTATGCTTTTAGCAATACGTCTTGAAAATTATGATTTTATGATGAACTTAAATAATTTCCAGACAAAAAAGAAATTATGATACATCTTACTTTTATATTAAAATTTATTTAAAATAACAAAATCTTAAAAACAGAAAAAAGAAAAAAAAAAAGAAAGAAAGAAAGAAAAATAATCTGGCGTGACACTCGCACGACTTTCTCTTACCCTGAAATTTAATACTAAAAATACAGGTTAGAGATTAAAAGGTAAGATAACGATGTTATGTAAACCTATGTTAAACAATTCAAATTAGGCTTCGGGAGAGTTTTATATGATAATTAGTTCTGTGTGAAGGGGCGGTTTCATTAATGCACCTACATTTATATAGAATTTAATTCGGCTATTAAAAAATAATTCAGTTTTTAAAAAATAAATTTATTAAAATTATTATTAAAAAAATTATCTTTTATGATAATGCAGACGATTTCCATATTAGAGAAGTAGTATAACACCAAATACCCGAAAAAATCCATTTTATTCTCAATATTTAAAAATAATAATAATAATAATAAAAAAAAAAATTACGATTTTTTTTTTTTTTTTTTTTTTTTTTGTTAAAGTGAAAAAAAATCGATACCTTTGTTTTAAATTATCGCACATCGATGGTTCAACCATTCGTTTTAAAGGTATTTGCGAGCTCTTTTGAAAGATACCCATCATGAAAATTTACTCCCCTCGAGGGGGGACTTCCACCCCAGGGGGGGGGAGGCGAGGCTCCTACATATACAAAATTTTACTATCTCTATTACAAAAAATATATATTCGTTTCATTTGGTTTAGTGCAGTCTATAGACGTTAAACTCTACTTACCTGTAATTTCCCCCATAGACGTAATGTATTAGAATTCTCTTGTTTGTCCCTGAACACGAACCATTTGCTTGATCTTAACGAAAAGCTTACTGTAGCATCCCTATATGATACACATTTCGAATACTAAGTTTGAAGTTTCTGCCATAATTTGTTTTTGAGATATGCTGATAACAGACAGACACACAGACAGACACACAGACCATTTGCTAAAAACATGATTTTCGTATTCAGAGGACCTCAAAACGTGTAAATATAACAAAATCTCGCGTTCGAAAATTTGACCCAAAAACAATACTTTCTCTACCTTATGGGTAAGAGAAAGTAAAAAGATGTTTTAAGAGATGATACAGTCACTAAGTTACGAAAAATATCACTTAAGAAAAATAATGATTATTATATATGCTGTGAAAAATTGCCAATCTACCTTGGACTGATAAACAATAATAAATTTTTCAAAGCGCAAGATTTATAGTATCGATTTATTTTGATTTTTCCTGCATACCTATAAATTTATATTCAAATGTACCAAATGCTGTAACGCAACCCACCATCAATATTTTTACCATGTTTTTATTAACTTTAATTCTTGTTTGTTTGTCCAACACAAATCTTGCAATCGATTTTTAATTAACTACCCGGCTAGCTTAAACATTTCAAACTTTCAGAACAGCTCAGAACACGGTAACAATACATTTTGTTAATACTTTCAGTCAACTGTTTTACGTCCCTACTGCCTTCGGCAGCGTTTATATGATTCGACAGAAAATTTATTTAACTAACTTCTTGACTAGACATTTGAAACTTTCAGAATAGTTCAGAACACGATGAAAATGTATTTTAAAAATATTTTTAACAAACCTGCTTCGGGACCCTGCTGTCTTCGGCAGTGTTACAAGTACGAAGTTTGCAATCGATTTTTAACTAACTTTCCCGGCTAGCTAGCTAGCCATATGAGACTTTTATAATAGCTCAAAACACGATAGCAATGAATTTTTTTAATACTTTTAGCCAATTGTTCCGGGTTCCCACTGCCTTCGGTAACGTTTATATGATTCAACAGAAAATTTAAAAACATGGTATATAAAAAGTTCTTTTTATCTTGTAATGATTTTTACTCTGTTTGTTCAATAATTTATAATAATGTAAAAAAGAAAAAAAGGCATTTTTTAATACATACGATTTTTCTCTTAATTTTTGAAAACTGAAATAATTATTCCTGTGTCGCTTAGAGGCAAAAAAAAAAAAAAAAAAAAAAAAAAAGACAATTTACAGCATAAGAAGTTTTTAAGTTACTGTACCTCTATTAAATATCCAATTACTGTACATATTCATAATATATATATATATATACAGGGCCCGAAATTTCGGCTCAGATCACACTCGCCGAAGAAAAAGTTTTACTCGCCACAAAATAGTTTTTTTTTTTTTTTTTTTTAACATTTCCCCCTAACTATTTAAAATGTTTTTTTTTTTTTTTTTTACAAATATGCTTAAAATTACATATATTAAAAGTGTATCGTATATCATCATGTCTCACAATCATCTATAATTAAAAATTATTATAATATATTGTATTTGAGATTTGAAAAATATTAAAATATGTAACAACATAAATGCAAAGAATCATTAAAGAAAAAAAAAAAAAAAAAAACTCTTTGTCTGACAATATCCTGTGAAAATCTTTTTATTATGAAAGGTTAAGCTTCCTTATTTACCAACTTATTTATTTAACTTTTTACATCAGAAATGTCTTTTTCGTCCATTTTATTTTTATGATCAGACGGAGTGTCGATATGAATACCTTGTTCATTGTTGTCATTTGAAATAGCCATTTCGTAACAACTTTTTCGATAAAATCGTTGCTTACATGCTTGCAAATCATTACAAGCCATAGGTTACTACCCTTGCGTTTCAATAAAAAACTGGAAAACGTGAACTGTTTTTTTAATCATTATTCAACAAAAGAAACGTAGGCTCTTTAAAAGGGCTCGGGTTCATTTTCATGCGCCAATATCGCATAGGCATGGTGGGCGACAAGCAGAGGTTCTCTAATCGTCTATCCTCACTCTGCTTGGAGAAATCACAATGGGAGAAACGAAAATTCCGAAGAGATTAAAACATTTATACATACACTAAGGATTTTTCCTTTCCCAAGCGGAAGTTAAATATGAGGTTATAAGATGGCAAGATTTTGCCACATTTAAATCTAAAAAAAGAATGTTTTCTGTCACCCTATCGTGTAAGGATTTTATCTATAATTAGACTAAATGTTTACTCGCCATAGTAAAAATTCCACTCGCCACTGGCGAGCTAGCGAGCGGAAATTTCGTGCCCTGATATATATATATATATATATATATATAAATAATAATAATAATAATAAAAATACTACACTGCTCGTATACACTTAATAGTGTTAATTTCTCTTTAAAATCTGTTAATACTACTACCTTCAAGGTTTTTTTTTTTTTTTTTTTTTTTTTTTTTTTTTTTTAATGGTAGTAGTATTACCTTCATGTAATACTACTACCTGTATGTATTTTTTTAATGGTTCTTCATTATTCCACAGAGAAATTTAACTCACCTTGGCAAGTTCGTCCATCTTCCTTTAGTCTATATCCAAAACGACACCTGCAGGTTATCTGTCCATGGTAATTTTCACAGATGTGCATGCAACCTCCATTATTAAGGCTGCAACTATATCTCATACCTGAAATAGAAAAGACTAGATTTTAAAAACCTTCTGGATATCATTGACTACTGCATAAACAACATAACTTTATGAAAAAATATTATTCGTCTAAATTAAAATTATGTAAAATCCTATAATATTACTTGCATTTAAGTAAAATGATTCCAAAATAAGAATTAAAGAAAAAGAAAGATTTCTAAAAATAGAAGTGTAAGTGTTTATTTAACGAAGTAAAAATTAAAGTGGTTGAATGAATTACGTCCAAGTTTATTTATAAATTAATAAATAATTTATTATAATTAATTTATAATATTTATTTATTTATAATATTTGTATTTTATATTGTAATTTTATATTAATAATTTATAATATTTATTTATTTATTTATAATATTTGTATAAAAAGGATCACTGATTAAAAAAGGAAAATCTCTTATCTTTAATCAATTAAACGTTTTTTCAAAAAACATGTGACTGCCAGATGTACAAACTAGTATATCGTCTTCTAGCAAATACTCCAGAAAAGAGCTATAGATAAAAAAGATATATTTATTGAGTTTTATACCGCAGAATATGTAAGAAGAGTTTTAACAAGGTCAATACTGAATTAAGATTAGCTGCTCAAAGAGTGATAGAGGGGCTAAACGACTAAAGTGAAAAATTCTAGAATGGGATTTACCCCCCACCCCTCCCCTTCCATTCAGATTAAGGTAAATAAATCACAAAGTTGGGAACATTATTTAGAACTATTGAAAAGACATAAAACAAACGAAGAATTAATAAATAAATTATATGTTATTTCATTATACTTTTTTGCTAAGATAGGTGTCGAATACAACGTAATTTTAGGGTATTACTTCAAATAAAAATTCTGGTAAGATCTATCGAATTTGAGAAGTGGGATTTCTTGAAAAGATTTTCGCATAATTTTAGTCGTTACTGTGAAACCGACAATAATACACTCATTAGAACCGGTGATCAAAAATCATCTAGAAACCAATAAAATTAATGTTTTTATGATCACAGTTGTCAAACAAAGATTATATTCTAAAGTAATATAATATTTTTTAATTAATTTAAATCCATTTTTTACATAAGAAAACGTTAAAAATAAGGGTTAGGGATTTTACATAAACCCCATTCTACATAAATTTTAGCAAATCGAAAATAACAATTAAAAAAAAAAAAAAATCGAACCTTGAATAAAAGTAAAATAATTTATTTTATACTTAAATAATTATTATTTAAAACATTATTATTCTGCATTGTATTTAAAACAATTTTATTTTTTGCATTATGAAATATAATGTAAAAATAAAATAAAATAATAATATATAACGCACGTACTTATGTATGACAATGCACGACATGCACGTACTTATGTATGACAATTTAAGAACAAGGAACATGTATCTTTAGCGCATCATCATCTATCCTACATATTCATATCTTATATGCATTGTATAGATATCTATATGTTTTCATATTTGAATTTCATCATAAACACTTACATGAATCATCACATATAGATATGTATTAATACATCTTGCTTATAGACATCTTACATAGTTAGTTATAGGTACACAGGACATTCAAGAATTACAGTACATAAAACACATCATTTTCAAGTTTTTTTTTTTTTTTTTTTTTTTTTTACAAATGAAAACAATACAATCCACTCTTTCAAAATTAAAGAATGTTTCATCTACAGAATTTTTCCTAATCGGAATTAGTGTTCTAAATTTACGGTAATTTTGCTGTATTAAAAAAAAAAAAAAAATAATAATAATAATCCTACTCTAATTAAAAAGAAGGAATTCACAACTCTTCAAAAATTATAGAATTGGATTCAATATAAAGTAAACATTTATTTCCAAATGACGACACACCCTGGAAATGATAAAAATACATTTATTATGGTCTTTAAGAAATGAGACGACTGATTGATGAAAGAATGTTCACAAAAAAAAGTTCTACCAGAGGGTGAATAGAATAGAAGAGATATCGTAAAGCCCATAAAGAATGACTAATGCAAGGCTACAAAAAGAACACATTTACTTTAGGATCCCTCCCCAAAACTATATATAGAAAATAAAATAAAATACAGAGGAAAATGTGATGTTCCTCGATCATGCTTTATAACTTATACATAGCATCCATTAGCTGTATAATCGATTTCTTTTAACAGAAAGTTTCTCAGTGCTTGTAACTTTACATGCTGTTTTCTATTAAAAAAAAAAAAAAAAGTATTAGATAACATAAAAGAAATATCCTTTTCCCGGTATTTTTTAAAAAAAGAGTCAACTCTACAGGGTTTATATTCATGTGTAAATTGAAAATTGTAATTAAATGAAGACCAAAGTTCAGTGCATGCTACCAAAAAAAATGAGAAAAAAGATAGATGTAAAAAATTTAACTCAAACAATGCAGTAATGTTGAACAGAATGTGAAATATATGTCATTTTAGTACATTAGATTTCACTAAGTTTTTAAAAAGTGCAGCTTTTTAATCAGGTAGCAGTATTTCCTAGCTTTGAATTTTCTCATAAAATAAACTATCGTTTTATAAATTACGTTTTTAAAAAAAATTCATGTGTCAAACTAGTAACAAAGGTGCAACACTTTACCTTTCTATTTCTAGAAATATACCTGCTATTCAGAAACAAATGAATACAGATAACTGAAAGAAGTCTTATAATCACATACTATAACTACAAAACATTTCAAGAATTATTATTTTTTACTGTGTGATATAAAACACCTTAAAAAAAAAAAAATACAGGCCTTTTTTTTTAGCCTACGGGACGGAACTTTCTATGAAATATATCAGATAAAACAGTATGATCTTTATACGTTCGAAGTTTCAGAATTATTCTTCATGAATTCTTTCAAATATTTGACAAAATGTCGAAAATTGAAAGTCTCCCGTCATTTATAGTAAGGTAGTGTATTACTCTACAAACTAATCTTCAATATCCCACCCGCAAAATAAAAAGCTGCCCTACACATCTTTATTATCATATCATTTAGTAACGCAATTTTATAATTATTTATAATTACTGTTTTATTTTGTTCGTTTATTTTTTAAACTTTATAAAGCACATATTTAAAAAAAAATAGCTTACCTCTCATGATACAGGTTCTACCATCCGGATGCAATCTTTTGCCGGGCAAACATTGACAAGCGAATCCACCGTCGTAGTTTAAACACTGTTCTTGACAACCGCCATTGTGGTGGGCACATTCATTAATGTCTAGAAATAAGAGCATAAGTTCTAAGAAAACTGATTTGCACTGAATCTAAAGAAACACTTTTCTACCACTAATTAATTTTATGTAGAAGATTTAATTTAAGATACTAATTAAACTTTTAAAAGGCGAGTAGATTAAATAATTCTCTTTATTTATACTTCTTATTTTTTAGCATAAAACCTCAAGGTTTCAATTAATTTGAAAAAAAAAAAAACAAGACTATGGATGAAATTCTGTCTATGACAGAATTTAATTTAGTACGACAGGACTAATAATATTTGTGTTTTAACACACTTAAAAAAAAGTAATAAAATGGCGTTAAGTAAAATTCCTAAACACATATTCAAATAGTATATTGATTTTTAATTCCAAATAAATTATTGGAATTTGAATGCATTGAATGTATAGTAACTTCCTTTAATTGCATAATACTTATTTACTAAATATTTTAATTTTTAAAATAACCTTAAAAACAATTTCACATTTATTATTAATAATTAACAGTGTCAATTTCTACAGAACAAAACATCATATATATATATATATATATATATATATATATATATATATATATATATATATATATATATAAACTGATTATTCAATACTTAAATTATACTCAAAATTCATCACAGATTAATCCATTGACATTCAGCCAAGATCCGTTGGCTATGTGGTTAGAGAACAGAATTACGGACCCGAAGACTGTGAGTTCGATCCTCACAGATGGTAAGTTGAATATATATATATATATATATATATATATATATAAATGTTTTTACGGATTTCACAAAATATTTTAAGATAGAGTTGGTTTAAATTAGAGAATTAAATAGTAAAATCAGAGAGAGAATATTAGAGTAAGAGAGAAAATAGAGATAGAGTAAGAGTATTGGAGAATTAAATAATAAAACTGGATATTTGCAGGCATTTTTGAAGTGAAACACTAGAGATTGGTAACTACTCAAAATAGCAGATTGAAAGAAATAGTCTTGTCGTACTAAAAATACTTGAAAACACTAATCTAAATATTCAGAAATATTTAGCCCAGAACCGTTGGCTGTGTGGTCAGAGTACAGGGATACACACCCGAAGGTTATGCGTTCGATCCTCACCGATGGGAAGAGAAAAAAATACATATAGAGGTTTTTACGGATTTCACAAAAAATTTTAAGATATAGAAAGAAATTAAATAGTAGAACTAGATATTGGAAGGCATTTTTGAAGTGGAACACTATAAATTGGTAACGACGCAAAATGCCAGATTGAAAGAAATAGTCCTGGCTTACTAATAAAAACACATGTTAATTATAATTAACATTTGGAAACATGAGCCAAAAATGAAAAAAAGAATATTTAAAAATTTGTGTTTTTTATTCAAATAATGGAAGATGAGTAAAGAAATGTATCGTTAAATTATTTATGAAAATTTGTTTCGGTATGAATTCCACAAACTTCTAGATGTAGAAAAAACTACTACATTTAATCACTCTCACTGGAAATTAAAATCTCGAAAATCGTAAGCAAGATTAAAATCAAAAAACGAATTTACAATGGTATTTTAAAAACATCAACTTCACTATTCAAAAATATGCGGCGAAATAGCGTACTGTTAGTAAAATCATATTCCCACCACAAAAAAAGTGTTAGTTCAAATTGTGACTATAAATATCGACTTGCGCAAAATTACGTAGGTGTTTCCGAAGTGGAAGACTATAAATCGGTAACGAAGCAAAATGCCAGATTGAAAGAAATAGTCCTGTCGTACTAAAAAATATTGAATAATAATAATTTAGCAGTATTATAAGTGGCGAAAAAAAAAAAAAAAAATTAAAAATGTATGCAACCATGTAACAAAAAATCTTTTTGGCGCTAAAGCACCTTTTTATTTTTTACTTATCTTACCTATATATGATAGAGAAAGTACTGATTTTCAGTCTAATATGCGAAATTAAGTGTTTTATATATTTACACATTTTAGAGTCCTCCTAATCTGAAAATCAGATTTTCAGCGATAGGTGTCTTTGTCAGTGATTCTTATCAACTCAAGAACAAACATTATTAAGACGACTAAACTCGGTATGCAATAAAAGCGTGTTTTTATTTTTATTTATGTAGCCTTTTTTGTATTAATTTCTTAAATTTAATTACACTGTTTAGTGCGCAAAAAATTTACAGATAATATACAGGACTACTCGAAAAAAGTCGAGTAAGTTTCAACGAATGGTGCAGAAATTATCAACATACTTAGATTTTTTTTTTTTTTAAATACCAGCCTTTAATTTTTTTAAATGTAACTATAGTGTAACCACGTTTCCTAAGATTAGCAGTGAGGCGAGACCAGAGGCTTGGAGACGTGCCAAATGGAGCGACAGGTTGGGATTGAAAAACATCCAATCATTCAGCGCTCTCTTATAGCTTATTTTCTCTCAATCAGATGACTATCACCCCTATTTTAACTCTAGACTCGTTGAGTCAGCACTTGCGTAGAGGCCTCCATGGTTTCAAGAAATGTGGTTAAAAAATATATTTAAACAGGGGTTGAGAGAAACGGCAGCTTCTTTTAATCGAGATGTATCCATATAAAATAATCTGGTGTGTCACTCACACGACTTTCTCTTACCCTGAAATTTAATACTATAAATACAGGTTGCAGATTAAGAGAACTGTCATGTAAACCTATGCTAAACAATTCAAATTAGGCTTCAGAAGAGTTTTATATGATAATTAGTTCTGTGTGAGGGAGGCTACCGCAGCCCTCAAGTTTCATTAATGCACCTACATTTATATAGAATTTAATTCGGTTATTAAAAAATAATTCTGTTTTTAAAAAATAATTTATTGAAATTATTATTTAAAAAAATTATTTTTTATGATAATGCAGACGATTTCCATATTAGAGAGGTAGTGTAACACTAAATATCCAAAAAAAGTCCATTTTACTCTCAATATTAAAAAAAAAAAAAAAAAAAAAAAAAAAAATACAATTTTTTTTTGTTTTTTTTTCGTTAAAATTAAAAAAAAATCTATAACTTTGTTTTAAATTATCACAGATTTATAGTTCAACCATTCGTTTTAAAGGTATTCGCAAGCTCTTTTGAATGATACCCATCATGAAAATTTACTCCCCTCGAGGGGGGACTTCCCCCCCAGGGGGGGAAGCGAGGCTCCTACATACACAAAAAATTTTTCCCAGTTAACTATCTCTATTACAAAAAATATATGTTCGTTTCATTTGGTTTAGTGCAGTCTATAGACGTTAAACTCTACTTACATGCAATTTCCCCCATAGACGTAATGTATTAGAATTCTCTTGATTGTCCCTGTACACGAACCATTTGCTTGATCTTAACGAAAAGCTTACTGTAGCATCCCTATATGATACACATTTAGAATACCAAGGTTGAACTTTCTGCCATAATTTGTTTTTGAGATATGCTGATAACAGACAGACACACACACAGACACACAGACCATTTGCTAAAAACATGATTTTCGTATTCAGGGGACCTCAAAACGTGTAAATATAACAAAATCTCGCGTTCGAAAATTTGACCCCAAAACAATACTTTCTCTACCTTATGGGTAAGAGAAAGTAAAAAGCAAAGAGTTTGTCAGCGGAACACATCCGGACAGACCACTCCTATTTTTGATTGGTCTAGATTTAACTACTTTGGTGATGAAAGTCGGCCATTTTTTTTTTTTTTTTTTTTTGGTAATAAAAAACTGTTTTTTTTTTTTTTTTTTTTTTTTTTTTTTAAATGCTGCATAGGTATTATACTTTTTAAAAAGAGTTCTACAAACTGTTCATTTTTTTTTTTTTTTTTTTGCAAAGACACTATATGCATTAAGTTATTAGATTTAAAGATATTACGTTGCAAAGTTTCACAACGTGATATCATTCGATTGCTTTTATCTTAAAATAAGAGTCTAATATTAAACAAAAAACAGTCTAATATTAAAGAATAATGAATAGCCTTTTAAAAATTATCAGTTTTGAAGTTCTAAGAGCTGCAATTTTTAAATTTCAGCGTTCTTATTTCCCATACATAATCCATTAAATTTGTAAACAATTGTTGATTCATTCTTGAGAATCATTCACATAAGGCCATAGAGCATTGTTCCAAAACGAGTGCAAAACAGAAGAAATATTTTATTTAATTTGGACTTTTTGACTTTAGAAAGAATTTTTAATTATGTTAAAAGCCCAAAATGTGATATAAAAAATAAATAGTGATTCAATTCTTTTGAAATTCCTTTAAATTTAGTGACCAGCGAAGCGGACGTAGCCTGCTATTTTTAAATGAAACCGATTCTAAATCAATTTCCAAGTGTTATTTAAAGTATTTTGTGAATGTTCAAAATACAGGTATCTTATCTTCCACCGTAAACTATAATAATATATATTTGCAGAAGATAATTGTGTTGAAAACATTTCATTGCAGACGATAATTTGTTTGCACATTCGCTATCTATATATTGCAGTATCTATGATTTTTACTTTTATGTTTCTAGAATGGCAACGGCCATATTATGTTCGATTTAATTTTGTTTTAGAACAGTTCTTGATCATTTGACTAAATCTGTATGAATAATTAATGTGAATTTTATTTTTAGAATCATGAAATGTTTCTTGCTAATTTTCTCCAAATCTTTTATTTTAAATATGTCTGTAGTAATATAGGGTAAACATAAGTAGTGCGAGTACCCCACGTCAGATTATTTTCTTTATTTTTAATTTACACTATTATAAAATAAATAAATAAATGAAACTTCGTTTATTCTACCGATTATTTGGCGCTATATTTTAGCAGAACTGTTATGAAAAATTCATTAGAAGACTTGAAGTCTTCTTTTTAAAAGAAATATAGTATAAAATAAAGTTAAAAAAATAAAATAAAAAATTTGTGTATTATATTAAACTATTAAAACAGTGAAGTGAATAAAATTCTTCTTTCTGAAATACGTACGTAATTGCAGTATAAATGTGATATTTTAAATGTTAAAAATACTAATTATTTTGCTTTGTGTAAAAACTGAAAGCATTTAATCTGTGTAATGTGTAAAGCTATTAAATTAACTATAAGGACGCGTATTTTATTTTATTTATTTATTTTACGAAACTATAAATGCATTAATATTTTTTATAGTAAAGTACACCAGAAAAACTGGTGCTCAAAATTAATAAATAAAAAATATTGTAAGCAAACACTATAAATAGGTTGGTTGATGGTTGATAGGGTTTTACGTGGCAGTAGTGCTGCGCAATAGGCAATTGGCGACGGTCTTGGACTCACTCCTAAAGGTGGTCCGGAGACATGCCCTCACAATTTTGATCCCACACGGAGAGGATGACTCCCCTGCTTCGGTAACCCCTAGAGATATAATTTTGATGGGAACGTGGAGGACATTGCGGCCACGACAGATTTTACATGCACGAGTCACCATTAGTGTACACGACGGTCTTTGGCCGGATCGAGTACCAACCCGCAATCCTCCAGTTATGAGCCCGGCGCTCTACCGACTGGGCTAAGAAACTCGCAACTTTTGCATTGGGTTAAAATAATTACACGACACTTAATCAGTCGAAAAGTGAAGGCACGAACGAAACATAACAGCAGTAACGTACGTTTTATTACATTAATGATTAAATGGCTAATAGATAACCCATTTGCATCATTAGTGTGTATATACGCTCAGATTTCCTGGTCACTATCACCGGAGCCGTATACATACGCTCAAATTTGCTGATCACAATTCGTTAGCTAAAAAGTAGAAATGGAGAGTGATGTGTCTTTTCATATTCTTTTACGTTGCAAATGGGTTAACTTTTATATATATGCATTGCCTATCTTCAAAGGAATTTGGTGATACCAATGTAATCAAATTTCAGAATATACTATTAAAATAAAAAAGAGAAATAAAAAGGTAAATAATTTTGTAATCTTATAAGCTAAATAACTATAAAAGAAATAAATAACTTTAATGCACTAAAAATATTATTATAAATTTTAATAATAATTCTGTGTATTTATAACGATTGAGAGTTAGTGATAAAAATAGAACAATAAAATAAAATAAAATAAAAAATTGAAAATATTTTGGAAAATATGTAAAAAATAATCTCAGATTAAATAAAAATATTCATATTTGATTAAATCGTTTTCTTTATTATAAGATGAAATATTTTGTTATATATAGAACACTACTATTTCTTCAATTCAAAGTACAGGGAATATGTAAAATATAGAAAAATATTCTGAAAATTAAAAACTAATTACGTAAATAAAATCGTTCACATCAAGCAAAAAATGACGGAAACTTTTTCTGATATTTTTTTTATTTAAGTTGAAGAATTTAATGTAAAAAATTACTTGTAAGACGTATGTAAATTAAATTTCAAAGTCGTAATTTTCAACGTATCTTAAGAATTTATACGTAATACCGAAAGTTAAAATGATATAGATATACCAATACGTCTTTATTTTTTAAATATATTAATGAATTTACTAGATTTTTTACCGTTTTAATGTCACAATTAATGTAATTAAAAAATAGTTCTTAAAAACATTATGCTGTTAAAAATTTATAAAATATGCTTCAATTATGATAAAGTACTAGTACGAGAATTATTATATTTTAAGTAACAGCCCATGCTGACGAAACTTTTTCTTTAACTAGATGAAGAAAGAGAGACATTTTAAGCTCTTCACTTCGTGAAAAGAATAAAATTAATGAACGACTTAATACGTCCACGATAATCTTTGATACTTATATAGTAAGTTAAATGTTGATGAAGAAAAATTATTTTGTAATTAAATAGAAAATGTACACAAAAACGCATTTTTTTTTTTTTTTTTTTTTTTTTTTAATGAAGTAAAAGAGAAAAATAGCAAAGAATGCGCAGATAAGGAAATTAATAAGGATGCACAAAGATCAAAGATTAGTAAACTTATGATTATATATTTTCCTGAAGAGCACGTCCTTCCAATGCTATTTTTTTCCCTATTGAACAGAATATGTCATTGTTAGAAATAGTATTTGAACATAATAATTTCTGTAGCTTATTTATCACATTACGCATATAATGATTTTTTCTCGTTCACATTTTTAATTTGACGTAAAGATGTCTGTTTATTGTAGTATATTTTTGCAGAATAAACTATTGTGGAATAGTTAAAATGAATAGTTTACTTACAAAGGTTTTTCAAATTATTGATTGGAGTTTATAAAATACTACTCGAATAAAATATTCTATATTTGAAAATAGGTAAAAACTGTTTGTTGTAAAATATTAAACAAGCAGCTCGTAAGAATATAATTTGACGTTTAATCATGACAAAAGTTCTAGAATATGAAACAGAATTTACCAGCTTAACCGACTCATTTATATTTCGTGTTACAACTTTCAGAAAACTATGTTTAATAATTTATAAAATGATCTTTCATGTATGAACTGGTATGTTATTCAATATGAATTTCATAGTAATATATTACGTACATTACTAACTGGATTAAAATAGAATATTTTACTTTTAATTAGAAGATATGAATTTTATAAATACTAATTATACAGAAGAAATTCAATCGGGCACTTTAGCAAATTTAATTAAAATAATCATATTATTACATTAGATTACAAGTGACTATGTTGTTAGCACTCGAAACTTAACAAGCTGCAAAAATTAGCATTATGAAATAAATTATCAGTTCCATATCTAATTTTCTTTTGATAGATGATTATCACCGATTATAAATATTCGCGTGAAGTTATGATAATAATAATAATAATAAAAAGCAATTTATGTACATAAGAATGAACATATAACATTTATTAATAATAATATGGCGCATAAGGTATTTTAAACGTATTTCAAAATCCTTAGAAAACAAAATGAATGCCTTTAAAATATATATATAAATACCTTTGAACAAATTATTTATTAATTAAGCATTCAAGTGAAAAAGCATATTAGTATCTTACCTATGCAGGTCTTTTTATCGTAGCTCAACATGAATCCCGGCTTACATTTACAAACGTAGCTGCCCGGTGTATTACAACATTCGTGGTTACATCCGCCGTTGTTTTTTAGGCATTCATTTAAGTCTGAAATGAAAAGAAAATAATTACTTAACCTTTTACTGCTTTAACTGAAAAAAGAAAAATGGAAATAAAAGCATATCTATTAAATTAAAAAATACAATCCCATTTTACAAATATTTACTGGTGTCACAATCTAATTACTAGTAAACAGAAAGTTCTGAAATTAATGAAAAGTTAAACCTATACAAATGTATAAAGAGGAAATTTTGTTTGTATGTGGAGGGTAATCTCTGGAACTACTTAAGCGATTAAAAGATTTTTTTCACAAATCAAAAGCTGAACTATCTCTGAGTGCTATAGGCTATAATTAATTTTGATTATATGTATATATATATATTAATTACAAAATTTCAATTATGTCAAATTTCAATTCTGTCATTATGTTAATTATGTTTATATGTTATCAATATTTCTGCTAATATATACAGAGGAAAGGTTTGTTTGCAAGTAGAGGGTAATTTCTAAAATTACTGAGCCGGTTTAAAAACTTTTTCACTAATAAAAAGCCACACTTTCACTGAGTGCTATAGGATATAATTAATTTTGATAAAATATTTAATTTATTCGAAATTTCAATGTTCTAATTAAAATCCCCATAAAAGCGAAACGAAAATGTGACGTGTTTTCCTGAGGCCAATTAGCTTATTCAATTAGAGTGTCAATCTAATAACACGTAGTTGGAGAGTTTGATTCTCCAAGGTCCAATTTGTAACTTTTTCAGATAATTAATGGAAAATGTATTAATTGATGTGTTTGGTGTTTTGGCAGTAAGGCCGATTCTTTACTCTAGGGTCTTGGGGGGGGCTTTCTGAAGGTCACAACTCGTATTTACGCAAATTTCGGAGAAAATCACGCAAATCTCCGAACGGCTAGGTCGACAAGCGCGATCTGGGATCGAACCCGGCACCTCAGGTCTACCAGTTTCGAGTTCAGAACCGCTCGGCCGCTGGTGGGCCTGTGTATTAATTGATGAAAGAATATTTTTCAGTGTTTTCACAGTACAGTAAATCCCGATTTTAAAATTTTTGATATATATATTTAATTAAAATTTTTTGTCTGTGCTGCCATCTGTTATCATTTTCACTATAGAGTGAAGATGATAATTTGTCCGAAAAACTTAGTCTTTAATAGCAGCGCCACTTATTTATACTAATAATAAAAAGAGGAAAGGTTTGTTTGTATGAGGAGTGTAATCTCGGGAACTACTGAACGGATATAAAAAAATTTCTGACTAAGTAAAAGCTATACTATACCTCAGTGCTATAGGCTGCAATTAATTTTCATAAAATAATTTTTGTAGCTTAAAATTTTAATATTTTAATTAAAATCCTCATGAAATAATGAAACATTATAATTCAAAATGATGCCAATAAAAAATAAAATTTTTACACGCCCAATATTTTATTTTATTTTATTTATGAAAAGAAATATATTCACACGCGCTTAATGTAATTGATGCAAAGCTTTGTCAAAAATTAAACTTGCAGAATAAAATTGGTGTGATTATACCTTAAAAAAAATTCTTTTCAAAAGATATATCATTAAAATATACTTGTGGATTTTCTAAATATTATCTTTTAAACATTATTATAAACTGTATTTGTTAATTAGCCTATATAAATAAAGAGAAGTGTCTGTGTGTTTGCGCTCAGCAGCTCATGCTACTGATCGTAGAACTACAATGCTTGACAGAGGGTACAGTCGGTAACAGAAGTGTCCGATCACTAGCAAAAATTCCTATGTAAAAAAAGTACACTTCATACGGTTTTGTTAAATAAATCCTTATCGAATCATGTTCTTAGACTAACTAAGAACAGGATTCGACAAGGATTTATTTAACAAAACAGTATTAACTCTACTTTTTTTACATAGGAATTTTCGCTAGTGTTCGGACACTTTTGTTACCGACTGTAGCTTGGACGATGCAGGGGTACAACCCCATCGAGATTTTTTCGATTTTCGATTTTAGAATTTGAATTATTTATTTATTTATTTATTTAAATTTTATCCATTTGCTTTTCTTTTCATTTTCTTAACTTTATTCTTTAGTTTCAATCGTCTGTGTTGCGTAGCAACAGCTGTTATACTAAGTAATGTTTCTTTTTTTCTTTTTCTTTAATTTATTGTATTTATAGGAAAAATAGTGATATAGTAAAAAGGACTAAACTTATTAAAAGTTTAATTAAAATTTATTTATTTAATTACCTTGAAATGAAATTTTTTTATTTATTTATTTGTTTTGTATATCAAATGTTATTCAAATGGTAATTAAGAGCGAGGGCTACAAAATACATGGTGCCATAACTAAAATGTTTAATAGATGCTGAGATATGGTTGCCTTAAAAATCCTTATTCTTGATTGTCTTGATTTAGCAATCTCACCTATCGTCCGATATATATCCGAAATGAAGTGACGCTTTGGGAATTTGCTGTATGCAGTGGAAATCCGGATTTGATGCAACGCGGGCGGGAATATCACTACTGTAGGCATCAGTTACTCGAAGCAAGGTTCAGAACGATTCCAATGGATTTATTTATAATGTTATAAATATATTTAAAAAAAAAAAAAAAATTAAAAATTAAAAAAATATATATTCACTTTTTTTAAAATGCATATATATATATATATATTCTTTAAATACAGCAACTAGCGAAGAGGGCGATGCCTGCTTGTATAAAATACAATTAGGTTATTCGCATAGCAAGTGTCTTGGGATTTCATAAATGGGATGGATTTGTATTCAAAGGCCTGAAGAAAATCATTGCCGCAATTTCACCCTAATTAATAATTTCTGTTAATATATATATATATATATTTACACATTTACACGTAACTGACTTTTAACTTATATTATTAAAACAATATTTTTATTTATTTTCTCTTCTCTGTTCACTAATTTTGCTATCATGCCTAGATGCATTTTGAGATATATGTAATAGAGA